>JADLZK010007805.1:0-483561 GCA_015847255.1 Hyparrhenia diplandra | reverse complement strand
GAAAGTCTTGCTCATGGACTATAAATTGATTGGGTAGTTATCATTTAGTTTCTTGCATTGCATTGCATGTTTACTTGATCAATTCATGCTTTCACCCACTTAGTTTATGTTTTCCCATAGTAGATCCATTGCATGTTTAGTTCTTTGCCTTGCGTAGACATTGGATATTTTGTTGGGCTAACCCATGCAGAGAACTCTCAAATCCAATTGGGGTAAGTCAAGAGGTGAACTTAGATCGGAGATGACACAAGGCATATGATGAACTCCAACCTTGTGCAAACGACACCATTGATCATTGATGGAAGAATTGTAAGTATCAAATATCATTCACCTTGTCTTTGCTACAAGTTACCTTTGCCTTGATCCATATACCGAGTGCAGCCATAAACAAAATCTGGTTTCGGACATGATAAATAAAAATCTGTGCTAAGAGATAAACAAAAGAACCATCTTTTTCACTAGCATAGAAGAAATCTATAGATAAACGCTGGACACAACCCCTACTTCAATGTCGCAGTATTCCTTCGTGCATGTAAGGTCCACCAATATTTTGCGTAAAAGAGAGGTCGTTAAGAAACACCAACAAGCATTTCGGGCACCGCTGTCGGGGACGGTTGTCGAGTTATATTTCAAGTTTAGAATCGACTGGTGACCGTAGTATCCTTTTTAATCAAAAATACCAAAAAACGTCCCTATTACTCATGGAGCAACCTACCCTACAAATCCCGGCCCCGCCTCCTAAGGGCGAGCCCTCACAGAACCACACGCCAATCCGCAAAGCCAATCACGCCTTCGTGAGTATGAGCTCGCCCCGGCTTTATAGCCATGAGTTGAGGCCCGAGCCTTTTCGTGCTCTAATATGAAAAACCCCTACCATCACTTACGGAGTTTGAGCAGCCTGCGGCCGCCTCGACAATTGCGTGCATGACACATGACACGTTGAGGTGGAAGTTGTTTCCGCTTCTCTCATCGAGAGGGCTTACTCAATGGTACGCCCATAACGTAGGGTTGGTAAACGGAGAATGGGAAGAATCGCGGAAATGTGATTCTCGTAGCGCTTCTACCCTTTATCCGTAATCGCCCTACCTACGACAAGAGATACTCAACTTCCAACAAATAGAGGGTGAAGCCTTAGGTGCAGCCTCGGGACCGGTTTATCACGCTTTACACGATCCGCCCGGCACTGCCCATACCAAACCACGTGCTTTTACAAAGATTTTTGGCTAGGTTTGATAGAGCAACTGCCCCTCGCCGCTTGATTTAGCCGCCGGAGGGTCGTTCGCACATAAAACCACAAATGAAGGAGAAGCTCTCCTAAACCGTATTCTTGAGAATACTCCTCCGCTAGAACCCATCCGAGTAGTACCCAAGCGTAAAACCGCAGGAGTCTTCGCCAACGCGAACCCGCCAAAACCTATAGAGAGACCCTCGCCTGAACTGAACGCCGAAGGAGACCGCATGCACGGATCTCCCGCTCTTCGAGGTTGACTTTATTGATCAATTCGGGTGACACCTCGGTACGAACAATGGAAGAAACCACTGTCCCCAATGAAGCTCAATAACCCCCGGATAAACTCTTTCTCCGAGTCTATTAAGAGCTAATAGCCTATAATGAGCACGAATGGTTATAGAGGAAGGACCTTCTTTCAAGAAATTCTGATAAGTGGCCCCTCTACACCAATCCATTGCGAATATCGTGAAACTTGGTGGAAGTCATGTATAACCCTCGTCAGGTCACCCCGGGCATAAAACCCGCTACCCATTACCCGAACCCGAAAACCCAGACCGAACCCAAAAAAACCGAACCCGCGTTATTCGATTTCAGTTCGGGTAGTGAATCATAAAACCGAATTTTTGTGGGTAATTCGGGTTGAGAGCTCCTGCATACCAAAACCCGAACCCGCATATAAGACTCAACTCCGGCATTGGTCCATTAGTCAATTTTATTTGTGAATGTGTTGTTTGCACTTTGTTGACGGTCACTAACGACATACATTTTTTAACGCCAACATTCTACCAATAAGGGGTTGAAACTATACCTTACTACACACATATACATTTATTATTGACATAATTTCACTTGTAGTGTCCAAATTTTATTGTGCAGATTTATATAAGAAACAAGTGGAATTTGTACCAAAAGGCGCCCCCGGAAAGCGCATTCCCCTCGAACATCAAGCCCAAGGGAGAAATGGACCAAACACGCCAACCGGGCCGAGCAAACACCGCCACACAACTTTTCAAGCCCAAACACGCCAAATAAGCCAAGGCCGGCCCGAACCGAAGCGGTGACAAAAAGTGCTTGCAAGACCACTCGGGTGCGCCCGCACCCATCCCGAGGCGGCTCCTGGGGCCCGTGTTTGGCAAGGCGGTACATCACCTTCCATAACCGGGTCGCCGACGTTGGATGGTCGGTTCAAGCAGATTTGAAGGTGCCCAAGGACGGTTTTTTGCTTTCCATATGGGGAGGGACATTTTCCAATGAGCACCCTCTCCTCTACCTATAAAAGGAGGCCCTCTCCCCTCATTAAACACACACCTCACAAGAAAGCTACTCTCTCCTCTCCACTTCTTCTTCTTCCTCCTCCTAGTAGGATTAGTAGTTTAGATGTGGAGCTAGGCAAAAGCTACCAAGGAGGGCTTGGCCCTTGGAAGATGGATTCCGAATAAATCTTTCTATGGTATTCTTCCAAAGCCTTGCTCTTATCTTATCTTGGTTGTGCATTAGGATTAGAGTCTTCATGTTATTTCTATACCTCGTGATTTATCCTATGATCTAACATGTTGTTCTTGACATGATCATGACACATGAACTAGTCTATAGTTTCTATGTTGTGATATCGCCATATAGAACTTTATGCTTAAACCATTCATGCAATATAATTGGGTAGTGTCGGGATTGTGCTGAATGGCGGTTCGTTGTGTCCTTCGGGGCTTGCTCGTGTCCTATTCCGTCCATCCGTAGGGTGGGGGCCATGGGGGACATGAGTAGTGTCCTAGTATGCGACGCGGGCGTCCCGATGCCGTATCCTTCGAATATGACGGCATGCCATGGTTGAGGGGTAGGCGGCCGGGTCGTGACAAGCCTTGACCGCCCCTTGAAATCCCCCCCACGTTCGTATGTTGTGTAGGAGTTCGTAAATGCCTTCCATTGGGCGGATGCACCGAGGTCTCCCCGTCCCATTTCATTCTCGCCCCGACCTCCCTCTCATGCGTGTTGCCCGACTATCAACCGTTCTATGCACGCCCATGACTAGAATCAGATGCTCCACTTTAGGAATTTCTTTATTCCTTATTTATCTTTATCCTTGAGTTTGGCTTGAGTGAGTGTGTCAAGTTATCCCTTACCGCTCCCTTATATCCATGTTATGAGCATTGGTCCATTACACGTCATGTTATCTTGTTCATGTCTCTATTAGATCCTTTTCCACCATGCCTTCCTTTGGGAAAATATAAATAACGATACCCTCAATACTTCCGGTGAAATGCTACAATGATAGATCCGTGCGCTTTGATGAATATCTTATTTGGCAAGGTCTATCATCGTTGATGTACCTAGTGTTATCACTAACACAAAGGTTTAACTTAGAATGTCAACGACGCATTTCGCGCCGTTATTAGAGATGGGTTCTAAACCTGTTTCTAGTGATTGCGCTTAAGAAATGCAACAAGCATTTCCGGCGCCGCTGTGGGAAGGCGTTGGTTAAAGGGATGACCTATTAGGACATGTTCCCACAATATGCATGTGTAGTGATCTTTGTTCATCTTAGGTTTATCTAAAAAAAAAATCTTATAAAGAAAAAAAAATATCTCTTATAAATAAAAAGCATGGATATATTATCAAGTTAGTATGCACCTTCGGGTATTCTTGTCGCTAACCATTTCGGTGAAGACTAAGAAGAACAAAGGGGCACGCGACGCTTGAAAAACATGGGGGCTACATCAACAAGAAAACTTTGATGCTCTTGGGCTTAAGGAACGCACTCAAAAGGAGACCCCGACCTTGTACATTCGACTTTTTCACGAAAAGTCCAAGTGTGACAGGGAGGACGGTGATAATATCAAGTTCCACGCACAAGGGGTCATAAAAAGAGAAGCGAAAAAAAAAAAAAAAAAAAAGAGAGATGAATAAGAGTTAGCCTCCCTTGCTATAAAAAAAAAAAGAAAAAAAAAAAATATATATATATATAGAAAAAAAAAGAAAAAAAAAAAAAAAAAGAAGGTAAAGGAAAGGAGGAACATACTCCTTTACACCTTTGTGACCACTAAGGCCCATGGTCCATATACACTACCCGTGTATCACCTAAGCCTTGTGGCCCGCCTCGAGATGGATCATCAAGCTACCACCGCGGGAGTTTTAACATTTTGCCTTCATGCGTGGTTGGTACACACACACACAGTGCACGCTAGGTAATAATTCACCAATTCTTTTACTCATACTTATCTCCATATATATGTATAAAAAAAAAATTATTTCATCATGGAGATAAAACAAGGCTAGACTTATATTGCATCTTTTATCTTAGCCTTGTTTGAGTATGAAAAGTTTGGTGAAGCTTTTATGTTCTCCCTTGATAATAAAATCCTAAAATAAAAAAATCTTTAAAAAAAAAAAAGTCAAGCTGCTCTTTTGCTCCTTCCCCGCATATGTTTTCAAATTTGGTAATCACGAAGGATGGTAAATCCACTCGTGAATCTACCATATACTAACCATGCAGAAAAACCAAAAGCATGGGGGTAAAACCCCGATCCAATGGGCTTTGAGCTAGCTTGGGGAGGACCAAAAACATGGTAATGTGAACCTTACACTCTCATCCTCTGTCCATTACCTTCCAAAAAAAAAAAAAAAGATGTGTTCTATAAAATATTTAATTATCAAAATAAACAAAAATATTTACTACACAAAAATCTATAAGTAAATATTTTCGAAAAACTAAAAAAAAAAATCTTTATAAATAAAATAAATTCTTCTATGAAAAAAAACTAAGAAAAAAAATATTTTCCTAAATAAAACATATTTTCTTAATAAATTTTAGTACATAGAAAAACTATAATCATTTTTGTTCGCCTTTGCAATGCCTTTATCTCCATTGGATGAATCTTGTTTATCAATTCATGCTTCCTTTTTCTATGCTAGCATGTTATGGTTTGGGAGTGGTGATCATTCATATGGTGATCATACTTTCATAGACTTTTTTGAATTGAGCATGGTGCTTAGGTCAAAAAGTCTACCCTAATCAGATTAGACATGGAGTCGAGTTTGATTATTGAACCAGAGTCGCCAAAGTGTAGAATTTGGTAGACCATATGGACTAACCCCCTGCAGGAATTTATCAACATCATAAGGGTAAGTCCAAGAGATGATAATGGAGATCGAAGTTGTTTGGTGAACCAAAAAAAAAATATGATAATGATAAAATAAAAATAAATAAATAAATAAATAAAAAACCTTTAAAACCCCAAGAATGGTTGTCCCGCTCTTCCAAGATCATCACAAGACAAGCTTGGGGGAGTCTCCCCGGCACGCCAAAAGACGATGTTAATCAAAGATCCATTCATAGCGCTCACAAGCTAGCAACGCTCATAAACCGAAGGTAAGTCAAAAGCTAGCTTGGGGAGGACTCCCATTAAAGGTAACTCATATCTCACATTCCATTCAGTTATTTTCTTATCTTATATGAATGATGAGGTATGAGAATAATAAAAAAAAAGAGGGAAGAAGAAAGAGAGAGAGGAGATTTATTCCACTCCATATATATGTGTAGTAGAAATGTTTAGTTCTACCCCCTTGAAATGAAATGATGAACAGCTTGCTCGCTTTTATGTTTTTGCCCGTGCCTAGTTTATAATTCAAATTTCTCTAAAGTTTGGGTTTAGTGGCTAAGTCTAAAAACTCATCCTAAAAAAAAAAAAAAAAAAAAAACTGATTCATGTGGGTTGCATAGGCTCTATCTAGTCTAAGTTGTTCCCAAGTATGATATGGTACAAATGGATTTGCTATGATTTCGTCCAAAAAAGAGAAACTTGACATCCTGGGAATCTAATTTGAAAGAAAAGAGAAATGATATGGGCTATGCTAAAAAAAAAAAAAAAAGAGATGAAAAATGGACATGTGTCCGAGGGCTTAGTAGAGCCCACATCTCCAAAAAAAAAAAAAAAGAGAGAGAGAGAGAGAGGAAATAAAAGACAAAAGTCTAGGGCGAGCAGAGCCCACCTCTCCAAAATATATATATATATATATATATATATATATATATATATATATATATAGCAATAAAGCCCATACTTTCTAAAAAAAAAAATTAAATAAATAAATCCCGGATGAGAAAGTTGATCAAAAGGATGAATGAAAAGTATTTCTGTTATAACCGCTTCTACCCGCAACCGCCAAGGCTTTGAGAAAAGCTAAAAAGCCCCGCCACGATGAAAGGTAATAAAGGGTGAGCAAAGGCATGCCATTTTATTCAAACTCTAGTAGAAAATCTTATTATAACCCTCGCACTTGAAAAACATAATCGCATAGTAGCAACTCCCGATCAACAACCAAGTACTTATCTTTTTTTCGAGGACGCCAAAAAGGGTAAGCTTGGGGGAGTTTGTTGACGGTCACTAACGACACATTTTAACGTCAACATTCTACCAATAAGGGGTTGAAACTATACCTTACTACACACATATATATTTATTATTGACATAATTCCACTTGTAGTGTCTAAATTCTTATTGTGCAGATTTATATAAGAAACAAGTGGAATTTGTACCAAAAGGCGCCCCCTCGAAAGCGCATTCCCCAAGAACATCAAGCCCAAGGGAGAAATGGACCAAACACGCAGAATTGGGCCGAGCAAACACCGCCACACAACTTTTCAAGCCCAAACACGCCCCTTTTAAGGCCCGCCCCGAATCGAAGCCCGCACAGGTGCTACAAGCACCACTGGTGCGCCTCGCACCCATCCCGAGGGCGGTTCGGGCCCGTGTTTGGCAAGGCGGTACATCACCTTCCATAATCGGGCTGTGCCGACGTTTGGATGGTCGGTTCAAGCAGATTTGGAAGGTGCCCAAGGACGGTTTTGGCTCCTTCCATATGGGGAGGGACATTTTCCAATGAGCACCCTCTCCTCTACCTATAAAAGGAGGCCCTCTCCCCTCATTAAACACACACCTCACAAGAAAGCTACTCTCTCCTCTCCACTTCTTCTTCTTCTTCCTCCTCCTAGTAGGATTAGTAGTTTAGGATGTGGAGCTAGGCAAAGCTACCAAGGAGGGCTTGGCTCCTTGGAAGATGGATTCCGGAATAAATCTTTCTATGGTATTCTTCCAAAGCCTTGCTCTTATCTTATCTTGGTTGTGCATTAGGATTAGAGTCTTCATGTTATTTCTATACCTCGTGATTTATCCTATGATCTAACATGTTGTTCTTGACATGATCATGACACATGAACTAGTCTATAGTTTCTATGTTGTGATATCGTCATATAGAACTTTATGCTTAAACCATTCATGCAATATAATTGGGTAGTGTTGGGATTGTCTTTGAATGGCGGTTCGTTGTGTCCTTCGGGGCTTGCTCGTGTCCTATTCCGGCCCATCCGTAGGGTGGGGGCCATGGGGACATGAGTAGTGTCCTAGTATGCGGGGCGTGGCGTCCGGATGCCGGTATCCTTCGAATATGATGGCATGCCACGGTTGAGGGGGTAGGGCGGCCGGGTGGTGACAAGCCTTCACCATCCCTTGAAATCCCCCACGCTCGTAGGTATCTTTGTGTAGGAGTTCGTAAATGCCTTCCATTGGGCGGATGCACCGGAGGTCTCCCCGCCCATTTCATTCTCGCCTCGACCTCCCCTGCTTCATGCGTGTTGCCCGACTATCAACTGGTTCTATGCACAGCCATGACTAGAATCAGATGCTCCACTTAGAATTTCTTTATTCCTTATTTATCTTTATCCTTGAGTTTGGCTTGAGTGAGTGTGTCAAGTTATCCCTTACCGCTCCCTTATATCCATGTTATGAGCATTGGTCTATTACACGCCATGTTATCTTGTTCATGTCTCTATTAGATCCTTTTCCACCATGCCTTCCTTTGGGAAAATATAAATAACGATACCCTCAATACTTCCGGGTGAAATGCTACAATGATAGATCCGCGCGCTTTGCGGATGAATATCTTATTTGGCAAGGTCTATCATCGTTGATGTACCTAGTGTTATCACTAACACGGTGGTTTAACTTAGGAATGTCAACGACGCATTTCTGGCGCCGTTATTAGAGATGGGTTGTAAACCTGTTTCTAGTGATTGCGCTTAAGAAATGCAACACACTTGCAACTAAATTATGATGATTAAGTATCCTGGTCAATGGCCGAATGCCTCAAATTTAATTATTTATTTTTTCCAGTTATAATTCTATGCCAAATTATATGATGTTTGAAGGTTTGTTGTGATTCTATATATTTCGGGTAGAATGGGTTTACCCGAACCCGAACCTGAATTTGCGAGTACCCAAAGTTGCGGTAATGAATTTTTGGGGCTGATTTCGGTAGCATATGCTATTACCCGAACTTTTTAAAACCCGAATTACCCGACCCGATCGGATCGGGTAACCCGAACGCCCGTGGTGAGCTGTGGGAATAAACATAATGTCCAAAACCTTCGCACAAACTTGTGACGAGGAAAGTCGTTAGGACCCCCACAAAGACGGACCTTGCGCATAGCACCACGCACCACCATTAAAAGCCGTGGAGGTTATACATGAACAAATCTTCCTATACGAGAATGTCAAGTTGTCTTTGGATTTTCATATTTTTGATATCCAAGACTTCGACATCCCGATCGGGCATCCCTTGGAGAAGATTCTTGATTTATCAAAGATCCGGGGATTTAGATGTCAAACTCGGAAGAAAAATTTTTCTATCCCAGCTTACTCGAGCCAAAAAAAAATCGGCAGAATGTAACCCTTCCATGAGTATGACACGCTCGAGGAGGTCATGGGAGTTATGCTATATGAGAACCCGAAAATAGACCTAGAAAAAGACGCCCAATTCTTCATTGAAGAAGAGGACGATTGTGGGAACTCATAGAACTTCCCAAAGAGGAAGAGCTAACTTCGGCCTCCAGTCGAGCTTAAACCCCCTTCCCCGTGCCTACGCTATGTCTTCCTAAACGGCGATTCACAAGCTCCCCGTCATCATGTTTATAAGCTTGGTGACCAGAAACTACCCAAATAATAGCCATCTTAGAGAAACACGATCGGTCTTCGGGTATTCCCTTCAAGATCTAAAAGGGGTAAGCCCGACACTATGCACACATCGCATTCCTATTGACCCCGCCAAGCATTCCCCATCATGCGAACCCCAAATAAGGAGGCTCAATAATGCGATGCGTGAAGTCATGAAGAAGGAAGTTCTCAAACTTCTTCACGGATTATCTATCCCGCACCACCGCGATGATTGGGTTAGCCCACCCAAGTGGTCCCTAAAAAGGGAGGAATGATAGTCGTTGAGAACGCTAAAAACGAACTCATTCCACAAAGACAAGTCACGGGGTGGAGAATGTGTATTGATTATAGAAAACTTAACAAGGCAACAAAGAAAGATCACTTCCCCGCCGCCCTTTATTGATGAAATGTAGGAGCGGTTAGCGAAACATTCTTTCTTCTCGCTTCCTTGACGGGTATTCGGCTACCACCGGATCCCGATCCACCCCGATGACCGAGCAAGACCACGCTCACATGCCCATACGGAACCTATGCCTACCGTAGAATGTCATTTAATGTAATGCACCTCGCTTCTTTTCATTGGTGCATGATGTCTATCTTCTCGCATATGATCGAAGAGATCATGGAGGTCTTCATGGACGACTTCTCCATCTATGGTAAGACATTCGAAAGTTGTCCAAGAACCTAGACCGGGTCTTGCAACGATGCCAAGAAAAGGACCCGGTACTTAAGTGGGAAAAGTGCCACTTTATGGTCCGAGAAGGCATCGTTCTTGGGCACCTCGTGTCCGAGAGGGGGATAGAGGTAGACAAAGCCAAAATAGACGTTATTGAAAAGCTACCACCCCGGTGAATGTCAAAGGGATCCGCAGCTTCCTAGGTCATGCGAGGGGTTTTATAGAAGATTTATAAAAGATTTTTCACAAATCGCTAGACCCCTTACGCCCCTCGCTAGCCAAGGACGTACCCTTTGACTTCACAGATGAGTGCTTGCATGCTTTCAAAACCCCCCAAAGCACTCATCTCGGCTCCGATCATCCAACCCCTGATTGGTCGTTGCCATTTGAAATCATGTGCGATGCTAGCGACTATGCCGTTGGTGTGGTCTTAGGCCAAACCAAAGACAAAATGCAGCACGCCATCGCTTATGCTAGCAATACTCGACAGAGCCCAGCCTTTAATTACGCTACAAATGTAAAAAAGAGCTCCCCGGCAAGTAGTCTTTGCTATCGAGAAGTTTCGCTCCTACTTAGTGGGCGCAAAAATAATCGCCTACACGCACCATGCTGCCCTTAAAGTATCTTCTCACCAAAAAGGATGCGAAACCTCGCTTGATCCGCCGGATTCTTCTTCTCAAGAATTTGACATTGAAATAAAAAGATAAAAAGGAGTAGAAAATATAGTTGCGGATCATTTGTCGCGTATGCGTAACTAACATGCAGAAATTGCCAATCAACGACTACCGCGCGGACGACATGCTACTCAAGGTGTCGGATGTCAACCCATGGTACGCAAAACATTGTGAATTACATGGTTGCGTGTTATGTGCCACCGGGAGAACAAGCGGAAACTCCAAATGGAGAGCGGACGGCACCTATGGGGCGACCCATATCTCGTATGGGGTGTGTGCGGACGGCTTGGCGAGAAGATGCGTACCAAGGGAGGAAGGAATGCGGATCATTGAAAAATGTCATGTATCTCCCTACGCCGGACATCTAGGAGTATTCCGCACACAAGCCAAAATTTGGCGGTCGCGGGTTCTTCCGGCCGAAGCGATGTACGGCGACACGAAAGAGTTCATCGAAGATGCTACAACCGCCGTAAGACGGGGAACATCACAGCTTCGTGATGCAATGCCCCTACACTACAACCTTCAAATAGAAATATTTGATGTGTGGGGCATTGACTACATGGGGCCATTCCGAAGTCCCATGACCGCGAAAGTACATCCCGGTGGCGTGGACTACGCGGTCAAAGTGGGTAGAAGCACTACCATGCGTAGTCCGCCGATGGCAAGCACGTGCGCAAGATGTTCCATGAAATCATCTTCCCCCGCTTTTGGAACGCCACGCATGGTGATTAGTGATGGAGGATCGCATTTCAAGGACAAATCATTCAAGGCATTCTTGAAGGAGCTCGACACTCAAAGACAATATTGCTACCCCTATCATCCGCAAAACCAAATGGGCAAGCGAAACCTCAAATAAATAAATCAAGAACATCCCGCAGAAGACGGTCAACGAGATGGGGAAAGGTTGGAAAAACAAGCTACCCGATGCTCTCTCGGGCATATCGGACAGCCTTACAAAGCCCCCATCGGCATGTCACCTTATCACCGGTCTATGGCAAAACCTCGCCATTTACCGGTTGAGCCGAGCATCGGGCTCATTGGGCCATCAAGAAATGGAATATGGACGCCGACTTCATTGGGAAGAACCGCCGAGACAAATCTCCGAACTAGAAGAATGGCGAGAAAAGGCGCACCACGCTTGCAAAGCTCTACAAAGAGCGCACAAAAAGATGGCATGATCGGTAGCATCAAGATCAAAAAGAATTCACCACGGGTGACAAAGTACTCCTATTCAATTCCCCGTGAAACTATTCGCGAAGGGAAGCCGAGGAGCAAATGGAAAGGACCGTACACCGTCATCAACACATCGCCACATGGCGCGATCACAATCCAAGATGACGCAGTGAGATACAAAAAGGTAAACGGTCAATGCCTTAAGCTTTTCTTCGAGCGATTAATCCGATCTTAACCAAGAGCTCGATAGAATAGATTTATGCTTTGAAAATTAATTTGTGTTGATCAGCATAAAAATAATAATAATATATATAAGGTAATAATAAAACATAAAAGTTATCTATATAATTTTTGCTATCACTTTATTTCATAAAGCATTTACCTTTTATTTTTTCTTTTTTACTTCATTGCCCTCACTAAAAAGCATGCTTTGTCAATTACTACAAAAGAATATTTACCTTCTAAATTAATTAAAGCATAAACTATTTTCAAAATTTGAATTTGAGGATCAATTAGAGATCGGCAAGAAAGGAAACATTTCTCGCGCGGCAAACACCGATTCAAAACTTTTCGAGAAAAAGGAAACGAATGCAAATTAAAACCCAACCCGGGGGGACACCAGGGGAGGTGCGCCAAGACACCACCCGGTGCGCCCTTCACCCTGGCCGGCCCCGCTGGGTCCGGATTTCGCCCATCTCCTTCTTCTTCCTCACACGCCACAAGTAGTAAAGTTTGCTCCGCCCGATTTCAACTCGCCAAACCGTAGAGGAGAATTTGTCCTATAAAATCCACCCTCCTCCTCTCCATTCTTCACACCACTCCTTCTTACTCTTCTTCTCTCCTCAATACTTCTTCTTCTAAGTCAAGAACAGCTGCAATGGCGAGCCATGCCCTCTCTCTCTACAATTACAGCCGCTCACTTTGCACCCTCAATGAGGATGACTTGATATTCCCTAGTGATGAGGTTGAACCATCCTCCGTCGCCCCTCTTGCCGTGCTCCCCCCCCACGCCACTCATCTAGTGGAGGGAACAGCCATGTGTCCACCGCGGGCATCCGCGACACGCAAAAAGGTATCCTTGGCGCCCACCTCGCCCTACACGGTGGGCACCCCGGGGATCAAGAGGAAGGAACCCGGCAAAGAGCGCCCATACCATGTCGACGGAGACGTCTTCCTTCCATGCCTCCGACATAGATTACCCGCATAATCGCTGTCGGTGTCGACATGCCCACAGGAGGGGCGTGGGAAGGGGCTTATGAAGAGGCCAACTCCTACTCCAAAGAACTTCTCCAAGTGCTCCACTTTGTTTCCCTCGGGTGAATCCTAGAAAGGCCCCGAATGTTGTTGAAAGTCGCTCAAGTAGTGAGGGCCCTATGAGGGTACCCGTGCTACACCCAGAAGGCTCCCAATGTTTTTCGAGCCGTTCCAAGGGTACTCCATCACCGCACACAAATTTGGGAGTAGCACGGTTCCTAAGGTCCCTTCGCTAGCAACCTTAAACGCTAGAGTCAACTCTCTAAACAAAGCTAGTGAAAACCTTAACCGCAGAGGTAGAAGGGGCGAACTTAGAGAATGCGTACATTAGGAAAGAACTAGACTCTTTTACGCCTCATCTTCAAGACTAAGTTTGGCTAGGGTCGCTAGAGTCGCTAACGCAGAGCACGCCTTTTACGGAAGCCCGCTTAAAATGCTCTACCTCTCTATCAATAATTAGGCGGGTTTAAATTTTCAGTTTTTCCCTTCCAATCATTTTGTAATTCCTTCAAAGTGTAATGCCTGCTTGAATTATTAATTCAATAAAGTTTTGTTATTATATTATTATGTATGTTTCCACTTGTTTTTGTCCTTGTGCAAAAGAAAATTAAAAATAGGTACAAAAACAAGTGTGGGGGAGGCTCACAAGTCAAAGGTACGCAATTTATTAAAATTAAATTTTGACTTGTGACTTTTTCTTAAGTGCTAAAACCTGAACCAAGTTAGCAAAACTCCATCTCTTTATCTACCAATTGATACATAGCATGCATACATTTTATTCCTCGCCAAAACCAGACTTTTGTTGAGCAACTATCCTTTAGGGACCCCATGCTTATCTAATTAATTGATCTTTGTGATATGGTAGAATGACTTGGACGCTTGCTCTCTTTTGCAATAAGACTTGGTTTTATCTTCGAAAATTTAAAATAAAGCATGCTCATGGTTTGACTTAGCCAAATCCTACCAAAGCCCGAATAATAACATGATTATCCACTATAGCTACTTCCCTCTTTGCATTGAGTTTTGTCGCTCCGTTGATCCGTGTTGAGAGAGGCTCATACTCCCAAGATCGAAAAACACGTACACCTACATATACACGCCGGTTCTCACAATGAGAATTGCGCACAACATGCATCTTTACCATCCACCAAATAAATACTCCAATCTTTATACCATGATCATCTCCTGTTTATCAAGAAAAATGCGAGAGAAAAGATACGAAGTTGCGTAAAAAAGAAAAAGAATAAGAGATGAAAAATGGACACGTGTCCGAGGGCGAGTAGAGCCCACATCTCCAAAAAAAAAAAAAAAAAGAGAAAAAGAAAAGAAAAGTAGCCTGTATCTCTCTAGAAGCATACAAAAAGAAGGGAAGAGGATCATGAGTCAAGGAGTAACCATAAAGAAAAATATATATCATCAATATTTTCCACACACTTTTGCACGTTTCGATCTAAGGGTATGGCACCTCTTTCCAACGATCCGAGTTTGACCCGACAAAACATGTAGAGGTAATGTATGCATCACTCCATTCAAAGATCCACAAAACCCCCGCAAAATAGGATGAGTGAGAGTGAATCAAACAAGAGCGCTTTGAGAGGAAAATTCAAACAAGAGTGATTTTTGTGAGAGTCAATACCATAAGGAGCAATGCTATTTCTTTCAAAAATTCAAAAAATTACCCAAGTCTTTGCGCATGAGTAGTAGCAAGAAGATAGAAGTTCATGCTATTCCATTGCTCAATTATTCTAAGATAGCTTGGTAGCCACCATGAATGCTCACAAAGGCGTGTGAGGCCCTAATAACTTGTATACAAGCTTACATTTTGGAGATTGAACCACTTTAGTCCTCGTGCCTTCACTTTCGAGGACGAGTAAAGGGCTAAGTGTGGGGAGTTTGTTGACGGTAACCAACGCAAATTAAACACCGTCAACATAACACCAAAACAACCTAGAAATAGGGATTTTAACTAACATATTCCAAAGTTTTGGTGTTTATTTGGACTTGCGGTACCAACTCAAGAATAATCACTTTGGGCCAAAAAATACAAAGAAAAAGAAATAAAAACAACAAATAGAAAAAGGCCCAAAGAAGCACATGGCAAGCCCAAACAAGAATCGGGACAAAACGTCAAAACCGAGACGGGGCCAAGACCACCGGACAACTTTTCACGGCAAGGGAGGCCCAAACACACGAAGCCCGAGCGGGCGGGCCCAAAGCGGGTCCGCGCAAGACCACTGGTGTGGCCGCACCCCTGCTGAGGCGGTTCGAGCCCAGCCCGGGGGAGGCGGTTTGTTACCTTCCATACCGAAAGTACTACCGACGTTGGATGGTCGGGTTTGGCAGATTTGGAAGGTGTTCCTAGGTCGGTTTTGGTGTTTTTAGCACTTAGGCCCCTCCCCTTGTGTATAAATAGCTCCCTCCTTCACCTCTCTCAACAACAATTCCAAGGAGAAACCAGTCCACTTGTGCAAGAGAGTAGAATTAGTTCTTCTTCTTCTACTTCTTCTATATCTTCTTCTAAATTCTAGAGAGTGAGAGAGGGAAAAGCTAGAAAGAAGCTTTGTTCTTTCTACCCGAGGAGCTTGGGTTAAGCCCCTCGGTGTTCCGCGGTTCCTAGGAGGGGCCAGTCTTAGGACTTGTCGGTTCCAGCCGGCTTGTACCTCTGCAAGCTACTTACACTTTGGTAAGGAGTCTTGTGATTATCTTGAAGCTATTTAATTTCCTCGTATATTTCTTAGCTGTTGTAAACTTGTGGGATTGGTAGATTGTCTCGTTAAGAGTGTTAGTTCTTGGTGAAGGAACTCTTTGGCCGGGGAACCTTGGCCAACATCAAGAACTGTGACCAATACCGCAAACGTGGTGTTTGGACTAGCGTTCACCTACCTTTTCGCTTGAAGCATCCCACGGTTGAGGGGTAGGCGGGCCGGGTCGTGACAAGCCTTGACCGTCCCTTGAAATCCCCCACGCGTTTGGCTATGACGTAGAGCTAATTGCCTAAGCGCCTTGATTGGGTGTTGGCGGTGCCGAAGTGAGTAGACAACGGACTTTAGAAATCACCGCACGGAAAACTTAGCCTATAGATACCTTACTACTCTTAGAAAACAAACCCTTGCCTTAGGTTGACACTGAACCCGAGAAAAGCCCTGTTTATGTGGACCGTCCTTGTGTAAAATACGATACCACAGCTACCACGGGTGAAGTGCTACAACGGTATTTCCGTGCGCTATGCGGATTTCTCTCAGGTGTGCGTTAAGAAACACCAACAATGAGTAGAGAAGTACATAGGAATCTAGATCTCTTCCGCTATCCTCTCAACGTGCTACTACACACTTATCATTAGGAATTCTACGGGTGTGATTATAACTCCTATCATATAACATTTACCCCCTCACTTTAGTTTAGTGGTTTGCTAAGTTAGTAGATGCATGATTGTGACTTATTAGATTCTTTAGCCAACGCTTCCCTGTGTATACGATACTCTAGAATACTCATCCTAGGGAAAAGCTACAATGGTAGGTGTTACGTAAACTATGGAATCCTTGATATTCTTTTAGCACTTAATAAATACCAACAAGCTTTTTTTGCGCCGTTGCGGGGAAGCATTTGGTGATAAGATTTTAATAATGATCTTGATGTCTGCTAATCTAGTGTATCACTAGCTTTAGGATTACCCTTGTTCTGTTGAGTTGTAGAATAGACAGGGACAAAAGATGTCATTGCAACCTTCCAACAAGATTCCACAAGAAAAGAAAAAAAAAAAGAAACATTGAAGAACCCGTGGTGCCTGATCATTCAAGATTCATCATAATGGGACCCCCGCCATCTCAAAGGTATGTATTTAAATATATATTCTAACCATATGTAGATTGAAAAAGAAGTCGCCGTCACAAGAATTCAATGCACACATCTCAAGTGACGTACATAGAAGCTGCACATCATGGTAAGTATGATTAAGAAAGGTGAGAAAGTCTTGCTCATGGACTATAAATTGATTGGGTAGTTATCATTTAATTTCTTGCATTGCATTGCATGTTTACTTGATCAATTCATGCTTTCACTCCACTTAGTTTATGTTTTCCCATAGTAGATCCATTGCATGTTTAGTTCTTTGCATACATCCATGTTGTTTGCATTAAATAAAAACAAAAATAAAATAAAATAATAATAATAATAATAATAATAATTCTCTCACCATGATCATGCTCTTTCCTCTCCATTTGAATAAATCTCTATAATGCTTTCTTGCTACCTTTGTCTCCCATAGTATGCTTTGGTTTGGAAATACTGGCATGCGTACTTCCAAAGGCTTTTAAATTAAGCGTGGTGCTTAGGTTAAAATGCCTTCCTTAATTGAATTGGACATGGAGTCTAGTTTGGTTATTGAACTAAGAATTGCTTGCGTAGACATTGGATGTTTTGTTGGGCTAACCCATGCAGAGAACTCTCAAATCCAATTGGGGTAAGTCAAGAGGTGAACTTAGATCGAGATGACGCAAGGCATATGATGAACTCCAACCTTGTGCAAACGACACGGCTCATTCATCATTGATGGAAGAATTGTAAGTATCAAATATCATTCACCTTGTCTTTTGCTACAAGTTACCTTTGCCTTGATCCATATACGAGAGTGCAGCCATAAACAAAATCTGGTTTCGCACATGATAAATAAAATTGTTGCTAAAAAAGATAAACAAAGATCCATCTTTTCATTATCATAGAAGAAATCATAGAAACTTTGGACACAACCCCTACTTCAATGTTGTTGTATTCCTTCGGGTATGTGTCCACTAATATTTTGCAGAAAAAGAGGTTGTGCTATGTCTATTCGATGAAGAAGAGTGCCATACAACACGATCACGAAAAAGTAATCACTCAACGAAGTGGATGGACAAAGCAATTGGCCACAAGAACATCAAAGACAGGTAAGTGAATATAAATATCATATTTGTATACAACTTTTGTCTTATGTTCTCTTAAAAAACTGAGCACATGAAGGCTCATGCTAAAGAAAACAACAACAACATGTTCCTAGGACAAGTTCCTTTTCGGGTATTCTCGGTCACTAACCATGTAGGAACAAAGGATGAACAACATCTAAGGACATGGTGATTGTAACACATGATTAGGGATGGTTCGGCATTCGCACTTAAAGTGTCGAGTGACGGGAAGGCTCGAGCTTGGGGAGGAAGGCCAATTCCTCTACAAGATGATCCGACAAATCTCTCCCTCTTCTCAAGCTCCCGCCACTCGACACACCAGTTTGCAATTCCTACTCACTATTACTTTGTCTCTCTAAGTGTCATACCGGTTTTAAGAACAAAACCAGGATACACACCATATGTGAGCCCGTGAAGTCAAATCTCACATATAGTTACAATTAATGGAAATATCAAAACATAATGCTTAATATATAAAGACTTAAAACAAAGAAGATAACCTCAAAGTGCGAACAACGGAAAGACACTCCAATCTTGAGATGAAGCCTCCATGCCACGAGGGACAAACCGGACCGGTGGCCGGTTGATCACAAGCGACTCCTTCAAAACTCTAATAATCTTGCAACCCTCCTGGTTTTGAGCGAGAAAATTGCAAGGGTGAGTCCATGTCGAACTCCGCAAATATAACATGGGGTTATGAAGCTCAAAGGCCGACACTTGGTATAATTGCGGTAAGCATTTTAATAAGTCAAATTTTAGCATTAATTAAGCAAGAAGTTGTGCTTAAGCCCCAAATATTCCCACATCATAATTAAAAGTAACATTTGTCATAAGTCTCAATCATCATCATCGCCGTAGTCACCATCGGCTTAAATCCATGTCTCAACCTCATCTCAATCTCAACATTCGGTGATCATCTATTCCTTGAGTTTTCCGGGCCGCTCGTGACCGTGAAGCACGGCTTGTTATAACGATTTATATACTGCAGCAGAGGTGTACACTTTCACTTTGTGAGTCGTGTTTTCCAAATGCATGGGTTAATTAGGCCCAAACACAAGAAACCACTATGAAGCCTTTCAAAGGTTTTTCTAAACTGTTAAGGCCGCTACGGATTCCTCTTGGACTGGCAGGATCCTCCTCCAAGGGGTGACTAACTAAACATCAACATGCACCGCCTTGGCAGGCCATGGATCAAACCAATCAGAGCCCCACTTGCGCCTTTCGGGAACCTCAACAAGATAGAGAAGGTCCTTTGACCGACTAAAGCCAGAGCCATATAGCCCCCACAAATACATCAGAAGTCCCAAATTTTGTCAAAGGATAAATCCTTATGGAGAGCCAAGTGCATCATGTAAAAGCATGAGCTCTTGCCCTATGGTCCAGTTTGGTAAACTCTCATACAAATCATTATTTATATCATAGTCATCATTAGATCATGTTTATGTAAAGTTGAGCACTAGCAATATACTACCCATATGCAAACATCCCCATAGGCAACAAGGTACAAGATAACAATAACTATGTTATAATCTCTAAGTTTGTCAAGGCGGACACATGCATATGAATCATGATTATAAAGTGTATAGGTAACAAGGATAATCCCTTGCTATACATGCCTTAAAATTAAAGATCCTTCTTCACGACCAAAGCTTCAAAGAATTCCTTGACCACTACTTCTTGATCACTACGTAAAGCTCACCGACTATATCGATCGTCACCCAAAGAACATACAAGCATCCACACATTCATACACGATGCAAACAAAAGAGATACTATGAGAGCAGTACACCAACAGCAAGTAAATAAATTGAAAAGGTTATAAAACAAAAGTACGCATCACTATGATCACATAGACGCGAATTTCACCGAAATCGAGCTAAAAGCGACGAGTTATGCACTAAACAAGATTAGCATTAATAAAATAATAAAATAAATACAAACTCGAAAATTGAAATTTGAAAAGTTGATTAACAGATTCATAAACATGTAGATTACGAGATTACGAACCCAACGCAAGTTGGACGGGGCTAATCGGTTTAAAACGACAAAGTTAAGGACAAATGAATACAAAGTGGCAAACTTGTAAATAGACTGAACTGATTTCGAGATTTAAAACAAATAAAATTCTTTTATAAATAGGATCCGGGGACCTCGTTGGAATTAACTATAGATCCCGGGGACTCTTAAACAAAAAGTGACACCTGAAGGGGTATCTCTCGATTTTGGCCGCCCATCAAGAACCGACGGCTTAGATTAGATGGGGATTTCTAGGGTGGCGCGGCCGCCGGAGAAGACGACCACGCGGCGGCCATTGCCGGCGGTGGCGAGCTTCGCCGAATACAAAGCGGCCAATTCCGTCACCAAATTGGGCGCCACCGTTACCAAAATTACGAGGAGGGCGGCGTCTCACCACGCGTAAATCCGGAGGGTGAGGCGGTTCAGAGTCGGCGTCGGCGGGACGACGAGGCGGACGGCGCGACCGAAAAATCCGGCAACACGGTTAGAGCAAACCAAGGTGAAAACAAAGGGGCAAACGCGTCTGGCGACCGCGGGGACGCCTCGAAGGCCGACACAACAATCTTACGGAGAAAATGAGGCGACGATCGGGCGGAAACAAGCTCCGGCGGCGGCAACCTAGGGTTATGGGCTGCTCGTGTGCTGGCGAAGTCGCGGTCGAGAGCACGAGAGGGAAAAGGGCGACGTGGTGTCGGGGCTGGCTTATAAAGGCGCTCCGTCTTCAAGACAAGGAAGGAAGGAAGCGGCGGCTATGGCAAGCATGCGGCATTAGCGGAGCCGGCGTGCTTCGCGATTTTGAACGGGAGAAGGGACGACGCCACACGTTGGCCGAAGCCGGGCTCGTGTTGGCTACCGCGGCCCAAGAGGAAAGGAAGGGAGCGGGCCAAGGCCGGCCGGAATACAGGAAACCGGCCACGGGCCAAAACAAAGAAACAAAGCCCGCGGGCTAGAATGGAGAGAATAGGAGGAAGGAAAAGGAAATACTTTCTCTTTTATTTGAAATGCTTTTCCAACACCTTTTAAAAAGGATTTCAAATTTCTTTTATTTCAAACCAAAACCAGTCATCACAATATAAAATATGCACCATCATGCATGCCACATAAATATTGCTAACCCCTATGATAAATTTTAATTGAAATGAAAATGTTATCTTTTCTATATTTCATGAGCACAAAATTATAAAAATAAATCATTTTAGCTCTATTTCCAAAGAAGCAAAATTTGGGGTGTGACACTAAGTTTGAATGTTTATAAATGTCATACATCAAAATCAAACTTAAGATATAAAATAAAAATTAACCCATTAGAGAAAAAGTAATGGTGAACAAATGCTAATTAAAATATCCACCCCAAAACCTTCACAGAGCATAGAAGTTACCTTTAGCTCTATGACAAATCTACCCTTGTTTAAAACTACTTGTATATTTCTTTGGGTATATGTTGTCAACTAATACTGCAGGAATAAAATCAAGAGAGGAGCATGAAGGTCCAAGCGCAATTTAAAAGAACAAGAAAGAAAGGGCGATGCAATAAAGACAAGTGAGGAACAAGATACACAATAGGCCAAAGAAGAAAAGCTTCGAAAGGAAGAAAAAAAGACCACCGAGAAGGTGTCATGCCATCACACTCAATAATAAGGTAACATCTTGAGGTAAGCTATCATTAATTAAGCTTTACCTTAATTGTGGCTTATTCATAAATAAAGAATCAAACATGTTAGAGTAACAACTTTGCTTGAACTAGCTCTATTAGCTCAACTTGTTTTGTTTCTTTAATTGTTCCTATCACCACTCTCTTGATCTCATAGTCCTAATCATGTAAGCTAGCACTACTAGATATTCCATTTTCCATGGCGGACTTTTTCGATTTTCCATGGCGGTTTTTAAAACCGCCACCAATGAAAAGGTCACGGAAAATCACATGATTTTCGTGGCGGTTTTTTGAAACAAAATGACCGCCACCGTTAATAGAATAAAAAATATAAAAAAAAAAAATCCAAATCGAAACCCTAACGGGCCCCGGTCACGGACCGCAGGGCCCGTGGGGTTTCATATCTGCCGCCGCCGTCGTGGTCCCGGCCGGCCTTGCGCGTCGTGGATCCGCCTCGGGGGGGCCGGGCGCGCGGTGCTGCGCCGCAGTGAGTGGATCCGCCCCAAGTGAGCCATGGCGCGGGTGCCCGCCCCATGCCATGGATCCGCCGAAGGAACGCCGCCCGCCGCCAGTGGATTCGCCCCGAGGCCCCGGGCCGGTTTGGGTGCAGCGCCCGCCCGACGGTCGAGTGCGGCGCCGCCCGGCCGTCAGCGGACCCGACCCCGAGCCGCCATCGCGTTGGACCGCCCGGTGCCGTCGCCCGTGGATGCGCCTCGAGGGCCCACGCCACGCCCTAACCAGCCGGTCTTGGTCGGCCGTCGCGCCAGAGCCACAACTGCTTTCGGCGCCGGCGTCGTCGTGGGCGGCCCGTTGTGGAGGGTGGGGACGGGAGTGGAGGACCGGAGCAGCAGAGAGATGGATGGGGACGGGAGTTGAGGACGGGATCTGGATCTGGATGTGTGATTGTGGAGTGATTCCTAAAAAATGTAAGTGTTGTATATATACTGGACTGCAATATCGGGCCTAATGGACTGAGGAGAAACCCTAATGGGCTGCCTGCTGGGCTATTATTTTCGGTGGCGGTTTTTTTATAGAAAACCGCCACGGTTAATTGATTTTCCGTGGCGGACAATAAAACCGCCACGGTTAATTAAAAAAGACCGTCACGGTAAATTAAGCCATTTTCCATGGCGGTTTACCAAATGTCCACCACGGAAAATCATTTGGAAACACCGTGCAAAATCATTTATGTAGTAGTGTAGAATGTTGCACACCTTGCTTTGGAAGAAGATAATCATGCCTTTGATATCATGTATAGAAAGAAAACCCTTCCAAGAGTCAAGGAGTTTGTTTCTAACCGTTGAAAGTTTTTACTACAACATTCATGCTCAATCTTATGATCTTGTCACCCAAGTTAGGACTAACAAAAGCATATAAGAAATCAACTCTATCTTGTTTAATGTGCCTGTGGTTTTGGTTCTATTGGTGTTTCCCACCAATAGAGCCCATGCACTTGATCTCTACCTTCACTTTGCAAGCGGGACACACTTTGAAAAAAAAAAAAGTGGAGAAGTCTATCAATATCTCCAAACTTCAACAAGTGAATGTCTTACAAGCATGCACACTAAACAAGATGCTTGCCTACGTACTTGTGAGACCAGCAAAGAACATGGGTGACACCATCCAACTACGGCTATCATGATGAAATAATACACTCAAGGAAAAGACATGGTACGAAAGTCTTGTTCGAGAGGACTTAAAACATTGAACCCTCGTAGGAAGGTAAGATCGGTAGTTATCCATATTTAGTGCATAACATATTTACTTCCTTGCATTGCATTATCATTTTCCTTTAGCATATTTACATTACAACACTAGCACTGCATTAGAAAAGAAAATAAAAATATTTGTTTGTTGCATATATAAAAAAACTCTAAGCCCCATGTGAGTAATTTTGTGGCGTGTAACAACCCACAAGGATATTTACCGTGGTGGCATAAAAATAAAATAAATATGCATGCATCATCATTCTTTATCTTGCATAGAAATAATAAAACCCCAAAAATATTTAATGCTTCTTTGAAAGATTCCCAAAGCAAACAAAAAGCAACGTGGCTAACCCCTAACGCTTAATCAAGTTCCACTAGCTTTGTTGTCTATTTGAGTTTAGCAGATCCCAAGGAAGAGAGACATGACACACATGGCGTCTATCATCAAAGTTGATCAGCCCACCATCACCATCTACCTCTACTTCCAACCATCAATTAACCGCCACATCAAAATCAAGCTTGGGGAGAGCACCCCGATTATCGAGATAAGTATCTCTTTACCATATCCTATTTGTTTGCTTTATTGAAAAGAAATGCATAACCAAAATAATCAAATAAAAAGAGTCTATATAGTCTTTATTAAAGAGTTTTTATTAGAGTGTGAGAATAAAATAAACTCAAGATAATCTCTAGTCATGGAAATGATGAATAGTTGTTCCGTAAATAATTCCTTTCAAGTACCTACCTTTCAAGCTTAATTTCTCTCGAGCTTTTAATGCAACCTGCTTTTGACTTGAGATTTGCTCAAACCTAAAACCTATGGGTAGCAAATGCTTGCTCTAAAGTCTAAGTGATTGACGGATATGATATATGAAAGTTTGAGTCGTTGTTTATCTTGCTCCTAGTGATACTAGATTTACGAGATTTATCTTTTGAAAATTAAAAGTGCACATGATGAGTTCCCTGTATGACGAGGGTTGAGACTCCTACCACGCCATATATACATGCTCTTTAGATAGGAAAACCCTTTTTGATATATATATATAGGCCGCTTACTTTGCATTGAGTTTGGTCAATCTTTGTTGACCCTTAGAAACTTGTCATACTGCTACTCATGTACACACTCCACTCCACTCCACTCTATTCCACTTGCACTTATGCTACTTCTACCCTAGAAGTATGCATCCACCAAATAAATGTTCTACTCCTACCCTGGGAGAGAGTGTCGATGTTTTACGACCGAGAGCCTGCCACGGCGTGAACCGGGTGTGGGGGGATAAACCCCTATCCCCTCACGGGCCACTTTGGGTTAGGCCTCTCGGGCCAGCCCAGGACGACGGATTGAAGCCCTTGGCGATAGAAGACCGAGATTATCGGAGATTACGGCCTAAACTTGGTCGTCAAGATAGTTTCCTAGCATAGTTCAATCATAATCGTTATACACTTTCCTATTGTAACCGATCAGGATAGCTCTTGTCGGGACAGATCCGACCTGTAACCCTGCTCCCCGGACTATATAAGGAGAGGAGGGATCCCCCCCGAGGGACGGATAATTCTCAATCAATCAATACAACTAAGCAGGACGTAGGTTTTACGCCATCAAGGCGGCCGAACCTGGGTAAAACCCGTGTGTTTTGTCCTTCGCTCGTTCTGCTTAACATCCTGTTAGTCGTCTCGCGCATCCCTAACCGCTCAATCTACTAGCCGGGCATACCCCTGCTAGACTATCGCCGGTAAACCGACGGCGATTGGCGCCCGGGTAGGGGTGTGCCGCGAAGAGCACCATGGCTAACAAGATGGTGATCTTCCACGACTCCATGGCGGTCGACCCGATGGAGGACATCCAATTTGGGACGCTCGTCTAGAACAACGGCGCTAGGCTCGGCGTCGACAACCCTACGCCGGTTCGGATCAATCTGCGCCCGCGCTGCTCCCCTGCGACCGTGCACCGACTCCAACTCGGGGGCCGGGGCCGCTCGGACCTCAATCGGGCTCACTCATCCGTTCGTCCCGTACGGCGCGGCGCTTCGTCCACGGCGTCGACAACCTACTCGGTGACCGACAAGATCAAGATCGGTACGAGTGAGTCTACTCCTTTGGTCGATTCGGCTACGTCGCTTTCTACCAATAGGAACAACGTCGACCACGACACGGGCTGCCCGACGCTCCTTTGGGGAGAAACGGATCTGGTCGGGGGCCTTCTTCCCCTCGGCCAAGGTGCAGTGCGTCACCTCTACTCCCCGAGGGGCGGGTCGTCCACTTCTCATCGTCCCTTGTGTCGCCAGCGCTGGGCTCTGGGGATTTGGCCGGAGGAGCGTCCCGGACCCTACGACTTCATCGACGCCCGACATACCGCGAGGGCGCCTCGTCGACAAAGCGCGACCACATCTGCATGGCTAGGCTCTCCAGATCCCGGAGGGCGCCGGGAGGAGGAAGAAGGCAAGGCAGGCTCCGTGATGGCCCGTACCGCCTCTCGACCCCGTCCGACGCCACTACTACCGTGTGCTCCGGGATCCGATGGAGCTCGAGATCGGCTACGACTACCCGCCATTCGACCGAGGTACCGCTCCACGGAGACCCGCGGCGGGGGAATCTTCGTCGGCGAGGATTCGGCACCCCTCGAGGGGAAACCGATGAACTCCACGCTGCTCGGGAGGGCGCAACGCCGGTCGAGCGCGCGCCGGCAAGCGGAGCGGGGCGTTGCTGCTCGAGGCTCAAATGCGGCGGTATTACCCTAGGCTTCCGGTTGGCCCGGGACTCTCCCGGAAATCTACAGCCTCAATTCGGCGACGAGGTGGCGGAATCCCGGTCCATAAGACGCCGATCAACAATCGCTACCGCGGGCGGCTCTCTGTTCTGCGGCGAGAACGCCACAATAGAAGACGTCCCGGGGTTACATCGCCACCCACGCTTCGCCTCAATCCCATCTCGAGTTCATCCGCGCCTTCGCGCGGTCGTCTCGCGGCGTCATCGCTAGAGGAGTCGTACACCCAAGGCGAGGAAGGGCGTCCTCGATCCCAAGAGGCGGGAACCCGTCCTAGCGGGCGCGATGGAGGCACCCTCGGTGCGGCACGGCCCGGCCGGGGGCAAAACGCAGGCCAAGATGGTCGCGGGGGGGGGGGGTAGTGCGCGGTGCTCCGGCCGGTGGCGCGGGTGGCAACCACCCCCGTCCCCCCCCGGGATCGAAACCCGGCGTCCCCGACCTCCGTAGCAGCATTGAGCTCGCCGAGATGCCCGCTACAGCGTCAGCGCCCCAGCCGCAGGCCCGCGAAGATGCCGAGATCCAGCGGACGTGAAGAGTACAACATGCTATACGGGAACCCGACCGGGAACCTCCACGATCACTACGATCCGGCCCTACCACCCGGATCTCCGCGGTCCGGTGGCCTCTAGGCTTCAAAGGCACCAACGGCTCTCTCAAAGTACAATCGGCGACCAAGATCCCGAGGCACGGGTCATGATCTACGAAATTGCGATCGGGTCGGCGGGAGGCGGGAAGACGTCATGGCAAACTACTTCCGATCGGCCTCGACCAGCGCCAACCGCTGCTCCTCGGCCCTTCCTCGGCGGGAGGCTACGCCGCGTGGCAAGATGTCAAAGATATCTTCATCGGCACCTACAAGTCCACGTGCAAGCAATGCGGTACAAAGTACGACTGGAGCGGTTGCGCCTGGGCGCAACGAAGCCGCTCCCGGAGTACATCCGCCGCTTCTCGAGGTGCGCCTAAAGATCCGGATATCACCGACGCGAGGAGTGCGTCGGCGCATTCACCAAGGGTCTCGTCTCCAATGGCAACGCCGCAGCCCAAGAGCCGAGGAAAAAGCTCCATAGGTCCAAGATCACCACCATGTCCAAGCCGGGCGGACGTAGCGCGAGGTTCGCCGGGCAAGATGAGGCCGAGTACGTCTTCCACAAAGATTATGGCTACTCTGCCCGTCGAGTATTCCCCATCGCGAGGCTCCCGTGACGATAAACGGTGCAACGAAGCGTCCACGATAACGCCCGCCTCGACGACTCCCGCGACGTGGCTCGCCCGGGGGAAGAAGGTCGCGCCACTATCGCGGCCGTCGTGATCGGAACCGTCGGGGAGGCGACGTCAACAACGTCAAGACCGGTGGCAAGAAGAAGGCGCTCAACCGGCGAGATCCGATCCAAAGCTTCATACGGCAAGTGCCCCCGACACCGGACTTGAACCATAGTTCGGCGGAATGCCGGCACTTCAATGCCGAGTATGAGAGTGAACGCAAAAGCTCAAAATCACCGATGAGCAGCCGGAGGAAGCACGTAAAGTCGCCCGCAACAACTAGGAAGAGGAGCCTGACGAGGACGCCGATCCTGAGCACCGCTACAGCGCCCGAAAGACGCCGCCGTTCATACAATCATGGGCGGACACTACGGCTGCGCGAGGTGGGGCGAGATCGCAAGATCTCCGCCCGTAATGTCCCTGACCGTCAAAGACTTCCGGCGAGGGGTCACGGACCCGATATGGCCTACCTTCTCCGAGCGGGTCATAACCTTGATCGTGGCGACCAGTGGTGTAACAACCCATACCCCGGCGATTCCCCTGGTCCTCGACCCGTGATCGGGCGCTGCGCTTCGAGAAGGTCCTCATCGACGGAGGGAGAGCCCCGAACATCTTTGTTCGGAGCTCGATGAAAGCCCCGACATCACGAAGGACGACCTCAAGCCATACGAGCACCCGTTACGGGGATCCTCCCCCGAGTCGTCAACCCCTCTCGGGCAGGTGACGCTTCGTGTGCAATTCGGCGACGCTAAGCACCATCGAATCCAGTACATGAATTTCGTCGTTGCCGATTTCGAGTCATCGTACCATGCCATCATCGGACGGCCAGGACTGACCAGGCTCATGGCGGTCCCGCACTACGGCTACCTCATCCTCAAGATCCCCACGGAGAAGGGGGTCCTCACATGCAGGGCCAACGTACATATGGCCTATGTCTGCGAGAAGGAGGGCCTCGACAAGCGGGAGTTCATACTCCAGTCGATCCGGCAAGAAGAGGTGATCAAGAATGCAAAGAAGATGAACCCCTCCGACCTCGAGATACCCCGAGGAAGAGCGGACGAAGAAGACCACCAAGCCATCGGATACCAAAGACATCCAGGTGGTGGAAGGAGACGCCGCGTCAAGACGACGAAGATAGGCGTGAATCTTGACCGAAATAGGAAGACGCGCTCGTCCGGTTTCTGAGGGATAACATGAGCATTTTTGCGTGGAAACCCGCCGATATGCCCGGAGTACCTCGGAGCGGATCGAGCACCGCCTACGTGTCAAGCCGACGCGCCAAGCCGCGGCGCCGTAAAAATACGCCGCTTTAATAAAGAGAAATCCGCCGCCATTAAAGCGTAAGTAACTAGACCGCTAGCCGCTAGCTTTATTCGCTGTGTATCATCCCCGACCGATAGCAAATCCAAATCCTTGTAAGAAAGAAGAATAATGAATGGAGGATGTGCGTTGATTATGCCGATCTCAATAGGGCTTGCCCTAAAGACCCCTTCGGTCTCCCACGAATCGATCGGGTTGTCGACTCCACCGCAGGTTGCGAGCTCCTTAGCTTCCTGGATTGCTATTCGGGCTATCATCAAATCACCCTCGCGGTCGAAGACCGACCGGGAGAAGACTTCCTTCATCACTCCGTTTGGCGCCATCTTGCTATACTACCATGTCGTTCGGGCTCAAGAACGCCGAGCGACCTACCGGCCGGGCTATACGAGGGGCTGCTTAGGGAACCTTATCCCCCGACCTCGCTCAGGCTTATGTCGACGACGTCGTGGTGAAGACCCGAGCGCTCTCTCCTCGTCGACGATCTCGCACGGGTCTTTGCCAAGCTTAACGAGTACCAATGGAAACTCAATCCCGAAAGTGTGTTTTTGGCGTCCCCTCCGGTAATTTGCTCGGCAATATTGTTAGTAGGCATGGCATCGAGCCAAACCCGGAGAAAATCAGCGCCATCATGCGGATGAAGCCGCCCCCCAAAACGTCAAAGATGTCCGTTTGGAGTTGGATGGATGGCGCCCCGGCCGCTTCGTTGCGGCTCGGCGAGAAGGGGTCGTCGTTCTTCAAACTCCTTCGCGCGCGAGAGAAGCTTTTCGGTGGACCAACGAGGCTCAAGAGGCTTTCAACGGCTTCAAGAAGTTTCTCACCACACCTCCGGTTTTGGTGGCCCCAAGCGATCACGGAGACCATACTTTGCTCTACATCGCAGCGGACCAATCGGGTGGTTAGTACCGCCTTGGTTGTCGTCGGCGAAAAAGAAGGGCACGTATACCCCGGCCCAACGGCCGGTCTATTTTGTCGGCGAGGTCCTGAAGCGACTCCAAGCAAAGGTACTTGCATATACGAAATTGCTCTATGGGATCCTCATCATGTCTCACAAGGCTGCGTCATTACTTCGACCTTCACCCGATCACCGTGGTGTTGGACTACCCATTGGGAGATGTCTGCGAAATAAAGATGCCAATGGTCATATATGCAAGTGGGCGTCGAGCTCGGCCTTGTTCACCATTGAATACAAGAATAGGAGTACCATCAAGTTGCAAGCATTGGCAGATTTCGTTTGCGAGTGGACGGATCCGGAGACTCCCTCGAAGACACCCCGCCGCTTACGCCGGGCGATGTACTTGAACGGTTCGCTAAACATCGATGGTCTCGGGGCGTCGTCTACATCATATCGCCCTCCGGGGATACACTACGGTATGTGCTCCGATCCACTTCCCCTATCCAATAACGCCCCGGCGAGTACGAGGTCGCTTCTTCACGACCTCCGTATTCTTTGTCGGCTTGGGATTCGCCCATTTTGCAAGTATTTGGTGATTTAGCATTGGTAATCAAGCAAGTCAACAAAGATTGGGATTGCAAGAGTGAGAAGATGGATGCATATGTGGCGGCTATAAGAAAATTGGAAGGCAAGTTCTACGGGCTCAGCTTTGATCACGTGGTTCGGGACTACAACCAAGCCGCCGATGAACTTTCCAAGCTCGGCTCTTCTCGGGCAAAGATACGGTCGGTGTCTTCGTCAAGATCTGTGGAAACCAACCATCGGTGATCCTGCCCCTGCCCTCCACTCGAGATACAATTTGAGCACATCGTCGCCACCCTATCCAATACCGTTGATGAAGACTGGCGAGTCCCGATAATCAAATATCTGCAGGAGGCTCTCGTGCCAGAAGACAGGACGGAACAAGAGCGACTCATCAGGCGAAGTAAGAATTATGTCCTAGTCGACGGTTTCCTCATGCGGAAGAGTATCGGAGACCGGGTCCTGCAGAAGTGCATCTCCGAAGCAGATGGTATAAAGTTGCTCGGCGAAATCCATGGTGGGATCTCGTGGCAATCATGCGGCTTCGCACCCCTAGTCGGAAAGGCATTCGGGCAGGATTTTTACCGCCGACGGCGATTCTTGTCTGAGAACACCTAGTACGGCATTGTGAGAAGTGTCAATTCTTCGCAAAGTAGGCGACGCGATGCCCGACATGAGCTCCGGACTATACCGGCAGCGTGGCCTTTCGTCTTTGGGGACTTGACGCTTCTCGGGCCTTTCAAAGCAGCCCCCGGTGGCTTCAAGTGGATATTCGTCATGGTCGACAAATTCTCCAAGTGGATTGAATATCTCCCTTTGGTCGACGCCAACCAAGTACAAAGCCGCCGAGATGTTGGATGAGGTGGTCCATCGCTTTGGCATCCCAAACTCCATCATCACGCATCTTGGCGACACATTTACGCGCCATCATTTTTGGGACTATTGCGAACAAAAGGCATCCGGTGAAATATGTATCTGCCGCCCATCCTCGCTGCTGGGCGTGCCGAAAGGAGCAAACGACATGATATTAGAGAAGCGTTGGTTTACTCTTCCTACGTCGGGAAATATCCCGGTCGATGGCTTAAGGAGCTACCTGGCGCTGTCCGGGGACTACGTATCCAACCCACCGTAGTACGTGCGTTTCCCCATACTTCATGGTGTTTGGATCGGCGGTCCTCCGTGACATCGCTTTCCGCTCCCCGTGTGTCGAGAATTATAATGAAGAAACTTCTGACGCTACTCGAGAAGATGAGCTTGTCGCGCTGAGGAAACCCGCCGCAATCTTTGCCGCACGCTGAACGCTAAATACCTTGAGAGCGTTCGAAGATATTACAATCGCAATGTACGTGGAAGAGCCTTTGTGGTTGGCGACTGGTCCTTCGGCGGAAGCGAGAAGAGCGTACACAAGCCGGGATCTCATTGGGAAGGCCCTTTCAAAGTTAAAGAGGTTACCCGCCAGAGCATATCGGTTGATGACCATGGAAGATGTCGACGTCCCAACTCCCGGAACATTGAGCACCTGCGGCGATTTTTCCCGTAATCTCGGGGACTCGTAAGCCAGCTTGTATCGTTTCTTACTTTCTGTCGCATATTAATAAAAGTTTATTGGAGTATGTTGACATGGTTATATTTTCTTTCTACCGACATACTAATTTATTTCCATGCTCGACTACACTCTTAAGTCCTTTGGACCCCTAGAGCCGTCTCGTATTTGGGTCGCTTTCACAATATGTGTGATCGTGTACTCAGGATAGACGACGACCGCGGATGACTCCTTACCGTAGTCGAACAGCCCAATAGCTTGCCTCGAAAGCATCGCGTCTCCTTGCTTCGCTATACCGGCGCGGTAAGGCTAGGGCGGTGTCTACCATAAGTGACCCCCTTCTCGCTCTTCGGTCTACACTTCATCGTCTACCATAATCGTATGCATGCTAAAGCGATTGTGAGATAAAAACAAAGTATTAAGCTAATTATGCCACCCACATCCGGGCGTGGCTCGGCTAAATTCTCAAGTGTTTTTCTTTGTTTTTCACTAATCGTTTCTTGCTACGGCCAAAAGAAGCAAAGTATCATGCAGGGGCAACTTCACCCGAGGACTTTACCTTTCAAACGGCTCCGCGGGGTGGATTCATCTCATCGGCAAAGTGTTGTCGCCGCCTCGTCGGCCGCCTCTCGCGAGGTTTAGCGCACTAGCCTCCGTTGTCCCGAGTGCGTAGCCTAGGCGGACACGCTCAAACTGCACCTTGAGATGATGGGGCGGCCACCGCCCGAGCATGTCGAGCCGTGTCGTGGGTGGCCTGGCGTGGTGAACTCCATGAAGTTTGCCCGGCCGCCCGCCTTGCGTTGCTCCATGTTCTGGGCGTCGGTTGGCGTCGCTCCCTCCAGATCGGCCCGCCAACCGCTGTAGCCATGGATGGCATCGAGAATCGCCCGACACCTTGCGGGAGACTTTGTGTGCGATTCCTCCATAGAGCATATTTAGCCTCCGGTCGCGCGAATCCGATAACCGGAGGCTGCACGCGGCCGCCGAATAATATATACGGTAATGTTAGCACAAATCGTTCAAATACTTTTTGAGCGGTAATTATTCTATGGCATAAGGGTATACCGTCCACGATCGGCGGTGGTATTCCTGAGCTCCTCGCGCAGCTCAGCCGTCGGTGGTTCGCCATCACGAAGCTGCCGCTTGCCGGGTTTCAATGGACGCTTCATGCTGCGCAAGGTATCCGCGAAACCAGGCATTTTCATTAATTTTATCACTTGACCATTCTTGCAAAGATGTCTTGGTCGACTTTTTTGAGTAATCGTTGCACATACCGAGTATTTGGGTTTGGGCCTCGTGGCGTGCCGCTTGCCGAAAGCAATGAGTTCCACGCGCTCCTCCTCCCGGGCGCTTGCGTCGGCGGCAAGGCTGGCGTCCTTCTTCTAGGGCCTTACCCTCCACGGCAATCCGGGCGGCCGCGATCAGGCGGGTTCGCTCAACCTCAAGGACTTCACGCTCGGCGGCGGTGCCGTCCTCTCTTGTGCAAAGGCGTGGCGGGCGTCGTTTGCCGACCAGCGGGCGGTCCCTCTCGACCCGGCGTGCACCGCGCTCGCTCCTCGGCAAGACGGTCGCGCTCGGGGAGAGCTCATCCCGCACCCATGCGGCCTCAAGCGGGCGCCACGGCATTGCTCGGCTCTTGGCGCAATTGGCGGATTTCCTCGTTCTTGGATATGCTACACAACAACATGCAATCACAAGATGTCTATGGCGGGATCACGGTGCAAAAACAAGGTGATCCCCACTACTTACAGGGCGGCGGCTCCCTCTTCTACTTGGCGGGCTATGCGGGTTGGCTCGTCCTCTTCTTCAACCTCGGGCGAGTCTGCTCCACTTGGGGTTCCGGGCCGGCGGCCTCGTACCATCCCTCCGCCTCCTCCATCTCTTGGTCCTCACCCAAGACACGGATGTCGTCGAGGGGATTCGGGGTGGATGACCACGAGGCGGCCTCGGCCTCGGTGCCACCTGTTCGGGGCGTCGTCGGCCGCTCTTGGTGCACCCGTGCCTTTATCTCTTGCGGCTCCTCCGGTGCTGGAGTGTCTTGGGTAGCATGTCCCTTCGGGGGACTCCACGAGGCAAGCACCCCGGTGTGGGCGGCTCGTCTTCTTTGGGCGTCGTAAGTAACCGGCATCTGCATGGGCTCGATGGCGGGCCCCCCTGCAAACAATATGATTCATACATACGAACATCGACAACATGGGCGATCACACTCGGCACCGGTGTACTTACATTGGCAAACCGCATGCCACGGAGGCGACCTCGAGCTACCACCACTGCGGCCTCCTCCACTCAGGTGGCGCCGACACGTCACCATGTGGTCGGTTGGCTCCCTTGGAAGATCAACTCGAACAATCGGTGTTCTATCTCCCACGTGGTCCTGCATTCAACAATGTGACGATCGGTCGATGTACCCTTACGGGGGACTGGGTAACACTCGAAGGATACTTACAAAGGCGGTCGACTCAACAAAGGCTTGAAGTTCCTCATCGGCAAGAAAAATCATCATCATACGTGAGCGTGTCACGGCGGGCAGCCGTCCTGCTGTCACCTTTTGCCCGGACGACCTCGGGTTCCGACGACTCTCTAGAGGGCGCTTGCCACGAGCCCAGAACTTCTGCGCGCGCTACTCCCGGGCGCTTCCGACGGCTGGCGCGCGGGGGCACGGGGCGGCGGGCGTTCACCGAAGCGCGGCGCGAACGACACGACGGCCCTCGGTGACGAAGCTGGAAGTACCGGCCGCGTGTCATCCCATGGATCTGCGGCAATCATCGGCGATAAAGGCGGTTGCAATCTGGCGATGCACAACAACACAATTTGGAATACACTCACCAGCGGTGGCGGGTTCCGGCGAGGAAGGTGGGCACCGTCGCATGATCGTGCGGTACCCGGCGATCGGCAAAATCTTCGATACCGCTCACGGACCTCGGCCGGCGGCGGGAACTCCGCCGACTTCGCGGGTAGGATCATTTAGCCGGTGTCTGGAAACCGGGATGATCCCCTCCGCTTGAGTGGCCGGGATCCGCTCCACGAACACGTGAGCAAGGTCGATGCCATCCACATGCAGGTCATTCATCATCGCCCGGCTCCCTCACACGCAGCGGCATGTCGGCGGCTGCGGGCTCTTCGTTCAATTGGCACGTCTCACCGGGACACGGGTGGGATCGGCTGGAATTGGCACATCCGACTACGGTAGGTAAAACCACCCCGTGTATACCAGTGAGGCACATTTGTTGGCAGCGGTGTCGGGGAACCGACTTGCCCGTTGCCCCGGTTTTCACAAACACGCCCGGCTGGCTGCCCGTGATCCCGAATCCCCTTCATCCCGACATAGAAGAAGTATTTCCACAAGCTAAGGTGGGGAGAATGCGAGGCAACACTCACAAAGGGTGATGAAAGCGGCAATGTCGAGGATGGCGTTCGGTGGCGGTGTGGCGGGCGGAGGCCGTAGAGCACCGGGAGCTCGAGAGCAGGTGTCTTAGGCATTCGAATCCGCGCCGCGGAGTGGCTCTCGAAGACCACCACTTCATCCGTCTGCGGCATCGGTGCGGCTCCGCCTCCGGCACCCTCAACCCGGCGATAACCCTCTCGGCGAGAGACCGGGCATCCACCCGGCTCCCTCACTTGTCGCCTCGGTGGGCCGAAGAGCCTGGCCATTCCCTATCCATTAGGATGGCGGGATCCGCCGCGCCCGCGGCCGCGAGGCTCTCCCGTCGCGTCCGCCGGCGGCGGCGCCTCCATGTCCGGCAACAACTCCGCCCCGCCCCTCGTGGCGCCGCACCATGGCCCCGGCGACCTCCGCGAGCATGGCGGTCCATCCCACCTCAACCGATTCTACACTCCAAGAAAATGAAATGTATTGGCAACCAAATCGAACCAAATCTGTGCCCAAATCGATTGCATCGGGGGGCTAAATAGCGGCGCATTGATAGATCCGCAAGGTACTTACCTCTTGCAATCGGTGGAGGAGTCGGTGAAGAGCGTAGCGCCGCGCGGCCGCAAACCCTAGCCCGGTGCTCACTTTGTAGCGGGAGGAAGGCGATGGACTCGAGAAGAGGAAGGGGCGACCCGAGGGCGGATGCGACGAGGGTGCGGGATGCTGATATTTATAGTCCTCGACCGCCCCTAGGGTTGATGCATGGGCAACCTTGCGCGCTGCGGGCCCGCGCCTCCTCGTTTCCGGGTTGAGTGCGTGCGGCCCGGCGGCGGCGTCGGTTGCCATCATTACCCTTTCGGGGCGCGCGTTGTGGCGGCGCCACGCGTCCCATCTCCTCGATTCTCACGCTGGTCTGTTCCCCCTACATGATGCGGGATATTAATTGACCGGATATCTTGCCGTTCTTTTTGAGGGAGCCGCACTATCTTCTTGACGAAGCTTCCTTGATGCACGGATTATCCGGATTTCCGCGACACGGCTGGATATTCTTTGGGATGGCATTGTCTGTGCCTCAACCCATGCATGGTGCATGAGCACCCTACGTTCGGGTAGATATACTAGGCTCGGGGACTCCTGAGCGTACGCTCTACATTGGAGTATGGTAAATGCGCTAGTTAGGTTTAGATTACTTTCGGGGACTATTTGCTCATATTTTTCTTTTGACCCTAGCGAAGCGTGATTACTCACCTACTCCTAGGCTCGGGGACTAAGTGGGCACACTTCACCTACGGTGAATCGTGCTCAATTTTTGGTACTTATATTTTTATAGTGTTTGTCCACTATACGTGGGCACACTTCACCGTAAAAGAAAAAGATTTTTTCATTGGAGCACCCGGCATCCAAAGGGCGGACTCGTCGAAGACTAGGCGGTCGGAAGCAAAGGAAAGAAGCTACGAGGAAAGCAAGTGGCTGGTCAAGAGCTGTCCCGGGCTAGTCGGCGTTCAACTAGTCCGTCGACACCGTATGAAGACCGGTCGACAACACCTCCCGATGATCAAAGCGTCAAGACTCTTTTCACTGCGGCAGCATCGGGGCGTGCTTTCGGGGGACTAGGCCGTGGGGGATAAACCCCTATCCCCTCACGGGCCACTTTGGGTTAGGCCTCTCGGGCCGGCCCAGACACGGATTGAAGCCCTTGGCGATAGAAGACCGAGATTATCGGAGATTACGGCCTAAACTTGGTCGTCAAGATAGTTTCTAGTATAGTTCAATCATAATCGTTATACACTTTCCTATTGTAACCCGTCGGGATAGCTCTTGTCGGGGACAGATCCGACCTGTAACCCTACTCCCCGGACTATATAAGGAGAGGAGGGATCCCCCCGAGGGACGGATAATTCTCAATCAATCAATACAACTAAGCGGGGCGTAGGTTTTACGCCATCAAGGCGGCCGAACCAGGTAAAACCCGTGTGTTTTGTCCTTCGCTCGTTACCGCTTAACATCCACATTAGTCATCTCGCGCATCCCTAACCGCTCAATCTACTAGCGGGGCATACCCCCTGCTATACTATTGCCGGTAAACCGGCGACAAGGGCGGTTTGTTCGGGCCTCGATGAACACGGGCCCTGCGGTTTGTTGTCTGGTGACATTGAGAGTGGGGTTTTTATCTTTGGTTCGGGCCCTCGATCAAGGATCGAGTAAAGACCTTTACGTCCGGTCGGCGTGAGCCTATTTTTGATTGATGGGGTTGGCGAGAATCGGCTATGAAGCTTACGATTAGCTTGGTCGTGGCCAAGCTTGTGTTCTCTAGCGTTCGCGCTCTCCTCCACGAGGTGTTCCTTGGCCGCCTTTTATAGTCTAAGGAGCCAAGGAACTCGCTACGATCCTAGTCGGATACATAGAGGGTTGTCCGTAGAGGAACCGAACACCCGAACTCTAAACAAGGTAACCTGACTAGTGTTCTATCCTAATTACAACGAGAAGTCACCGTAGCTATGCTTCCATTGCCTTAAAGGAGTTGTTTGTGGCCGCGAGCTAGGGATAGAACCCTGCGAACAACTTCGAGAGTTCTTTGGTGATCCTGTATCCACAAGCCCCCGAGCATCTCAAGGTCGAGCCATGAGAGTTGTCTTGCTTTTCTCGGGCGAGGCCTTGATATGGTCTTCAAGATCATCTTACGGAGTGCAATTTTGAAAAAAGTGCACCCGTAGGGTGTAACCCCGAGCTTCTTGCTTTTTGGTACAAAGAGCCGGAAGGTCTTTGAGTTCTTCTCCTCCGTCTTCGAGTTCTTCTCGTCGTCGAGCTCTCCCTTTTTTGAAAGGAGAGCCTTGTTCCGCTAGCCCCCGAGCATCTCGGGTTTGAGTCATGAGAGTCGTCTGCTCTTCTCGGGCGTGGCCTTGGCGCGGTTCTTGTCGTCTTCGTGCGGCGTGCACTTTTGTTGAAAAAAGTGCACCCGTAGGGTGTAGCCCCGGCGTCTTGCTTTTTGGCACAAAGAGCTAGAAGGTCTTTGAGTTCTTCTCCTCCGTCTTTGAGTTCTTCTCATCATCGAGCTCTTTTGAAAAAATCATGCCCCGGGTATCCTGAAGCCCCCGAGCATCTAAGAGTTCTTTTTGTAGATAGAGCTCTTAGAGGTTCTTCCTTTTTCCCCTGGATTTTGACCGTTTCTCTTTTTTTTTTTTGTGCGATCACTTACGTTCTTTGGGGCCGTCATGGCGTTTGTCGGGGTTCTTACGTCTCTTGGCGGGTTCTTCTCCTTTGACTTGATCGGCTTGTCTTTGTCTTGGTTTGTGCCGGGGATGTTTCCGCGTTGCTTCTTGGCATTTTGAAGAGTTCTTTTCTTACTGGCGAGGTATCCGACCGTTGTGTGTCATTTGTTGCCTTCGCTCATAAAAAAGGAGTGTCGTTGTCACTTCAAATTAATTTTTGAAGTTGTAAAGGCTCCGTTCTGAGAGTTTTGTTACGTAGAAATTGGGGAAAAATCCCTCTCCATAAATACTTGGATACGGTCGTTTCTTTTCCTCACTTTGCCATTTGCATCCGCGATTAGCAATCCTCTTTGCCCTAATCCCTTGCGCCGCCATTGTTCCCTGCCGTCGCCGTTGCACCCTTTGGTATCTGCTGCTCTCGCCGCCGTTCCTCATAATGGTGAAGAGCTCTTCTTCCGTGAGCCTTAAGGGGAAGGCGAGAGATGGTTCCCGAGGTGGAGGCGGCCATGAAGATCTCGGCCGAGTCCTCGTCGTCGCCGAGGATCTCGAGGATTTGGAGCGGCGCCGGCTTCTTCCTCCTCGAGTGCATGCTGGTTGGAGTCTCCCCCACCGGCATCGTCTTCTACTCTGGCCCTCTCGAGGTTGTCCTCTTTCTTTCTTTTGTTCAGCTGGTCTTTGCTTGCACCTTCGATTTCTTCCATGAGTTTCTGCGGTCCTACTCGATTGCTCTTTCTCATCTTGCCCCCAATGGGGTTCTTCTTCTTTCGATCTTTGTTCATGCCAGCCAGAGACCTTCATAGGCATCCCTCCTTCTCTGAAGCTCTTAAAGCTATTTTTTCCGCCTTTGTCATGGGGGCGATCTTTCTTCTCTTGGGTGTGTTTCAATCCGGGCCCGCCCGGGCAGAAAAAGGGGCTTTCTTTGATTATGAGCTCCACGATTACGTTTTACGGCCGGCGCTACGGATGGTTTTACGTGAACAATCCTCCACCTGCCTTGATGGATCATGACTCGATGAGTCTGTTGATCCCGAGAGCACGAAGGTTGACTCTCCCCGATGAGTCGAAGGTTCTTTGAGCTCATCAACCGTGTCAAGATCTTGAAGCGGGGTGGCCTCGGTGGTGCTAGAATCCTCGCCGGTTTTTCTTCGCCGTCGAGTTCAACCTTTGATGGCGAGGAGAGGCTTGGCTTTGAATACTCGGCCCCGAGGATTCTCCTCGTGTTGGTGGCGATGCCTGAGTTGCCTGAGGCGGAGGCGATGGTATCCCTTCGCTCTTTGTTGAAGGATGTTACATGACTCCTATTCGGGTTGTTGAGTACTCTGGCGACAACTCTCCTCCAGTTGTGAGTTCTTTTGTTTTCTACGTGTTGTATTTGCTGTTATGGTTCTTTTCGACTCTTACGCTCCTTTTCTTTAGCACCTTGGCCGGAACTATTCTCGAGGCTCTTTGTGGTGACCGTTCTTTGCGATGCTGCTGCCTCTGCTGTTCGGTGAGTCTCAAGTCCTTCCCGGCATGAGTGTTGGGTGTGCCATATGTTCCCTTTACTCCCGGATCCATGGGTACTTGCCCTTATAGGTGCATAGCGGCGGGAATGTTACGTTGAAGAACCCATCGCCTCGCTGCTATCGTGACTCCAAAGAGGACTCGTTCTTCCGCTTCTCGGGCTTCTTTGCGGGGAGCCCACGGGTAATATTCTTATAAGTGAGGGGGTTGTTCTTACATCGGTCCCTCTCTTTTTTTCATATAAGCTGACTGTTTCTGTTTTTCGGATGGTGCTTCGCGTTTGCTTTTGAGCATGCTTTGAGGAGCAGGTGGAGTCTCTTGCCCGAATCGTAAGTTCTTCTCTTGACTTTTGATTATCGGGCTCTTTTTGTCTTGAAGCCTTATTAGGGTTGTTCGTAGTTTGCCATTTGTGCGGGTTGAGGCTTCGAGGCTTCGGCCGGGTTCTGTTGTGGCCATTGAGGTGAAACCTCCTTCTGGCGCTTTGCCCCCCGTCCTTGTCTCCATTTTCGGTGAGTACTCTTGCTCCCCGTTGATTTTTGAGGATTCTTATACTATCGGGGTTGTTTTGCGGGCGTCCTTCTCGTGAAGTTCTCTAAGATTACTTCTTCGAGTTCTTCGGCGTCCTGCGGTGGCCGATCTTCTTCTTCGGCCTCCCCCGTTCGTGGAGTTGCCGCTGATCCTCCTCGGGATCCTTCTATTTTTGATCTCGAGGGCTCTTGCGGGACTCTGTTGTTTTAGAGTTTGATCGGCTTCTCGGGTTCTTTGCTCTGTCTCACTGCGTTTGGACCACCCGGGGCGCCTTTTTACGCTTTGATCAACGCCGGTTCTAGGTGCGCTTCGGGTTTTTCTTGACTTTTCTCTTTTTCTTTTGAGATGTGTCGACCACGACTTTTCTTTAGTCCTTTGTGCGAGATCTCCCTGTCTTCCTCCCCCGCTCAAAGAGTGTGACTCGTTGCGGGCTGAAGTTGTTCGTCTTCGGGGATTGAACGGGATCTTCGTGCTTTCGGCCGGGACTCTTGTGCTACCATTGAGGGATTGACCAAGTCCTATGCCAAGGTTACTCGAAAGGTTGAAGGTATGTTTGCTTATCCTCTTGAGCCGTTCTTGCTTTATGAGTCAAGTCTTCTCTTTGACTTGTCTGTTTCTCGACTTCAGGTCTTCGGGTGACCAATTCCAGTCGGGGAGACCACTATCGGTGAGCCGTCGGCCCGAGCTTCGGTCGAAGAGAGATGCTCTTTACGCTCTTCGCGCGAAGTTCTCCGATCTCTGGCGATTTGTGTATCCCTTGCCGGAGGTCATTCGTCTTCACGAAGATCATGGTGTGTCTGGAGGGACTTTCTTCCCGGGGGTTCCCCGATCGTTTCCGTTCCTTTGTTGGAAAGACGCTGCTGGGAGGTTTGTTGAAGAGCTCGCTCTTTTACTTTCATCATCTTGTGCGAGCTGCCCATCGCCGCTTTTTGTGGATGGGTTTGCTTCGACGAGCATCTCGAGGATAATGGATGAGGAGCACCCCGAGGTGGATGCGCCGTTGTAACCACTCTTCTTTGGTACCATCGATCTTGATCTTCCCCCGGCGAGGCGCCAGATTTTGATGCGGCCTGAGTGCACAGTAGGCGGCTTTGTCCGCCTTGTAATGAATAGTTTGTTCTTTGGTGGCTGTTGGTTGTAGGCCTTGAATACTCTTGCTTGTGTCCGCCGTGCGCGGACTTTAAATATTTCGATTACGCCTTCGTGCGGACTTGTTGCGGTTGTTCTCTCTGCTTGCTCTTGAAGTAGTCATCCGGGTTGTTTTCCTCCGATGATTTGTTGCGATTGCGCCTTTAGAGTTCTTCCTTAGGCTTCCGGCTCTTATCTCCTTCTTGTAGATTCGTGCCGAGTTGTTTGGAGTCATACTTTATGACGTCGGTGTTGTTTCGTCGATGATTGACTTTTGCCTTTACGTAGAGTTGGCTATAGATAGTGTTGAAGTCTTGCTTCGAGTCGTCGAGGTTGTTTTCCCGACTTGTTAGCTTGTCTTCTTGTAGACCCGCTTTGGAGATATCATAGGATCTTATCCTTATGCGCCTTTGGGTTGTTTCTTCCTTGGCGCGTCGGCTAGCCTGTTCATAGGTCTTGTCGTAGTGGATTGGAGTCTTGCTTGATTGCTTTAGAGTTCTTTCTTCAAGGAATCAACTTGCCTTTTTCTTTAGACTTGGCTGAGGATAGTTGTAGAGGAATGGTCCGCTTTGTCAGTGTCCTTGTCTTCTAACAAATGACTTCTGTCTTCTTCTTTTAGACTTGTCATGATGTTTGGAGGCTTGCTCTTGAATTCGAGTTGTTCTTTTAGGAGTATCAGCTTGTCTTTTCGTAGATTAGCCGAAGGGTGATGGAGTCTTGCTCACGGTCTTCGTGGTTGTTTCTTCAAGATCCAGCTCGTCTTTTCTATAGACTGGGCGGTGATGGTGGAGTCTTGCTCTGGTCTTGAGTTGTTCTTACGAGTTTTATTTCGTCTTTTACGTAGACTAGCCGATGATGGTGGAGTCTGCTCGGGTCTTGAGTTGTTCTTGAAGTTTTATCTCGCCTTTTTCGTAGACTGGCTGATGATAGTGGAGTCTTGCTCCTGATCCTCAGAGTTGTTTCTTCTGAAGATTCAGCTCGTCCCTTTTGCGGACTTACTGATGGTGGTTGGGGCGTCCCCTATTTTGCCAAGGTTGTTTTCCTCTCGCATGTGACTTGTGTCTTCTTCGAGACTTGTCACGATTGTTCGGAGGGTTTCTCCGGGACGTTAGGTTCCTCCTTTTAGGCCCTCTAGCGTTGTCTTTTCTTAGACGTGCTAGTGTGATTTGGTGGAGTCGTGCTCGAAAGAGTTGTTCTAACTCGGGGTTGCCGCTTCTGGGCTAGGGCTCTCCCATGCTGTCCAGTGGACTATTCACATGACGTCCCTTGTAGGGTTCTCGGTCCGGGCCCATTTAAGTGCACTGCGGACCAAGGCCAAGATGGTTGGGTTCCTATTTCATAACACCGCAATCCACCTTGCCCGGTTTGGGCCGCTCGCTTTTCGAGAGACTTGTGTGAGACGATGGGTTTCTATTTCACAACACTACACCGTTCACGCCCGATTCGAAAGGCCGTCCGCCGTCATTGGACATAGTGGCACTTTCTGGACCCTCGATGGCCTCTGCGACCTAGGCGGGCCGATCCCAACGTCCTCTTTTCTTAAGAGTCGAAGTTCACGATCTTCCGCTAGGATTTAAGGTGTGGACGCTATTCGAAGCTAGGGCGTCGCGTGGTTCCACCCTTGGAATTTGACCTCCGCTTACGTGGTCGGGGTTGCCTTCTTTTGGTCGACTTCTTTCCGTGAAGCGCAATTCGGGCTGTTTGTTCTTCTCCCTTGGGAGGCATGCGGCTTTACTCTTGGTGACTTGTCTTGATTGAAGCGCTTGGTAGCCGCGTCTTTGGTGACCTTTCCCTTGTTGGTTGGTCCAGTTCTTCTCGAGCTTGGTCTTCTTCTTCTTGAAGTGTCGAGAGTTGTTTTTGCGCTCGGCGCTTCTTCTCGTCGCCTTGAGTTCCTCTCGATTATGGATAGAACCTTCGAGTTGGCTTATGTGCCGGGAGTTTCGATTTCTTCTCCTTTCATGGACATTAGTTCGTAGGTTCCCGGTCCCGATACTCTTTTGACGATGTATGGTCCTTTCCATGGGCTTAGCAATTTGTGCTTGCCTTCCGTCTTTTGATTCCTCTTGAGTACTTGATCTCCCCGGGTTGAGGTTTCTTGGGCGTGTGCTCTTGTCATAATGTCTTCTTAGTCCTTGCGGATATCTAGCGTTCGGAGGATTGCATTCGATCGACTTCTTACGCACGATCGATTTCTAATCTTTTTGTCTGTTCTCCTTCTCCTTCTTCAAATTGCTCGATCCATGGAGAGCTCCATATGAGGTCCGCCGGTAGAACGCGGCCGATCCATACGTTAGGAAGAAAGGTGAGTAGCCCGTTGCTCGCTAATTTGAGTTCTTAGGCCCTAGGCGACTTTTTGGAAGTTCTTCAATCCATCTTGCACCGTAGTCTTTGGGTTCTTCATATAGTCTTGGCTTTAGTCCGCAAGGATGAGTGTGGATACGGGATCACCAAAGAACTCTACCGAAGTTGTTCACGGGGGTTCTATCCTAGCCTCGCGGCCACTAACAACTCCCGGAAGGTAATGGAAGCATAGCTACGCTGACTTCTTTTGTAACTAGGATAGAACACTAGTCGGATTACCTTGTTTAGAGTTCGGGTGTTCGGTTCCTCTACGGACAACCCTCTCTCAGATCCGACTAGGATCGTAGCGAGTTCCTTGGCCCCTTGGACTATAAAGGCGGCCAAGGAACACCTAAATGAGAGGAGAAAACGAACATACAGAACACAAGCTTGGCCACGACCAAGCGGCCGTAAAGCTTCATAGCCGATTCCCCGCTAACCCCCATCAATCAAAAACAGGCTCACGCCGACGGACGTAAAGGTCTTTACTCGATCCTTGATCGAGGGCCCAAACCAAATAAAAACCCCGCTCTCCATGTCACCGCGCAACAAACCGCCGGGCTCCCGGGTTCGTCGAGGCCCCAACAACCGCCGGTTCACCCCGTGGCAGGCTCTCGGTCGTAAAACATCGACAGCTGGCGCGCCAGGTAGGGGCTCTCGTCGAATTTCAGCACGAGAGTCCGGCGGACCACGACATCATGAGTACATCGGCGAGGAGGACGATCATCTTCGGATCATGGGCTTGCGAGATCGACGGCGACGGCAAGACTTGAAGCTGCATCATCGAGGATTCCGTAACCGACGAATGAAACTCGCCGAGAAGCTCCAAAGAATCGACAATTGCGAAGCCGCCTCGAAGACGGAGGACAAACTCGAAGCTTGCTCGGGGAACCGACGCGGAAGGACCCAAACCCAAAACCAAATCGGGAAGGTGGACAACCAGACTCAAGTGCGGACTCCGAAGGCAACTCGAAGTACAACTCCAACTCCGGCTTGGATAAGGGAAGCTACTCCAACTCGGAAACTTTTTTCAGCCAACACTACTCCAACTCGGAGAAAGAAGGCGAATTCGGATAAAACCTTGGACACCAGTCCAGATTACCTTTTCGCCTCCCTACGGGACTACGCAGCAAAGATGCGCGCACTCAAGGAGCGCCAAGACAACTCTGAAGAGAAGATTGGAGATTCCTTTGGAGGGCGCGCAAAGAGGGCTCATATTGACAAGAACCCCGAGGAGTGCATCATCCACCGGCCAAGAACCCTCAACGGCCGATCGTCGAGCAACGGGGACAACCGCCAGGAGGCTCAACATCACGTAACCTACCCCGCACGGAAGGAGTGGCGACCCAAAGTTACGGCCGCTAAGGAAATCTTTATAGTGGCCACAGCTCGCGCCCACTTACCCGCCCGAAGCCCCCGACATCGGGTCCACCGACGAAGGCCTATCCGACATCTCGGCGGACGAAAGAACCCTTGAAGACGAAGGAGAACACCAACATCAAGAAAGGCTGAAAAGGAACAAGCTAAAGGGTGGACGCCGAATCGTATAACTCACGCACGCAACCCCCTGAACAAATATCAAGCCGACCGCATGAGTACGAAGGCTAAAGTCCGAAAGAGAAGCCGAAGACGATCAACGAGCAACCCGAAAGGCCGCAAGGGTTGATTGACCGCCTGGACCGCTACGGACCTAAATGACGAAGAAAGGCTCATCAAGGAGGCATTGCGTATAGGCTACCCGGGAAAGAGATCCCGGGACGTCGTAGTCAAGGGCGAACAACTCTCGTGCACCAAGAAGTCGGTCCAACATCTTCGAAAGGCCGGGAAGGCCGCAAGGTTCCAACAACTCCGGCCACCCCGGAGGGATGGTAGACAAGCACCAAAGACCCCCAGAGGGAAAGTCCCGCTCCAAGACCAAGCCGACGAGAAGAAGTCGCGGAATCAACATATCGACCGACCGAACTCATCCAAGAGGAGGAACAACCTTAGGAGGACTTGAAGAAAGAACAACGGAAAGCTACGACAGGTTTCCCCACTTCAAGTAAAGATTGCGGGAAGTCAAGCTACCCCCAAAGTTCAAGCCTTCAAACCACTCAAAATACGATGGGAAAAACAGAGCCCGCACAATGGCTCGAGTCTACTCACAATCCATTGAGCCGGCCGGAGGAGATGATGACGCAAAAGCCATCTTCTTTCCCATGTCCCTAGAGGCTCTACCGCTCCAATGGTTCGACAAGATCGAAGAGGGCTCAATCCAATACTGGGAAGACTTACGTAAAAGCATTCTCAGAGAGCAACTTCATAGGAATCATCACCCATCCTATTACTCAGCCGAGTTGAAAAGCCTCAAGCGTAAGCCGGAGAGTCCCCGAGAGACTACTACCGAAGATTTGGGGAGATGAGATCCCAAGTACATGACATCACCGAAAAGAGAAGTGATAGATGCCTTCAAAGAACGGGATCTTCTCAAGATGGCGCTTCTCGATTTCTACAAAGACAACCCGAGGACAAACGAAAGCGGTTCAAGCTTCTCGTTGAGTAGATGATCGGGCCGAAGAAAGAACCCGAGACCGCCTTCCGAGAAAGAAAGAACTCGGAAGGCCCAAAGAAGGATCGAAACAACTCTCAACAAAGAAAAAGAAGTGAGGACCGCACAATACCGTCGCAATGGGGAGAAGTCAAAGAAACCCTACAAGCAAAGGTTCAACAACAACAACAATGGCAACAGAATGTAGCAATATCAAGCTAGAAGACCTACCCCCGCATCTACCACCCTGGAGCTCCGCACACGCTCGGAAACTGTACAACATTCCAGGAGAAGTACAAGGGAGGAAACAACTCTGCTCAAAAGGGAAACAATCAAGAAAACAGAGAAGAAACCAGTGAAGAGCCAAAGACAGGGGATTTCCAGAAAGCAACGAGATCCTTGAACGTCATATTCTCTGGAGTACCCGGTTCAAAGAGCAAGAGACAAGACAAGCTAGCACTCCGATCAATCATGGCAGCAGAACCCGCAACACCACGCTACCTCAATTGGTCCCAATACTCGATTCAATTTACCAGAGAGGATCAATGGACAGGTGTGGCAACGCCGCCCGTATCCTTTGGTACCGGAACCTACAATAGCCGGAGTAACCGTTACCAAGGTGTTGATCGATGGAGGAGCAGGATTGAACATCATATTTTCGTAAACACCGGACAAGATGGGACTAGACCTCTCCGACCGACGCTCCTTCAAACACTCCTTTCTATGGAATAGTACCGACGAGCAGCCATACCGCTTGGACAAGTCACCTTGCCGCTTACATTTGGATCTCCATCAAATTACCGGACAGAGTACATCAAGTTCGGTGGCGGATCTCGAGTCACCATACCATGCCATTATGGGGGACCCGCTATTGCAAAATTCATGGCTATTCCACACTACCCATATCTTCTCGCTAAAGATATCGGCACCTTTTGGGTTCTTTTCAATCAAAGGAGACCTCAAGAAAGCTTTTCGAGTGTGACGTACAAGCCGTGGAAATCGTAAACAAGACAGAGAGCTTTTAGAGAAAAAGAACTCAACTAGATGGCGAGAGGATACGAATCCAAAAGAACTCGAGATACCAGCCCAAAAAGCAAGCAATTTCGATTCACCGTAAGAGGCCAACGTCAAGCACATTGATCTACGCATCGGGCGATCCATCAAAGACGGCGATCATCGCCCACCTATCCCCAAAATAGAACTCGCTCCACCAGGCTTCCTAAGGCAAAGACAAAGATATATTTGCCTAGAAACCGACGCATGGCCATGCCGTACCAAGGAGCCGGGCCGAGCACAGAATTGATATCAATATGGGATCCAAACCCATCAAGCAAAGACTAAGGAGGTTCTCACCGAAAAAGAAAGAAGCCATCAAGAAGGAGATTGCGAAACTACTCGCAGCAGATTCATCGAGAGAAATCCTACATCCTGACCGGCTCGCCAACCCAGCCTCGTTCGTAAGAAGAATACCTCGATTGGCGCATGTGTGTGGACTACACAGCACTGAACAAGCACTGCCCAAAAGATCCCTTCAAAGGGCTACCAAGGTTCGACCAAATAGTGGACTCTACAGCAGGATCAGCTCTACTATCATTCTTGGATTGCTACTCAGGATACCACTAGATCGCGCTAAAGAAAGAAGATCAGAGCAAGACCTCTTTTATCACCCCTTCGGTGCCTACTGCTACAAAACAATGTCCTTCGGATTGAAGATCGCCGAGCAACGTATCAAAGAGCGATACGCACTTGTTTGGGAGAGCGATTGGCAAAAATGCCGAAGCATACGTGAGACGACGTAGTGGTGAAATCAAGAGAACCGTAAACTCGATTCAAGATCCGGAAGAGACTTTCAAGAACCTCAACAAATGGAAATGGAAGCTCAACCCAACCAAATACGTCTTTGGAGTACCATTGGGGCAGCTACCGGGTTTCTTGGTCGACAACGAGAGGCATTGAAGCCAGCACCAAGCAAATCAAGGCAATCACCGAGATGACACAACCCCGAAGCATCAAGGACGCCCGTAAGCTCACGGGGTGCATGGCGGCACTAAACAGATTCATATCTAAGCTTGGAGAGAAAGGGCTACCCTTCTTCAAACTCATCAAGACCAAAGGAGAATTCAAATGGACAAAGGATGCGACAAGGCGTTTGAAGAACTCAAACAATACCTTACAAATGCTCTAGTCCCGACACCTCCAAAGGATCAAGAAGAACTCCCGCTCTATATAGCAAAGAACAAATACAAAGGGTCACTCGGCAATCATCGTGGAAAGAGAAGAGCCCGAGCAACCTAACAAAGTCCGTGAGGCCGGTTACTACGTGAGCGAGGTTCTATCTCGAGTGCAAGGCTCGATACCCTCACGCATAAAAACTACTCTACTCCATACTTGTGGGGATCGATATTTGAGACACCCATACATGAGTTCCCCGAACCATCCCCAGCACGAGCAAACGGACCCGAGAACTCGACCGTGAACGAGCTCCTCATGGGCGAAGGAATGCTCCCCGCTTGAGCTCTCCCCACGAGCTCCCCCGATGGAGGCCCGCCTTCCCGCCTCACTCGAGCTCCCATTCCCTCTCACCAATGAGCTCTCGCCCGCACCCGAGAGATCTCGCTCGAGGACCTCTCTCCGTCTCGAACGAGGCTCCCTAGGCACGAGCTCGAGCTCGGCCCGACGCCCATCCTCCGCCTCGAATGAGCTCTCACGAGTATAGAAGGATATGCCGAGCTCGAGCTCGGGCCGGGCGAGCCCTCTTTGTCTCGAACGAGCTCCCGGGGTAGCACCGATTCCGGCTAGTAACAAAGCTCGGGACACGACGCCGACCGACGACGCCGTGGCTACTTGTCGGACGCCGCAGCCTATGGCGGGATATCGCCGAGAGAACGAGATCCCCGGCACGCCGCGGTAGGGCTGTCCGATCACGCCATACCGCGCCCGAGCGCTACGGACAACCGCTACCGACAAGGATGACCTCAGCAATGGAGACCAAGCTCCCCGCCGAGCTCTCCCGCCCACACGCTTTCTGCGACGCCACACACGATATGGCCGGGCGGCGCCGCGCGCAGGTCCGACCGTGTGGACGGCGCTGCGGCTGCGATGGATGGAGGGGCGCATGGACGGCAGCCAGCGGGCGCTTTGAGCTCACTTGTTCCTCCGCCACCGACCAACGAGCTCGGCCTCGGCAATCGCGTCTGAACGGGACATCGGAAAATGGAGCCGCCCCACACAACTCTACGGCGACCTGCGGATAGGCCATGGTGCGGGCGGCGGCGACAGCGACGCCGGGAGGTCCAGCGTGCGTGCCGAAACGGTCCCATTTCCTCTTCCACCCCCCAAATTTGTATCTCTTCTCCTCTTAAGTCCCTTCCTCGATGGCTACCGACACATCTCCCTTGCGACTATAAAAGGAGGCTCGGCCATTAGAGAAGGGCAAGTTCTCACTCACAAGCATTCTAGCTTCCAACACTCAGAACACCCACTTTCACGAGAGACCCGGGAGCTCATCTCCCTCTCTCGCCCGCTTGTATTCGCCCCGATACGAGCTTTGAGCTCGGATAGTGGCCTCACCGGATTAGGGAGCGCGATTTGCCCCGAACCAGTATAAACTTCGTGTCATTGTCTCTAGAGCTAGGCCATTGGAGCACGCATTAGCCAAACATTACCGTGACGGCGGTATTAGACCACGACAATACGATCACATCAAGGAAGCTACGACACTACTTCGACAAATACAAGATCACAAAGTGGTAACGCGACTCACCACTAGGCGACATCCCCGAGGAACGTAGATTCAACAGGCCGCATATCAAAATGGGCAAGTGGAACTCGAGCATTGAATCTAGAGTTCACCCCAAGAAGAGCAATCAAATCCCAGCGCTACCGGACTTCATAGCAGAATGGGACAGAGCTCCAACAACCCATATCCGACGACATCAAGAAACATTGGAACATGTACTTCGATGGATCGTTGAAGCTAGGGGGAGCAGGAGCCGGGATTTTATTCATATCTCCGTAAGGAAGACAACTCAAGTACGTCTTTTGCAAATCATGTGGCAAAAGGCAAACAATGAGGCGTAATATGAAGCACTCATCCATGCCCTCAAGATAGCAAGAACTCTAGGAATCAAGAGACTACAAGTATACGGCGACTCCACGGTTGTCATCAATCAAGTCAATAAGGACCGGGACCGCACAAAGGACAACATGGGCCTCTATTGCACGTAGTGCGCAAGCCGAAAAAGAACTTCCAAGGCCTAGAGATCCTACACGTGCTCGGAGATGCGAACGTGGTGGCGCAGACGTGCTAGCCAAACTCGGATCCGACAGGGCACAAGTCCCACCAGAGTATTCGTCCGAAGAACTCTTGAAGCCATCCATCAAGGAGAACCCGAAGAAGACAACATGGAGCAATCTACTCTAAACGGGGTAATGATAATCTCCGTGTCGAAGAACAACTCCCTGGATCGAAGACATCATAAACTTCATCAACAACAAGACACTACCCAAGACAAAACTCAAGCAAACGGGATCTTGAGAAGAAGCAAGAACTACGTGCTCATCAAAGACAAGCTTTACAAAAAAGCAAAGATCATCGAGTATTACTCAAATGCATAAGCTCAAGAAGGAAAAAGACATCCTCCAAGAAATCCACTGATGCCGTGGAAACCACGCAGCGTCAAGAACCCTCGTGGGAAAAGCATTCGAACAGGATACTACCGCCAACAACGCTCAAAGACGAGAAGAACTCGTCGAGAAGATGAAAAGGATGCCGATGTTCGCAAGACAAGCGCATGTGCCAAAGACACAACTTGATCTCGCATACCACCATCATGGCCTTTTCGTGCCGGGATTGGATCAAGTCGGACCACTCAAGAGAGCAAAAAGGACGATATGAGTATATCTACGCCGCCATCAACAAATTCACCAAATGGATAGAATACAAGCCATTGGTCACCTTCAGCTCCACCAAGGCAGTCGAGTTCATCCAAGAGATCATGCACGTCGATGCCCAATGTGATCATCACGACCTCTGATCACCGCTCACGGCGGCGAATTCAAGATCGGGCACAAGATTGTGGCATACGGATAGATTATGCCTCCGTAGCACACCCTCGTGGATAAGGGACAAGTCAAAAGAGCAAACGGACTCATCCCCTACCGGGACCGAACCAAAACTATATGAAGAACTCAAGGATTACGGAGCCAAGTGGATCAAGAACTCCCAAAAGTCGCCCTGGGCCTAAGAACTCAAATCGCCAGAGCAACAAAGTTATTCACCCTTCTTCCCCCGACCTATGGATCGGCCATTCTACCAGCCAGACCTCATTTGGAGCTCTCCAAGAATCGAGCAATTTGAAGAAGGAGAAGGAGAAATGCATAAGAAGACTAGAAATCGACCGTGCGTAAGAAGTCGATCAAATGCCATCCTCCGTAATGCAAGATATCCGCAAGGACTAAGAAGGCATTACGACAAGAGCACACGCCCAAGAAAACTCAACCCAGGGAGATCAAGTACTCAAGAGAAACCAAAAGACGGAAGGCAAGCACAAATTGCTCAAATTCCCATGGGAAGGACCATATATCGTCAAAGGAGTATCGGGACCGGAACCTACAAGCTAATGACCATGCAAGGAGAAGAAGTCGAAACTCTTGGCACATAAACCAGCTCGAAGGTTCTATCCATAATCGAGAAACTCAAGGCGCGAGAAGAGAAGCGTAACGCAAAAACAACTCCTCCGATACTTCAAGAAGAAGAAGATCAAGCCTCGAGAAGAACTCGACCATCCAAAGAGGTCACCAAACACGCAGCCACCGTGCACTTCAACAAAAACAAGCTGCCTGCAGTGAAGCCGCATGCCTCCTAAGGGAGAAGAACAAGACAACCCGAATTGACACTTCACAAGAAGAAGTCGACCAAAAGAAGGCAAACCCGACCTCCGTAACGGAGGTCAAATTCCAATGGTGGAACCATGCGAAGTCCTAGCTCTGGAATAGCGTCCACACCTTAAATCCTAGCGGAAGATCATGAACTTTGACTCTTGAAAAAAGGGGACATTGGGATCGGCCCGTTTAGGTCGCAGAGGCCATCAAGGGTCTAGAAAGCGCCACTATGTCCAATGACGGGCGGATGGCCTTTCAAATCGGGCGTGAACGGTGTAGTGTTGTGAAATAGAAACCCATCGTCTCACACAAGTCTCTCGTAAAGCGAAAGCAGCCCAAACCGTGCAAGGTGGATTGTAGTGTTATGAAATAGGAACCCAACCATCTTGACCTTCAATCCGCAGATGCACTTAAATGGGCCCGGACCGAGAACCCTTCAAGGGACGCCATGCGATAGTTCACCGGACAGCATGGGAGAGCCCTAGCCCGTATGAGGCAACCCCGAAGTTAGAACAACTCTTTCAGAGCATGACTCCACCAAAAATACACTAGCATGTCCAAGAGAGGACAAAACGCTAGAGGGCCTAAAAGGAGAAACCCAACGGCTCGGAGAAACCCTCCGAACAACCGTGACAAGTCTCGAAAGAAGACACAAGTCACATGCCGAGGAAAACAACCCGGGCAAAATGGGGGACGCCCCAACCACCATCAAGAAGTCTACAAGAAGGACGGGTCGATCTTGGATGAACAACCCTAAAGACCAAGAGCAAGACTCTATCATCTTCAAAGAAGTCCAAGGAAAAGACGAGCTGAATCTTCGGATGAACAACCCCGAAGACCAGGAGCAAGACTCTATCATCTTCAAAGAAGTCCAAAGAAAGGACGAAAGCCGAATCTTCGTAAGAACAACCCCAAGACCAGAGCAAGCCTCTACAACTATTTTCAGCAAATCTACAGAGAAGACGAAATGACACTCCCGAGAAAAAGAAATCGGAATTCGAGAGCAAGACTCCACTCATCATGACAAGTCTCGTGAAGAAGACGTAAGTCATTTGTCGAGAAAAAACAATCCCGACAAAACCGTAGCAAGACTCTACAAATATCCCCAACCAAGTCTACAGAAAAAGGCGGGTTGACTCTTTAGAAAAAACAAAGACTGATTTCGTGAGAAGAACTTCAAGACTACCTTCAAAGAAAGTCTACAGAGACAGAAAGCCGATTCCTTCCGTGAAAAGAACTCAAGTAATCGAAGCAAGACTCCAATCTACTACGGCAAAACCTACGAGCAGTCTAGCCGACGCGTCAAGGAAGAAACAACCCAAAGGCGCACAAGGACAAGATCCTATGCTACCTTCAAAGAGATCTACAAGAAGACAAGCCGATAAGTCGATAAAACAAAGACCGACAACTCGAATCGAACTTCAAAATGACCAAGTCTACATGAAAAGACAAGCCGACCATCACCGAAACAACATCGATATCATGGAGCACGACTCCAAAATACTGCACGAACCTACAAGAAGGATATAAGAGCCGAAAGCCTAAAGGCGCAATCACAACAAGTCATCCGAAGGAGAAGAGCTCGGAAGACCACAACAAGAATAAGCAGAGGACAAATCGCAACAAGTCTCGCACGAAGGCGGATCGAGATACTTAAAGTCCGCACGAAGGCGACACAAACAAGAGTATCCAAGGCCTACAACCAAAAGGCCACCAAAGAAAATTGTTCATTACAAGACGGACGGCCGCCACACAAACAATCGAAGCCGCATCAAAGTCCCACGCATCACCTTCGGGAAGATCAAGATCGATGGTACCAAAGCAAGTGTGGTAACAAACGATCCACCTCGGGCGCTCCTCATCCATTATCCCGAGATGCTCGTCGGCAAACCCATCCACAACGGCAAAGAATGGGCAGCTCGCACAAGATAATGGAAGTAAAAGAGCGAGCTCTTCAACAAATTCCCCGACGTGCGCAACAAAGAAGCGAAGCGATCGGGAACCCGAGGAAGAAAGTCCCTCCAGACACACCTTGATCTTCGGGAAGGCGAATAACCTCCAAAGCAGGGATACACAAATCGCCGAGAGATCGGAGAACTTCGCGCGAAGAGCGAAAGAGCATCCCTCTCCGATTGAAGCTCGGCCGACAAATCGGCAATAGTGGTGGCCCGACAAGAATTGGTTACCCAAGACCTGAGACAAGTAGAAAGACAAGTCGAAAAGAAGACTTGACAGATAAAGCGAAAACAACTCAAGAGGATAAGCAAACACACCTTCAACCTCCTAAGTAACCTTGGCATAGGACTCAGTCCAACCCTTCAATGGTAGCGTAAGAGTCCCGAGCCGAGTACGAAGATCCCGCTCAATCCCCCTCAAGGCGAACAACCTCAGCCCGCAAGGAGTCACATTCTTGAGCAGGGAGGAAGACGGGAGGTCACGCACAAAGGACTACAAACAAAGACAAAAGTCGGGCTCAGACACCTCTCAAAAGAAGAAAAAGAAAAGTCAAGAAAAAGAACTCGGTGCATACCGAACTGTTGATCAAAAGCGTAAAAGACGCCATAGTCCGAACGCCGCAGATGGGCAAAGAACCCGAGAAGCTAGATCAAACTCTAAAACAACAGAGTCTCGCAAGAGCCCTCGATCAAAGAGAGAAGGATCTTGAGGAGGATCAGCAAAGAACTCCGTGAACAGGGAGGCCGAAGAAGAAGATCGCCACCGCAGACGATCGTAAGAACTCTGAGAAGTAATCTCGAGAACTTCACGTATGGACGCCCGCAAAAACAACCCCGACAAAGATAAGAATCCTCAAAAGTCAACAGGAGAAAGAACTCACATCAAGAGTACTCACCGAAAATGAAGACGAGGACGAGGGGCAAGCCAAGCCAGCGAGAAGGAGGCTTCACGCCAACGGCCACAACAGAACCTAGACGGAAGCCTCGTAAGGCTCAACTTGCACTAATGGCAAACTACGAACAGCCCCAATAAGGCTATGATACAAAAAAGAACCTCGGTATTCAAAAAGTCAAGAGAAGAACTTACGGATTCCGGGCAAGAGACTCCACCCTGCTCCTCGGCATGCTCAAAAAGCAAACGCTGAAGCACCATCTAGAAAAAACAGAGAAACAGTCAAAGATTACGGAAAAAGAGGGGGACCGATGTAAGATCAACCCCTCACCTATAAGTATATTACCCGTGGGCTCCTCGCAAAGAAGCCCGAGAAGCGTAAGAGCGAGTCCTCTTTGGAGTCACGACAGCCAGGCAATGGGCTCTTCAACGAACGTTCCCGCCGCTATGCGACCTATAAGGGCAAGTACCCGTGGATCTGAGCAAAGGGAACATACGGCACCACCAATGCTCATGCCGGGAAGGATTTCGACTCACCCGAACAGCAGAGGCAGCAGTATCGCAGCCAACGGTCACCACAAAGAAGCCTCGAGTAGTTCCGCCAAGATGCTAAAGAAAAGGATTAGAAGAGTCGAAAAGAACCCTAACAGAAAGTACAAAGACGTAGAAAACAAAAGAACTCACAAATGAGGAGGGTTGTCGCAGAGTACTCAAAGAACCCGAATTGGAGTCATCGCACATCCTTCAAAGAAAGAGCGAAGGATACCATCAGCTCCGCCTCAGCAACTCAAGCATCGCCACCAACACGAGAAGGATCCTCGTGGGCTAGAGTACTCGAAGCTGCCGCCTCCCTCGCCATCAAAGGTTGAACTCGACGACGAAGAAAACCGGCAACGATTCCAAAGACCACCGAGACCACCCCCGCTTCAAGATCTTGACGCGGTTGACGAACCCGGCAAACCTCGCACTCATCAGAGAGTCAACCTTCGTGCTCTCGGATCAACAGACTCATCGAGTCATGATCCATCAAGGCAGGGGAGGATTGTTCACATAAAACCATCCGGAGCGCCAAATTAAACAGAGTCGTGGAGCTCATAATCAAAGAAAGCACCCTTTTGGCCCCGGGCGAGCCCGGATGGAAACACACCCAAGAGAAGAAAGATCGCCCCCATGACGAAGGCGGAAGAAATAGCGAAAAGAGCTTCAAAGAAGGAGGGATGCCTATGAAGGTCTCATAGGCATGAACAAAGATAGAAAGAAGAAGAACCCCATTGGGGGCAAGATGAGAAAGAGCAATCGAATAGGACTGCGAAAACTCATGGAAGAAATCCGGCGTGCAAGCAAAGACCAGCAACAAAAGAGAGAAAGAGGACAACCTCGAGAGGGCCAGAGCGGGAAGACGATGCCCTGGGGGGAGCCTCCAACCGTAGAGACTCGAGGAGGAAGAAGCCAGCGCCGCTCCAAGTCCTCAAGATCCCCGGCGACGACGGAGGACTCCGGCCAAATCTTCATGGCCGCCTCCACCTCGGGCACCATCTCCGCCTTCCCCTTAAGGCTCCCGAAGACGAGCCCTTCACCATAATGGAGAACGGCGGCGAAACGGCAAAAACAAAGGGCGCAACGGCAACGGCAGGGAACAGTGGCGGCGCAAGAGGATTAGGGCAAGAAGGATTGCTAATCGCGGATGCAAATGGTAGGCGGAGGAAAAGAAACGGCCGTATCCAAGTATTTATGGAGAGGGATTTTCCCACCCGTTACGGAATAAAACTCTCAGAACGGAGCCTTTACAACTTCAAAATTAATTTGAAGTGACAACGGCACTCCTTTTATGCGGAACAAAGGCAAATATCCGACACAACGGTCGGAAACCTCGAAGAAGAAAAGAACTCTTCAAAAAAATACCAAAGAAGCGGCGCGGAAAACATCCCTGAGCACGTATCAAGACAAAACAAGTCGATCAAATCATCAAAGAAGAACCCGCCAAAGAAGACAAAGAACCCCGGGCAGACGTCGCAATGCCCCAACAGTAAAGTACCCACAAGAAAAAAAAGAGAAACGGTAAAAATCTTAGGAAAAATGAAGAACCTCTAAAGAGCTCAATCTACGTAAGAGCTCTTAGACGCCGGGGCTACAGGATACCCGGGGCATGATTTTTACAAAAGAGCTCCGACGACGAGAAGAACACGAAGACCTTCCAAATTCTTTTGTACCAAACAACAAGAAGCTCGAGGGTTACACCCTACGGGTGCACTTTTTTTCAAAAAGTGCACACCGTATGAAGACAACAAGAACCGCATCAAGGCCGCACCCCAAGAAGAGCAAACAGCTCATGACTCAAACTTGAGATGCTCGGGGGCTATGAACAAGGCTCTCCTTTCAAGAAAGAAGAGCTCCGACGACGGGAAGAACTCGAAGAAGGAGGAGAAGAACTCAAAGACCTTCTAGCTCTTTGTGCCAAAAAAGCAAGAAGCTCGGGGGCTACACCCTACGGGTGCACTTTTTTCAAAATTGCACTCCAAATATGATCTTGAAGACCATATCAAAGCCTCGCCCGAGAAGAGCAAGACAACCCTCATGACTCGACCTTGAGATGCTCGGGGGCTTGTGGATACAGATCACCAAAGAACTCTACCGAGTTGTTCGCAGTGTTCTATCCTAGCCTCGGCCACTAACAACTCCCCGAAGGCAATGGAAGCATAGCTACGGTGACTTCGTTGTAACTAGGATAGAACACTAGTCGATTACCTTGTTTAGAGTTCGGGTGTTCGGTTCCTCTATGGACAACCCTCTCTCTCAGATCCGACTAGGATCGTAGGAAGTTCCATGGCCCCTTGGACTATAAAAGGCGGCCAAGGAACACCTCGTAGAGGAGAGCAACGAACATACAGAACACAAGCTTGGCCACGACCAAGCGCCAAGCTTCATAGTCGATTCCCCGCTAACCCCATCAATCGAAAACAAAGCTCACGCCGACCGGACGTAAAGGTCTTTACTCGATCCTTGATCGAGGGCCCGAACCAATATAAAAACCCCGCTCTCCATGTCACCGCGCAACAAACCGCCGGCTCTGTGTTCGCCGAGGCCCGAACAAACCGCCCTCGTTCACCCCGTGGCGTGCTCTCGGTCGTAAATCATCGACAATGAGTCCGTTTGCTCTTTCGACTTGTCCGTTAGCCCGAGGATGTGCCACGAAGCGTAGTCTATCCTTATGCCACAATCTTGTGCCCACTCTTCGACTTCTGCCGCAGTGAATGGTGATCCGAGGTCGTGATGATCCTGTTGGGCATCCCGAATCTGTGCATGATCTCTTGGATGAACTCAACTGCCTTGGTGGAGCTGAAGGTGACCAATGGCTTGTATTCTATCCATTTGGTGAATTTGTCGATGGCGACGTAGATATACTCATATCCTCCTTTGGCTCTTTTGAGTGGTCCGACTTGATCCAGTCCCCAGCACGAAAAAGGCCATGATGGTGGTATGCAGATTAAGTTGTGAGCTGGCACTTGTGCTTGTCTTGCGAACATCTGGCATTCTTTGCATCTTCCGACGACTTCTTCTGCGTCTTTGAGGGCTGTTGGCTAGTAGTATCCGGTTCTGAATGCTTTTCCCACGAGGGTTCTTGACGCCGCGTGGTTTCCACAAAGATCCGTGAGTGGATTTCTTGTAGGATGTCCTTTCCTTCTTCGAGCTTATGCATTTGAGTAGTACTCGATGATGCCGCTCTTTTTGTAGAGCTTGTCTCCGATGAGCACGTAGTTCTTGCTTCTTCTCAAGATCCTTGTTGCTTCAGCTTTGTCATCGGGTAGCGTCTTGTTCTTGATGAAGTTAATGATGTCTTCGATCCATGGAGTTGTTCTGTGACTTGGAGAGATTATCATCACGCCGTTTAGGGCTGATTGCTCCATGTTTGTCTTCTTCGGGTTCCCTTTGATGGATGGTTTCAAGAGTTCTTCGACGAATACTCCTGGTGGGACTTGTGCTCGTCGGATCCGAGTTTGGCTAGCACGCCCGCGCCACGTTCGCATCTCTCGAGCACATGCAGGATTTCTAGGCCTTGGAAGTTCTTTTCCAGCTTGCGTATCAAGCAATAGAGGCCCATGTTGTCCTTTTGTGCAGTCCCCCAGTCCTTGTTCACTTGATTGATGACAACAAATGAGTCGCCGTATACTTGTAGTCTCTTGATTCCTAGAGTTCTTGCTATCTTGAGGCCGTGGATGAGTGCTTCATATTCAGCCTCGTTGTTTGTAGCTTGCCACATGATTTGCAAAGACGTACTTGAGTTGTCTTCCTTCGGAGATATGAATAAAATCCCGGCTCCTGCCCCCTAGCTTCAACGATCCATCGAAGTACATGTTCCAATGCTTCTTGATGTCGCCGGATATGGGTTGTTGGAGCTCATCCCATTCTCGCTATGAAATCTGGAAGTGCCTCGATTTGATTGCTCTTCTTGGGGTGAACTCTAGATTCCATGCTCCGAGTTCTACCACCCATTTTGATATCCGGCCTGTTGAATCTCTGTTCCTCAGGATATCGCCTAGTGGTGAGTAAGTCACCACTGTGATCTTGTGGCTGTCGAACTAGTGTCGTAGCTTCCTTGATGTGATCAGTATGGAATAGAGTAGTTTTTGTACATGAGAGTATCGAGCCTTGGACTCGGATAGAACCTCTCTCACGTAGTAAACTGGCCTCTGAACTTTGCTAAGTTGTCCGGGCTCTTCTCTCTCCACGATGATTGCTGAACTGACCACTGTGTTTGTTGCTGCTATGTAGAGCAGGAGTTCTTCTTGATCCTTTGGAGGTGTTAGGACTGAGTCGTTGTAAGGTATTGTTTGAGTTCTTCAAACGCCTTTGTCCGCATCATCCGTCCATTTGAATTCTCCTTTGGTCTTGATGAGTTTGAAGAAGGGTAGCCCTTTCTCTCCAAGTTTGGATATGAATCTGTTGAGTGCTGCCATGCATCCTGTGAGCTTCTGAACGTCCTTGATGCTTCGGGGTTGTGTCATCTCGGTGATTGCTTTGATTTGCTTGGTGCTGGCTTCAATGCCTCTCAGGCGACCAAGAAACCCGGTAGCTGCCCCGATGGTACCTCGAAGACGCATTTGGTTGGATTGAGCTTCCATTTCCACTTGTTGAGGTTCTTGAAAGTCTCTTCCGGATCTTGAATCGAGTTTCGGTTCTCTTGTTTTCACCACTACGCCGCCTACGTATGCTTCGCATTTTTTTGCCAATCCGCTCTCCTAAACAAGTCTCAGACGCTCTTTGATACGTTGTTCGACGTTTTTCAATCCGAAGGACATTGTTTTGTAGCAAAGAGGGCACCGAAGGGGGTGATAAAAGAGGTTTTGCTCTGATCTTCTTTCTTCAAGGCGATCCGGTGGTATCCCGAGTAACAATCCAAGAATGATAATAGAGCCGATCCTGCTTTGGGAGTCCACTATCTAGTCGATCCTTGGTAGCCCGAAGGGATCTTTTGGGCGTGTTTGTTCAGTCTCGTAGTCCACACACATTCGCCAATCTGAGGTGTTCTTCTTCCGGACCAGAACCGGGTTGGCTAGCCAGGTCGGATGTAGGATTTCTCGATGAATCCTGCCGCGAGTAGTTTCGCAATTTTCTTCTTGATGGCTTCCTTCTTTTCGGTGAGAACCTCCTTAGTCTTTGCTTGATGGGTTTGGATCCCATATTGATGTCAATTCTGTGCTCAGCCAGCTCCCTTGGGACACCGGGCATGTCTGCCGGTTTCCAGGCGAATATTTCTCTATGTTGCCTTAGGAAGCTGGTGAGAGCGAGTTCCTATTTTGGAGATAGATGGGCGCTGATGATCGCCGTCTTGGATGGATCGCCCGCCTCAGAGGGTCGATGTGCTTGACGTCGGCTTCTTCCGGTGGGATCGGGATTGCTTGCTTCTTGGCCGGTATCTCGAGTTCTTCTAGATTTGTCTCCTCCCGCCATTTGGTCGAGTTCTTTTTTTCTCTAAGAGCTCTCCCGTCTTGTTTGCAATCTCCACGGCTTGTACATCACACTCGAAAGCCTTTTGAGGTCCCCTTTGATTGAGAGAACCCCAAATGGTGCCGACATCTTTAGTAGAAGATACGGGTAGTGTGGAATCGCCATGAATTTTGCAATAGCAGGTCTTCCCATGATGGCGTGATATGGTGATTCGAGATCTACCACTTCGAATTTGATGTACTCTGTCCGGTAATTGGATGGAGATCCAAAGGTGACTGGCAAGGTGACTTGTCCGACTGGTATGGCTGGTCGTCCCCGTACTATCCCGTAGAAAGGAGTTTGGAAGGAGCAATTAACCCGAAGAGGTCTAGTCCCATCTTGTCCAAAGGTCTCGAGAATATGATGTTCAGCCGCTCCTCCATCGATCAATACCTTGGTGATGGTTACTCCAGCTATTGTAGGTTCCAATACCAAAGGGTACAGGCCGGCGTTTCCCACACTTATCCACTGATCCTCCCTGGTGAACTGAATCGGGTATTGGGACCAATTGAGGTAGCGCGGTGTTGCGGGCTCTGCTGCCATGATTGATCGGAGTGCAAGCTTATCTTGTCTCTTGCTCTTTGATCCGGGTACTCCAGAGAATATGACGTTTAGAGATCTTGTTGCTTTCGGAAATCCCCTCGTCTTTGGTTCTTCGCTGTCTTCTTCTCTGTTTTCTTGATTGTTCCCCTTCTGAAAGCGAGTTGTTTCCTCCCTTGTACTTTTCCCCGGAATGTGGAACAGTTTTTCGAGCGTGTGCTGAGCTCCGTGGTGATAGATGCAAGGTAGGTCTTCTAGCTTGATATTGCTTCGTTCACATCGCCGTTGTTGTTGTTGTTGAACCTTTGTTTGTAAGGTTTCTTTGACTTCTCCGCCATTGCGACGGTGTTATCCGGTCCTCGCTTTTTTCTTTGTTGAGAGTTGTCCCCGCTCTTTCTTCGGGCCTTCGAGTTCTTTCTCTCCGTAAAGCGATCTCGGTTCTTTCTTCGCTCGATCATCTTCTCAACAAGAAGCTTGAACTGCTCGTTTGTCCTTGGGTTGTCTTTATAGAAGTCTCGAGAACCGCCATCTTTCGGTGATATCGTGTACTTGGGATCTCATCTCCCCAAATCTTCGGTAGTAGTCTCTCGGGGACTCTCCCCGGCTCGCTTGAGGCTTTTCAGTTCAGCCACCAGTAAAAGGATGGGTGATGATTCCTGCGAAGTTGCCGCACGCTTTTGCAAGTCCTCCCAAAGATCGATTGAGCCCTCTTCGATCTTGTCGAACCATTGAGCGGTAGAGCCTCTAGGGCCATGGGAAAAAAACGGCTTTTGCGTCATCATCTCCTCCAAACGGCAATGGATTGCGAGTAGACTCGAGCCATTGTCTTGGCTCTGTTTTTCCCATCATATTTTGAGTGGTTTGAAGGTTTGAACTTTGGGGGTAGCTTGACCTCTTGCAATCTTTTCGAGGAAAAAAGGAAATCTGTCGTAGCTTCCCATCGTTCTTTCTTCAAGTCCTCCCGAGGTTCTTCTTCTCCTCTCGGATGAGTTCCAAAGAGGTCGATATGTTGACTCTGCGACTTCTTCTTGTCGGCTTGGTCTTGGAGCGGGACTTTCCCTCGGGGGTCTCTCGTATGCGTCTACCATCCCTCCGGGGTGGCCCTGGAGTTGTTGGAACCTTCTCGCCTTCCCAGCCTCTCGAAACGTTGGATCGACTTCTTGGTGCATGAGAGTTGTTCGCCTTTAACTGTGATGTTCTCGGGATCTCTTTCACGGGTAGCCTTTTGCAAGGCCTCCTTGATGAGCCTCTCCTCGTCATTTAGGTCTCGTAGCGCCTTTCAGCGGTCAATCAACCCTTGTAGCCTTTCCCGGGTTGCTCTTTGATCATCTTCGCCTTCTCTTTCGGATTTTAGCCTTTCGTACTCATGTAGATCGGCTTGATATTTGTTCATGGCTTGTAGGCGTATGTTTGCCCCGATTCGGCGTCCTCCCTTTAGCTTGTTTCTCTTCGCCTCTTTCTTGACGTTGGTGTTCTCCTTCGTCGTCAAGGGTTCTTTCGTCCGAGATGTTGGGCAAAAGCTTTCGTCGATGGACCCGATGTCGGGGCATCCGACGGTTAAGTGGGGCGTGATCTGTTGCCACCATGAAGATTTCTTTAGTGGTCGTAGCCTTGGGCCGCCATTCCTTCCGTCGAGGGTAGAACTTGTGATGCTTGGTCCTTTCCGATCACCGCCGTTGCTTGACGATTGGCTCCGTCCGAGGGTTCTTGGCCGCTGGATGATGCATTCCTCTGGGGGTTCTTGTCAAGATGAGCCCTCTTTGTGCGCCCTCCAAAGGAATTTCCAGTCTTCTCTTGAGTTGTCTTGGCGCTCCTTGAATACGCGAAAGCCGAGTTGCGTAATCCCAGAGGAAACTAAAGGTAATCTGGATGGTGTCCGGGGTTATATCCGAATTCACCTTCTTTCCCGAATCGAGATAGACTTGGTCGAAAAAAGTTTCCAAGTTGGAGTGGTTTCCCTTATCCGAGTCGGGTAGGAGTTGTGCTCGAGTTGCTCTCGGAGTCCGCACTTTGGAGCCCTTGATGTCCACCTTCCCGAGCCGGTTTCGGGTTTGGGCCTTTCCCGACAGCTTTTACGAGCAAGCTTCGAACTCGTTCTCCGCCTTCGAGGCGGCTTCGTGATCGTCGATTCTTTGGAGCTTCTCGGCGAGTCCTAGTTCTTCGGTCTCGATTCCTCGATGACATAGCTTCGAGTCTTGCCGTCATCGTCGATCTTGCAAGCCCATGATCCGAAGATGATCGCCTTCTTCGCCGGAGAGCCCATGATGTCGTGGTCCGCCGGACTCTCATGCTGAAATTCGACGAGAGCCCCTACCGCACGCCCGGTTGTCGATGTTTTACGACCGAGAGCCTGCCACGGGGTGAACCGGGCAGGTTTGTTCAGCCTCGATGAACCTAGAGCCCGGCGGTTTGTTGCGCAAATGACCTTGAGAGCGGGGTTTTTATATTTGGTTCGGGCCCTCGATCAAGGATCGAGTAAAGACCTTTACGTCCAAATGGGCGTGAGCCTGTTTTTGATTGATGGGGTTAGCCGAGAATCGGCTATGAAGCTTACAGCCGCTTGGTCGTGGGCCAAGCTTGTGTTCTCTCGCGTTCGCGCTCTCCTCCACGAGGTGTTCCTTGGCCGCCTTTTATAGTCTAAGGAGCCAAAGAACTCACTACGATCCTAGTCGGATACGAGAGAGGGTTGTCCGTAGAGGAACCGAACACCCGAACTCTAAACAAGGTAACCTGACTAGTGTTCTATCCTAATTACAACAGAAGTCACCGTAGCTATGCTTCCATTGCCTTCTGGGAGTTGTTTGTGGCCGCAGGCTAGGATAGAACCCCTCGAACAACTCAAGAGAGTTCTTTGGTGATCCCGTATCCACAGAGAGCAACCAAAAATATTCCCCACACATATCCACTTAGCCAACATCTCATAAAGCTCCTTTATCCCTGTTTCTATCTCTCTATAAGTTTATTGCAAAAGGAGGCTTGGGTTGTATAGTCGAAAAAAAAGAAAGAAGAAAGGGGAGATGAAAAATGGACAAGTGTCCTACGGGCGAGTAGAGCCTACCTCCCTAAAAAAAAGAATAAAGGAGAGTTAAAAATGGACAAGTGTCCACAATAAAACAATGGGTACTTAGATGCCCGCCTCTCCATGAAAAAAAGAAGTGAAAAAGAAGAAAAAAAAAGAGAGAGTAAAAAAAAAGAAAGAAAGAGAAAGGGTATACAACCCAGGTTCTCCCAAATACTTTCAAAATCCCAAAGAGAGAGATATGTTTCCTATAGGAGCAAAGTAGAATTAGGCTTTCACTTCATTCGCCTCATACACCTATCATCATATTCATTCCACTACACCATACACATGCACATGCAAAGTATGACTCTTGACTTTGGATCCATTGCTTGACTTTACAACATATGCTTGGTAAGTAGATTTAGTTCTCTCCCACCTATGAGCTCCACATATAAGCCTTAGATATAGAGTGATAGAGAAGAAGGCATAGTGTCCTACTGCCTTATTCCAAAAATACCACATATTATGAGAGAAGGCAAAATAGCATTATTGCCTAAGTGAGGATCCACAAATACCACAAATGAGAGACTTGTAAGGGTCATACTAAGGAACTTTGAGTTTTATTTTGAAAACCTGCAAAAACTCCGGAATGATAGTTGAACAAAGAGTTTGAGACATGGTGCTTGACTTGATTGTTCTATCTTTCAATTGCCCAAGATCCCAAGAAAAGGCTATAAGCTCCATGGTTTAGGTATTCTTATTCGGAGTAAGTTGAAGGTTGAAAAGGTTTATTCTTATTCGGAGGAGGAATTTTGTTTGAAAGCATGTGTACTTTTGAGGCATGAAAGCGTTGTAGCAACTCCTGATCCATTGCTAAGTTTGGCTTTGCTAGGGACTAGAAAAGGGTAAGCTTGGGGGAGCTTGTTGACACCTGTTATAGCATAAAATATATAGGTTTTTTAAAACTGAAATAAGGGCTTAAAATGAATATCAACATAGTATAGGGGCTTGACTGACATAATTCCATGAGTTTTGGTGATTAATATATTTTCAGGGATTATACAGGAAAAGCCTAGAGTTTACAAGGCATATGAAGCATAAACATGTTCTAAACATATTCCAAGATAGCACAATTGCAAAGAGCTCATCGAGACGATCGAAACGGTATATTGTTCGCTATATTCAGAGTCCAGAATCAAGAGATATCAATTACAGAGCAGAGTTCACTAAAACGGTCATAACTTTCTCATCCGAACTCCGTTTTCAGTGAACCACCCCTCTCTGGAAAGCTATCGAAAATATCTACGCAACCGTGGTGGTTTGAGCCCAAAGCCCAAGGTGGGGCCACGGCCGCCCTGGCCCATGACCGCGGCCGCCCTCCTGTGGGGCCCACTCAGGGCCTGCTTCCTAGGTCGGTTGTAACCGCCATTGAGGAGCGATCTAGTCCATCCATCAAGGTCGGTTTGATCCAAGGGCTGTGGTGCATCATCTGGGGCTATATAACAATACCCCTGCCCCCAGGGTGAAACCCTAATTCATTCTAATTTCATTCCATTCATTATCTCTTGACCTGTTGGTCTTGGAGGTGTCCCAATGTGAGGATAACCTCTCCACTAGAGAATTAGGGCTAGACTCTCCAATGTAGTAGATTAGCAACTAGAGAGTTAGGTAGAGCGGAGCCGCGCTCCGGTTCTGGAGGAATCTACAGAGTTTGGTATGTCTTGTATCCTTCCTTTGTAAGACATTATGATTTATATATTTATCTTCTCTATTACTTTCATGTCTTTTATATAATTGGTTAGCATAGTTGTTATGTCATTGCATGGGATCTCCGCTCGCATCGAGTGCTCTAGTTTTCATGAGATTAGAGTAGTAATTAATAGTGTAGACATGGTGTCTAGACTAGAGATTACCTGAGATTGCACCCAACCCCACGGATTGTTTGTGGTAGCCCCAGGTGGTGACAGCCCTGACGGCCGATGTATTCCACCACGTTCGGGTTGGTGTTTGTAGGACCTTGTCGAGCTTCCTAGCCCCCTTCTCATCCCCTCGCCTCGTGGCTAGTGTTACGATGTCCCAAAGTGCCATGGTATAATTGCTATCATAGAACCTAAGTAGTAGAGAAGTACATAGGAATCTAGATCTCTTCCGCTGTCCTCTCAACGTGCTACTACACATTTATCATTAGGAATTCTCTGGTGTGATTATAACTCCTATCATATAACATTTACCCCCTCACTTTAGTTTAGTGGTTTGCTAAGTTAGTATATGCATGATTGTGACTTATTAGATTCTTTTAGCCAACGCTTCCCGTGTATATACGATACTCTAGAATACTCATCCTAGGGAAAAGCTACAATGGTAGGTGTTCTCTCCTGTGGCGCTTTGAATCCTTGATATTCTTTTTAGCACTTAATAAATACCAACAGTCCTGTCCGAAGCTTCCTATCAAAACCGCCAAGCCCGGCCGGCCCCATCACGACACCACCGGGAGTGCGTCCGGTCACGTGGTCCAGTGGTGACCGACTCTCCAAGTCCAAATAACCCCGGCCGAGCCCCGAAAATGACCTGAAAAACAAGCTCTCGAAACCGACCGAACTCGCCGTCGGACCGGGGCCGGCCGGACCCCCTATGTCCAAGGTCGCGTAGGTCCGGTTGGCGTTTCACCGCGAAAAGTCATCATTTCTCCGTCGCCTTTTACTTCGACATGCTATCCAACAAGTATACCAACTTGAGCACAAGGACTAGCATGTTTTCACCACCATGATGCATCTCGGGCGCAATAGAAAATAGACGCTTCATTTTCTCAAAAGTGCCGAATCCCGCCATGTACCCAAACCCATCTCAACCCCGCAACCATCACCGCCGCAAATGTGCCAACACCACCACGTGTACATCACCATGTGCTCGTATGTTAGCAATTTCGCAATCAATTTCGAAGGACGGGTTAGCTCTCTAGGTTAAAATGCATGCATATGAATTTTGAACCTAAAGGCACCGGAGGACCGATATGTACGATAAGTTTCCCCTCTTTATAGTACGCGCTTATCGATCCTATAATCACTCACACCCTCTATGGTGTCTTGAGTGCAAAATCAAATGGCCCTATGGTTATACCTTTGCCTTGAGCCCATTTGATCCTCAAACTTCATCAAGTTGGACGCTTGATCATCTTTTTGGATCACCTTGATCCAAGCGTGTCATAACCAATCTCCAATCTAGTCAACCACTTACCATCGAGAGATTAGTCCTTAGGCGGTGTCACTAATTATCCAAAACCAAACTAGAGATCTTCACCATGTTCCACCTTGTCAAATGCCTTTTCAAAGTCTAGTTTTAGAATCACAATATCCTTTTTAGACTTATGACATAGGTGTAGGAATTGGAATGACCAAGCCAAGCAATCTTTGAAGACAGCTTTAATGAGTGGACTACCTGAACAAACTAAGAGTTGTTTGTTGGGTCCAAGTCCAACTATGGAGGGTCTTCTGTGTTGCCCAAGTAAAATAAAATGTTGTAGTTATGCAAATTGCAAGAGATTGTAAGATGAGGTGAGGCGTGACACAATTTTACCTTTTACCTTGACATAAATGATGAACCAAAAAGCTATGTATCCATTCCTTGCAACCGATTTGCATAAGTTTGAAACATATTGCCTTGCTCTTGGTGCTCCATTTGTGGTGGGATTTGCTATTGTGCATATTCCTACCTCATTAGTAATGTTATTTCATTCATTCAAATTGGAAATTGTGAAGACTCTTTAGTTGTGTCTGTTTGACTAAGACACCGGATAGAATTTTAGCACCTGAAATATGGTGATCTTATAGGTAATCAAAAAACACTTTTGCTTTAATCACTATACTATTTATTGGGATAAAGATAACACTTCTTTTCTCACGACTAGTGTTTAGTGGTTATGAATTCAAGATCATGAATTATAATTTATGGTTATGTAATGCATGGTCCAATAGAACCATACGCTACAAATGAGTCATGCATGTAGTTAAGATCGTCTAATCTATGGCTACACAAACCATAGTGGCTACGATGGCCATACAACTTGTGTTGTTTGCAAATGCTTCATGGTTTGTGCCAGGTGTGGTATGATAATATTAGTTATATTGTGCTTAGCATCTTAGTTGTATCGTTTGGCCATATATTTTTTCTCTCAAATCCATTGTAGGGTGCCCAAAGGGTGCCTCGATGTTCTAGTAACATGAAAACTATATACTAGTTCATATGTCGGGATCATATTATAAGAACTAGTATATTCTAGTTCTAAAGCATAGCTATAATGATAAGTAAAGAGAAAGATGAAGAACATGACATGGATCAACATGAAGAACATTGTAGTGATCATACCAAGTATCTCCAAGATGTTCTTGATCTCTAATTACAAGTCCTGCCAAGCTAATAATACTAACTAACAAAAAGTAAAAGATACAAGTGAGGAGGGAGAGAGGATCTTGTGTTGTGTGTATTGTGAATGGAGCCCTCTCCATCTATTTATAGCCTCCTTTTTGCCACTGTATTCATCCGGTGGGCTGAATTGGGCCTTGACCCATTCCATGGTGGTGCTTTGACCGAATTTGATGTGTGAATAGGCTTTCTCCATTCTTCTCTATTGCGCACTTTGGAATACGCTTTTCGATTCTGCCTTTACGTAGTTTCCACCTGTTTTCTAGATTTATGATCCGTAAAACATATTTTCTCAAATACAAGTGGAACTAGGTTAAAAGTAAAGATATATGGGTAATAATATGTGTAGTTCTCCCATTTTGGATGTAATTGGCGCTAGAAATGGTCATTAGTGACCGCAAACAATCGCCTCAATGCTTGACCGTTAGGGGGTTGTCTACTATGGTTCAACCTTCATTGGGTGAGACTTCTCGAGGCTTCCATGGTGGCAAAGACGCCTGGATCGGGGGTTGATGAGTGGGCCCAAGAGCCGAGCACTCCTGAAATCGGGCGATATCACTACGTAGTTTTCGGTCAATAGCAACACACAAATTATGTTGTAAAAAATATGCCCTTTTTGGGTGCAATAGCTGAAATTGCATCCAAAAATTTTGGAAAACTTGAGTTGCTTGTAGTCCGTGGTAATAACCTTCAACCACCATTGCCTTTTGGGTGTTGCAATTTGTTTTCTATTGCAACACAATGAGGTGTTGAAACAAGACTAGATTGCCACGCTCTAGTTGGTGCTATTGTATCATATTGCAACGTTTCGGGTGATGCTAGAGGTTTCAATGGCATCTAACACCGAGCGTTGCAAATCTAAAAGAGGCGTTGCAAAAGCATTGTATTGCTACGCTCTAGTTGTGGTCGCTACACTCTTTTGCCACAAAATTTCTTTGGGTGCTATATGTGATCCCGTCTATTACTACAAAATGTGTTTGGATGCTATACTTGACAATCCATATTGCCACCAAAGTTTTTTGACGCTTATGTGTTCCTTTTATTACTACAAATTGTGTTTCGATGTTATACTTGTCGACCCATATTGCCACCAAAAAGTTTTTTTTTTTTTTGGGTGCTATATGTGTTCCCATTTATCACTATGAGTTGTGTTTGGATGCTATACTTGATGACCAATATTGCCACCAAAGTTTTTTTTTTGTGGGTGGTATATGTGTTCATGTATATTACTACGAAAATGTGTTTGGATGCTATACTTGACGACCAATATTGCCACCAAAGTTCTTCTCGGTGCTAGAAAATAACCACCACGATTGCCACCAACTAGGATTGGTTGTTATAGGTTGGCCATTATATTACTACCAAAACCACAGTTTGAATGGTTGTTACATGTGGCCACCTCTATTGCTTCGCCCTTTGTGACATCAAAAAAATGAGTTGTGATAGGATAAAATATCATCTCCCACGAATGTTGTTGCTTCCATAATTTTGTATCTATTGCCATTGGTCTATTCGCTACGCTCATATATTACAGGATCAATAATAATTATGTAATAATATATACATAGCATACTTATATATACTGAATTAACCATTCAAGTATAAAATTCCATCACATGTACTACATTGTTTGAACAAAGCACGCACTACATCAACTTGATAGGTATAGTACTTAAAAAAACGAACAAGTTTCCAACACAAATTGCATTGCTTGAACGAACCACTACATCGACACACGATACACAATAAATCATAGTTTGATGAGGAAACGATCAGCACTCCCATCACTTGATCAGTAAACTAAAATTATCAAAAGGGGCAAACAACAAATGGCTAACCAAAGTTTCATTGCTCATCATAAAATTATTAGAATGACAACCGTTGACGGTCACCAACGACATATTTTTCCCGTCAACTTACTACCATAAAGGGGAGTAAAACTATACCTTTTATACTCATATGCATTTATCACTAATAAAATTCCACTTGTAGTGTCTATTATTTTATTTTTGCAGATTTATAATAAAAGCAAGTGGAAAATCGACCAAAAGTACGCCATCCCAGGAAAGTGCATTATTGCAAAACACAAGCCGAGAGCAAATCGACCCAAAACATCAAAAGCGGGCTGAGCCAAGCCCGGCCCACAACTTTTCAAGACAAGGAAGACACCCCACCGAGGCCCTAAGCGGGGCCGAGCCCGGGGGAAAAGTGCAAGCGCTTTCACGGTGCGGCCGCACCCCCCGAGGGCGGTTTCGGCCAAACCTCGGGAGGCGGCGGTTCGTGCACCTACCAAATGGGGATTCCCGCCGTTGGATGGTCGGTTTGCTTTCGAGAATAGGAAGGTTTACCAGGGTCGGTTTTGGTGTAATTTAGCACTTAGGCCCCTCCTCCAAGTGTATAAGTAGGCCCCCTCTCTCCCTCTCTCAACACACACTACTTGGAGTCCAAAGAAACCCGACAATCTTCCTCTCTCTACCACCTCTACCTCTCTCTCTTCTTCTACTTCTTCTTTCTTCTTCTTCTTAGTTCTTGGTTAGCACTTGGAGTAGAAGAGCTACAAGGAGGGCTTGTCTCCTAGAAGAAAGTGCCTTGGTAATATATCTTCTCAATGGAGCATTCTTCTATTTACAAGTCTTATATCTATGTTCTTGGCCTAACTTATGAACTAGAGTATAGTCTTGTTCATGTTCTAGTGTTGGTATATGAACTAGCATATAGTTTACATATCATAATCTTGACATGTTCATCTCAGTTCTTCATCGATCATCATATGCCTAACTTGATTAGAGGTGGGATATCGGTTCGTTGTTCCTTCGGGTTTGCTCTTGTTCTAGTCCGTCCCATTCGACGAGTGGGGATCCCGGGGGGGACAAGAGTAGTGCTCTGATATGCGGGCATGGTGCCCGGGTATTACGACACCTGCGGATATGAGTGCATGCCACGGTTGAGGGGGTAGGCGGCTTGGTCGTGACAAGCCTTGACCGTCCCTTGAAATTCCCCCACGTTCGTGTGTGCTGTAGGAGTTCGTAAATGCTTCCCATCGGGCCATATGGTATCCTGGAGTCTCCACGGTATCCTAGACCTAACCATGCTTAGATCGGTTTGCATATGATCCTAACTATTCATTTGTATGGCCATGACTAGATACATTAGAATTACTCCATTAGATTATTTTATTCTTTATCTATTTTCTTTATCCTTTTGCCGGGTGGATTCTTAAGTGTGTGTCACACTATCCATAAAACCATTATTGCTTACCCCCCTGTTATGAACAATTTGGTCTAAGCAAACACATGTTCCTCTATTCGAGATGCCATGCTAGCTTATTAATCACATGCCTTCCTTTGGGAAAATATAAATAACGATACCTCGAATACTTCCGGTGAAATGCTACAATGATAGATCCGCGCGCGCTTGATGAAATATCTAAGATGGCAAGATCTATCCCGCTGACAATCCCTTTCGGATCACCGACATGGTGGTTTTACTTGGGAATGTCGGCGCGCATTTCTAGCCAAGTATTGGGGATGGGTTTTATACTGTTTCCTTTGATTGCGCTAAGAAATGTCAACAAGCATTTAAAGCGCCGTTGCCGGGAAGGCATTGTGAAAAAAATAATAATTAATAGCCGGCTATGAATATGAACTGTGTCGCGTGGCTACCGTTGCTCATACAAAGCTAATCTTTTATGTTTTCTCCTCGTTGTGGATGAAAACAGGATAGTGTATGTCGGGTTTCCCTACTGCCGGAAAACTTCATCTCCGATCCGAGGCACTCCTAAGGAAGAACAGGTCTCGTGCCCGCTTCTTCTTCGGCGGAACCCCGGCGGTCGAGACCGACATCCCTCGCACCAACCGCAACTCAAGCCATGGCCCGAAGTCGCTGCGATTTCTCTACTCCCGGCCACACCAACGTGCCCACCGGGCCGGTGGTGAATGTGGCGGACAAAAACTTTGAGTCAGCGACCGGGTTGATCACCATGGTGCGAGGCCGGTCCCATTCTGTGGATCGCCTTTAGCGAGGACGCCAACGCTCATCTCCAACACTTCCTTGAGCCGTGCGACACCATCGTCATCAAGGACGCCGAACCCGACGTTATCGGGGCTCGCCTATTTCCTTTCTCCCTCGTGGGGAAGGCGAAACAATGGTTCTACAAGGACAAGGAAGTCGTCGATGCGTGGGCCAAGTGCTCCGCGGCGTTCTCGGCTAAGTTCTTCCCCATGGGCAAAACCAATGCCCCGAGGGAAGGATCGCCAATTTCCGGCCGGACATCAATGGAACCCATTCCGGGCGTGGGAGAGGCCGCAGAATACATTCTAGCATGCCCGCACCACGGGATGGAGAATTGGCCGGTGCTCCGGAACTTCTACAATGGTCTCACGGCCATATCAAAGGGGCACCTCGACGCCCGCCGCGGTGGCGCATTTCTATCGCCACCATCGACGGGCAACAGCCCGATTGATAAAATGGTGGCAAACCAAAGCTGGGGTGAAGACAGAGCCCTAGCCAAAACACAAAAAGGCATGCATACCGTGAAGGAGGCGGATATGCTTGCCGCAAAAATGGATCTACTGGCTGAAGAAACCGGAGGAGCGCAGCACGGATTCCACTACACAAGAAGCCCCGGTTTACGCCCGCGTGGCGCCACATGACCCGTGAGACGTGTGGTGAAGTTGACCACTCGGGGATAACTGCCTCGAGACCCGTGAAGAAGCCGCCTTCATCAACAACAAAGAACGGGTATCGCCAACCTCAGCCAGGGCTGGAATAACCAAATCAGTCACCATTCCAAGGTAACCAGGGGTACAATTCCAATTATAACCCCGGGTCACCGTCATTTAAGGACCTGTATTGGGCCAAGCCAAGATCAACGAAAACCTCACCAAAAAAGATGAGCCGATCGATAACATCTTAGAAGGAGTCAAAGAAGCAAGTCGGACGGACTCAACTCGCTATGACAAATCAGTTGAACTTCAACAAAAAGATTGAAGCACAGATAGCCCAATTAGTCGTTTGTCTCCCAAAGAATGGTGGGAGAAAAAAAAGCTTCGAGGAAATCAAGCCCCCCCCGAGAGCATAAATGCAAAGAACTACCGGAGGGGGAGATCTACTCGTGACCCACCAAATCCCAATTCTACGGTGAGGAAACAGAAAAGAGAAGTTGCCCAAGAGGTAACCCCAGTGTAGCGTAAGAACCGAAGTGGAGGAGGTACCACTAGAATATACGCACACACAACGCACCTACCCTTCACCACAAGAACAAGGAAGCGCATTAATCGGATGAATAGTTCACTTTCGGTTCATGGAGATGATCCGTAAAAGTACATGTAAGTGTGCCACTCCTAGACATGCTCCATGTGCCGTCATATGCTAAGTACATAAAAGATATCATCCAGAACAAGCGGCCACTACCAACAACGGAAGTTGTGAAGTTAACTGAAGAATGCAGTGCCGCTATCCTGAATCGTGCCCGAAAAAGAAGAAAGATCCAGGATGCCCTACAATTCCTGCTCAATTGGAACACAAACATTCAACCATGCCTTATGTGATTTGGGCGCCAGTGTTAGTGTCATGCCAAAGTCCGTCTTTGACAAACTCAAACATACAAATCTAGAGCCAACATCTATGACACTACAGCTGGCAGACTCATCTATAAGGTATCCAAAGAGGATTGCGTAAGACATACCTATAAAAATCCGAGGGTATTTTGTCCCAGTTGATTTTGTGGTGTTGGACATGGAATTCACTAAAGATACACCACTCATCCTTGGGCGACCATTCTTGAGCAATCGCCGGGGGGCAATGTTGATGTTGGGGCCGAGAAATCCGCTTCAATATCAATGGCAATGAAGAAAAATTTGAATTCGCACCCGAGTCTCGAGAAGAGTGCAAAATGATCCGGATAAAATATGGGGAGCAAGGAATTAAAGAAATAGAAATCCAGCCCCCAAAGACCGGCAAAGACTTCCAAGGCAGGTCGGCAAAAATAAAAGGTGGGAACAAAAGAAAAGACGGCTCCTAAACCAAAGAAGGAAAAGGTCCCCATCTTTACAAAAGGACAAAAGGCCCCTGGAAGGTAGCTCCACACCAAAAGAAGAACCAAAACCGCAACAAGGTTATCTTGTACTTCTTCTTCTTCCCCACGTACGGGGGTTGGGCGATTTCATGCCACTCTGTGTCCAAGCCAACCAAAGATTCGACGCATACACCTAGGATTACCCATGATCTTGTCGATGAAATCGGCGACCACCGCTCATCACATGTAATCATCGCGTGTGGATAGGATCATAGCACTTTCGATGAAGAACCGTACATCATGTTCCCACGTGATCCGGTGGTGGTCGATCCGGAATGCGCACACGCTTTCGGCGGGTTGAGCCACAAATCCTCCACGCCTGGCCCAAAGATCATTGGCGGCACACTCCCAAGCACTCTCGATGAACCTCGCCATCGTAGTTGTGCAAATCGATTGTGTTGTCTACTTGTGTTTCGATATTCTGGCCGACGTATGTTGTGCCATAGAGTGCTCTTATATATGGAACGCGATGTGAACATACGATTATCGATGGGGAACCGGCGTGTGAAATCGCATCCATTAACCGGTATCTGAAGAGACACGACGATCAAGATACGACACTACCAAAAAACGCTTCATTCCCCGCGTTAATATGAAACCGCAAAGCCTAGAATATGAAACGCGATAAAATACGGTGTTGTCATATGAAGTCACCGGCCGGAAGTTATCGGCCCTTCCCGATGATAAGAGCACCCACCAAAAACATCTTACCTTATGATTTTTCTCCAAATTTAGAGAAGGCGATTGGTGTTTGAATTTGTTCGAGTTTTGCGCATCTCCGAATTCACAATAGCTTGCTTTGCTCAACCGAAATATAAATATTTTTTTTGATTGTTTAGTTTCGACTTACAACAACGTTCGGTATTGCGGCAACCATGTGATGTAGAATATGAAAGAACTTCACCTTTGCGGTTCAATACTTGTCAATTTATCGTAATTAGAATTGAGAAAATGACTCTTTGGAGCTCGATTCAATACTCGTCTCAATTGGCCAAAGACCTAGAACTTGGTCGTGACAAAGTTGCCATCGCAGTCGACTCCTCGAGAGGTGGTTGTCGAAAGCAAATCGGGCGTGCACGCCTTGGCGTTAATGGCGCCATATAGTACTTTTGGCGCCTGAGTATATGCAATCGATCGTTGTTCACGGGATCTTGCGAAGATTGAATAATTTGAATTTTCAATTTCAAAGTTTGAGAATTTCGAATAGAATTTTGGAATACTAGATGACTTCAACTAAAAAGTCATCAACAACAAATAGGCAATAATAAAGAAGGTTTTTAGCAATTTTCTTTATTTTTATTAAAACCAAAAATACAATAATAAAGAAGGTTTTTTAGCAATGTTCTTTTTATTAAAAACAAAAAATACAATAATAAAGGCTAGCTTCGAATATAACTTAAAACAACACAAATAAATAGAAAGGGCCTAAGAATGTTGAAAATTGGAGGCCCACCTATTGGAAACGTAAAGCGTGGCGAGCATGATTTAAGTGCAACCAAATAAAATTAGATTGTAATAGGTGTGTTACGATTGCAACACCGGTGGACCGTATTACAACCACGAAAATGGTGGCAATACATACATGTTATTGCATCTTGTGGCAACAAAGGATGCAATAGCCACCTATCTATTGCCACCAGTACCAAACAAAATTGCAACCCAAATAAATGGTTGTGATACTGCCTTCATAAGCAAATCGAACACTAGTATGGTTGCCATAGTTCATTTTTATTGCAATAGACGACATGTTAATGCACCATCAAATTATTGTTGCAATATTACCCACTTATTGCCACACAAATCCATAAAATGGGTGCAACATCGTCATCATTTTGCAACCAAAAATAAATATCGCAACACAATTTTTTGTGTGGCAATATGGACACATATTACAACCAATTCATCGGTTGGGTGCCATAGTACCCCCTATTGCACCCAAATGAGTGGTGTTGCCTAAGTGTCCTGGTGGCTATTGACCGAAAACCACGTGAGTGTATGGTTTGTCTTATTGTGCCATGCCATCCGCGTGATCCTATTGGAGGAGTACCTAGCGCGCCTCATGCTTGTTGGTCGACCGGCGCCGTGGAGCCCCTATGCTTGCTAGAGCCTTGGGCGCTTAGGGCGGGCTAATGCTTAGGGCATCGATCCTTGCCCGAGCACTAGCTCATGTAGGGTTGAGCTAGAGTCAAACTCGCCACCGTTGGTCGAGCCTTAGGGTTTTGGTGAGCCCTCGAGCCCTAAGTAGAGGCTATAGGCATGCTTGAGCTCTACCCAATCCTTTGACGAGAGGGTACGTGTCGTGGTCTAATACCACCGCCACAAGAATATCTGGCTAATGCGTCTCCATGGCCTAGCTCTAGAGACAATGACACGGGATGTATATCGGTTCGGGGCGATCGCGCACCCTAGTCCAAAGGTGATCACTATCCGAGCTCAAACGCCATACCGGGCTAGTACAAGCCGGGCGAGAGAGGAGCGGACTCCCAAGTCTCTATGATTGAGGCGAAAGTGCCAATATCGAAAGTGGAGGAGGAAGAAGGCTAGAATGCTATGAAGCTAAGAGTCTTGCCCCCAAACCGATGACGAGCGTTCCTTTATAGTCGCAAGGGGAGTGTACATGAGCGCCATTGCGCCGAGGGCTAAAGAGGGAGAAGGAAGTGAGGGTGGAAACATGAGAGAAGTCGGTCGATGAGCTCGCGGACGCCGCGAGAGCTCGACCCGAGCTCTGAGGCGTGTCGGGCGTAGAAATTGGTCGCCGCCGTCGGCGCTGGATTCACGGTTAGGGCAATGGTCACCATCGCCATGTCTCCAATCATAGTTGAACGGGTCCTCTCGACATGGGCGCGCCATACCGTGGATGGGGTAGATGTATCGCCGAAAGTGTACCCGCCCCGAGTCAGAGCGGGTTGTTGGAGGTGATGGGGTATGGCGGCGGGTCGGACGGCTTCCCTTCTTCGCCGCCATCGCTACTCCCGCATGGCTACGGTGTCCGCCAGTGGAGTTGTTGAGCTTGTCGGGAGTGGTTGGCCAACTCCGCACTGCAGACTTCCTTGAAGGCGATTTGACGAGCTCTCGCGGACGGTGGTGTAGAGCTCGGCGTTGAGGGAGCTCGAGCGAGGCGGAAAGAGGTCTTCGGACGAGGTCGAGCCAGGCCATGGGATCCGGAGAGCCTGTCGATGGGAGAGCTCGAGCGGGCGGAGAGTGGGCTCGTCACGAGCCCCTCTTCTCGATACGAGCTCGCCGTCCCCAAAGAACCCGATCGAGGCGGAGGTGAGATCCTCCGCCGCCGCTGCACCGCCTGTCGCGGGGAGATCGTGGCCCCGTAAAGATTTCGCGCGCCTAGATGGAGCATCCAAATCTTGTTACGTGTTTTGTGAAGTCCATGGTCCGGGGTTACCCGATTCGTTGATTGCGAAGTTGAGTACTGCTTAGGGATATCCCGAATATCGATCCCCACAAAGACGTGAATGCATACCCGTAAGGTATCGCCCCCAATGATTCTAGAGTGGTCGATCGAGAGTCTTTCTCCTAGAGATTTAACAAATGTGTCGCCCGTCAGTCCGCCTCCGCCACTTGGGAGTGTGTGTCATGACTTTTTAAGAACAACATGATCGACTAGTGAATGAGGTTTTTGAGAATTATACAAAGATAACACGACGCCCCCACCTTGCCCACACACGCACACACAATCACCCCTATGGACACACATACGTAAACCCTACCCCTATGAAGACCTCTCAAGGACTGAGCTAACAGATTTAGAGATTCCCCGAAGTCACCATAGGCGCCTCATCGCCGATGGGAACATTGCTTACCACTTAAAGCATAACGCCGAAATCCCGAAATAAATCTAGGAAAATATGAGGACCCATCGAGGAGCCTTAGCACTAGTTGGTGGGTTTTAATGGCGCCCGAGGGCGCCCAATGATAATAATTAGTAGTGGCTACATAGTCTCACGATGTGGTGGTGAGAGATAAAGAAAAAAAGACTATTTTATATTATTGGACCCACACACTCCTTTTAACACGTTCTTGGGCTACGTGAAATAGATCACTATTTACTCGTCTCTAGTGAATACCCTCTCCTACTTTTCATGGCACGTCCGATCTAGCTAGCTAAATAGCTAACCATTGCGTGCGCCCTTAGCGGAGCGATTTGCACCGATAATGATGCTTGAACAACTTGATCTTACATTACATTCTTAAGTTACACGTATGAAAGGTCCTAAATGGCTAGAGGGGGGTGAATAGCCTAATAAAATGTCTACAAAACACTAGAACAACTTGTTAGAATATCAAGAGGCGATAAACGCGGTTGCACTAGCTCTACATGTCGGCAAGCCACCTATCAACAATTCTAGTTGCAAGAGTCTCTAATCCACTCAAATGACTAGGTCATTTGCTTTACCAACTAGGTGAGCAAACTAGATAACTCTAAACAAGTATAATCAAATAACTCAACTAGCAATACTACACAAGCATAAGATATAAAACAAGGTAAATGCAAGGTAGCGAGGGAGAGGTTATACCGACACGCCGAGGCAAGTCAACCAATCACCGAAAAAATCAACACAAGAAATGACACTTGATTTGTTCACCCGAGTTCACTTGAGCACCCTTAAGCTAATCTCCTGTTGTGTTGAACGCCTCAACGGTGGACCAAGGTGGCGTGCACGCCTTTGCCTCTTTAGGCGCTCTTAACACCACACAATTAAGGGGTAACTCAAGGACACGCCAAGATCCACTCAAGTGCCCCTCACAAGTCACCGAAGGTGGGCAAGAACAATCACCTTCTCTTCCCAACGTCTCCAACAATCACCGAGCCGGTCTAGGAGTGGTGCTCTCCAAGAGCAACAAGAAATCACCAAAGAACGACAACCCTCAAGTGCCTCTAAATGCAACTCACAAAGCAATGCACTTGAATCTCACCCAATCTCTCAAAGTTATGCTCTCAAGCAAGTGGGGAGATGTTTTGCTTAGCTCAAAGTGTATGGAATGATTCAAAATATTCACGAGAGAGAGAGAGAGCTAGAGTCGCCACCCATCTATTTATAGAAGTGGGGAAACACCGCACTCCAAAACTTTTTCCCGCTAGGGCGCCAAGCGCCGAGAGGGGCGCGGACATTGTATAGTGGTGTTCGGGCGCACTGTAAGGAGCCACGTGTAATGACCGTTTGAAATGTGACCGTTGGCGCCAAAAACATAACGCGGCGCAGACACACGCTAGCGTTGAGATGCGCCCCGACGTGGGCTCCTGACGCAGCCTAGACTTCCTTGAGAAGGCAAAGGACGAGCTCCCAAAGCAGACGGTGGTGTAGAGCTCGTTGAGAGGGAGCTCGAGCGCAGCCGAAAGAGGTCTCCTGAGAGGTCGAAAGTCGGCGCGGGATCCCGAGAGCTCGCCGATGGGAGAGCTCGAAAGGGCGGAGAGTGGGGCTCGCCCCGCCGAGCCCCTCTTTCGTATGAGCTCGTCGTCCCTGTGAGAACCCGGACGAGGCGGAGGTGAGATCCCTCGGCCGCCAAGGTGCACCGGCCTATCGCAGGGAGCTCGTGCTCGTAAAGATTTTGCGCGCCTAGATGGAGCATCCGCCTTGTTACGTGTTTCGTGAAGTCCATGGTCCGGGGTTGCTCCGATTCGTTGATTGCGAAGTTGAGTACTGTTTAGGGATATCCCCAATATGGATCCCCACGCAGCCCCCCGAGCATTTGGGAGAGTAGGGGTCTCTCCCGCATGCTTTTTGCACGGGAGCTTCTATAGCGATGGGGACCTTTGCCTCGGGATTAGTGTTGTACGTGGGTGCGCCTTGAGCACACCCGTGGGTGTAGCCCCTCGAGGCCCGTGAGAACAAGAGGTTCTCGCGAGGGCTTTTGATTTTTCGTGGGCTCGTCGACCCGTTTTCCTCGCGTTTATTCACCGAGGTGGTGAGCTCGAGCCCGATCTTGCCTCGATAGGCCGAGATCGAGTGCTCGCGAGCTGATACGGGTGACTCTGTGGCGAGGCCCGAGCTCGAGCTCATTCGTTTGGTCTGGCGGCGGACCGGCCTCGTCTCCATGGGCCCGACCTGTTTGGTCCCCAAGCCCCTGGGTGGAGCTCGAGGGGCGTTGCGCCTCCTCACCGATGAGGATGACCCGAGGTTGTTTCGCTGTCCTTGGCGACCCTAGCGCCCTCGAGCGGGAGCCCCCCCAAGCTCTTCGCGAGCTCGGTGGCGTGGGCCGCCGGTGCCGCTTCCCTCGGTGCCCCTTGCTCATGGTGTCCCTGGCGATCTTCGACCTCTTCGAGGAGCAGTCCTTCAAACCCCGAGATGGCGTGTCGCGCCCCAAGCTCTTTCCTGTCCCCGTAAAAGTTATCGTTGGAGATCGAGCTCTGAGGTTTTTTACCGTTGTAGAAAAAAATAGCTATTGGGATTTTTTACCGTTAGGGTGCGGTTGCTGTTTTTTTTCGTGCGGACCGTTTCGGCTTCCGCTGTGTGGCGTATGCCCGCCTTCTCTCGGCGTCGTTGCAGGCGGATGTGACGCGGGACCCACCGAGCCGGACTCATCTCGTCATCTCAGTCGCGTTCGCCCTACAAATTGGGCGGGGGGAGAGAGGCGACTCTCACCTTCGCTCCTTGCTTTCAATCGAGAAAACCCTAGAGCCGCAATCACCTCTCCTCAGATTCGCCCATTCATCGCGACTACGCCTCCGTCCCTGTGATCCAAATCGCCGTGAGTGAAGGATGGGCTCTGGGGTTTTTCATCGACGCTTCCGGCGTTGATTTAGCGGTGCAGCGTCGTCGGGCGGAGCTCCGTATCCATGGACGTAGAAAGAGGAGTGGATCATCCCGCCGCCGGTGCCACGGTTCCCGACCCGCCGGGCGGGCTATGTGGTGTCGTTTCGTGGGTTTCCACGCCTTGCGGCTGCGGCGTGCGCGGATGACTTTTCGAGGGCCGATCTCGTCTTTGGGGCGTGAGCTCTAGCACTTGGCGTCGAACGGTCTCCTCCTCCTCTCCGTCTTCAACACCCTCTCGAGGGGTGGCTCGGGATTCTCCCCAACCTGGGAGCTCTTCCGCACTTCATCTACGTGAAGATTCAACCGATTCTTGGCAAGGGAGGCGGCGCCCCGATTTCCTCGGTGCGATCCAACCAAGGCGGAGGGAGGATCCACGTCCTTCCCCGAGGGTGACTTCCCGCGAACGCCGACCGAGGGAGGGAGTGGTTCTACCTGAAGAACGACCCCTCTATCCTTTGCCCCGTACACCGGCGTACCTTCACGGCCGCGAGCAAGATGTGGCGCGAGGGACCGCATGACCACCTCCCTGAAAGCATGGGGACGCGGTGGTCGAGAAGGTGAAGGCGCCGACGACGGACTGATGGTGAACCACATCATCGAGGCCTGGTTCGCCAGCCGTGGGTCCCACTTCAGCGCCACATGCTCCGACTCGGGAGATGACCTGAGGAGCGCGCCTGCTCGTGGGGGACTAACAGCCCCGCGCTCACCGGTCGACCGGTGAATGGGTGGGTGAAGCACGTGATGAGGACGGAGAACGGTCGCGGGGCCCTTCAATCCTCCCCCTCGACTCGAGACTTGGAGCTCGTAAGTACTCGCCGTGCTTGTCTCGTTTCCATTTCTTGGTGCCTTGAGCTCGTGGCCGAGCTCGAAATCCGCAGTTGGAGCGATCGACCTTCCCGTTTCCCACCCCCCCCTCCCCCGAAAGGCCGATGCCGGGCGGGCGACGGCCAACAGCCCCCTATCCGGAATGAGGGGTGGGTTCGCCCGGGCGCGGGACAGCGGTTGAGGAGGTGGAGCCGGTCCGAAGCCGCAGGGGGCGCTTCGTCGTCAGCGAGGCCCTGCCGGCGGGAGGGCCGGGACCTCGCCGAGGCTCGCGAGCTCATTGCCCCGGGCGGCACCGCCGGCGGCGGCGCCACCTCCCGGCGTGGCCGCACGCGGCCAAGCCCCTCGACGCCAGGGCCGACTCCGCGCGAGGGCGGCCCTAGGGCCCGGGCGAGGCGCAAGAAAAGCAGGGTCGCCACACGGTTAGTTCATATCTCTCCGCCTTCAGATCGTGGGCGCGGTCGGCCGCGTTTGATCTCTCCGTCGCGGTTTAGGTTGGTGGAGCCGCACTCGAGAAACGCTTGAGGATGGACGCGCCGAGCCGGCCTCGAGCTCGGGCGATGGTGAGCTTGACAATGCCGCCGACGCTTGAGCTCGGTGACGCCGAAGCCGAAGCGCGCGGCGCCGGGCGAAGCTCGGGATGTTGACGCCGAGCCCGACGACGGGCGCGGGGCGATGGACGGGCGGCGCGGGCGGGCTCCAAGATGATGGCGCTCTTCCCGCTTTAAGGGTTGCTTCTCCAAAGCAGGCCGCCGGTGTCCGCGCCGGCGAGCCAGGTCATGTGCCCCCGCGTCTTGATCCGCCCGGCGCGCCGTCCGTCCCCTGGTCCAGCGGCCGCGGACGGTCTTGAGCTAATCGACGAAGCTTGCCCGACATGATCGTTGAGGCGCCCCGCTCCCCCAAGGTTCATGCCCCGACGAGCTCATCGAGGCGGCGGGAGGGAGACGAGATTCCGAGGAGAGGCCAGGCCCGCGAAGAGACTCGTGGCGCAGGCCGGATGCCGACGCTCGGGGGGCACGAAAAGGCCGAGCCGAAAGTCATCGAGGTTCTTGACGACGCGACACCGTTGTCACGGGCGGAGAAGGCCGGCGAGATTCGGGCCGACCGCTGGCGCGGGGCGGGACTTTCCCCGCCTCGCTCCCGCCCCTGCACGGGGGCGCGGATCGGAGTTCGAAGGGGACCTCCCCAGTCCATCAACGGCGCGACACGAGCGTCCCCTCCCGGAAGCGTGTGGACGTGGTCCTGCTTGCCGCCGCCGGCGCGGATCGCCCGCGCGCTCGGGGGCGCGCCGCCGGTGGACCCCGAGTCATCGACGGGGCCGATCGCTATCCGACGGCGTGGGCTTTGAAGAAGCTCCACCGGGCCGCCGCAGGTTTGGATCGCTTCTTCGTTGTTTTGTCGAGCTCGGGCCTGGTTTCTGCTCACTTAACGCCTTTCCTTCTCACGGGCCTGCAAGAAGCCGCTGGAGGGTTACAACCGACCGACGGCACGCCTCGCGGGCCTGGCGGCGCTGCCGCGAGGCCGATGGGTCTTTGCGCCGAGATGCGAGGAGCTTGGCCAGCGCAGCTCTCCAAAAGATGTCGCCACTTCGCTCGCGATGCCGGCCCTTATTTGCCCGAGGTCCGGGAGAAAGTGGAGGCCGCTTACGCGAGGCTTCCCAATGCAGGAAGAGCTCGACCTCACGAATGTGCATCAGCACAAGAAGATGAAGGGAGGAGCCCTCCTTCCGTAAGGCGCGTTGGAGGACAAGGAGCTCGAGCGCCGGGCGCCGAAATGGCGTGTAGCAGCTCCGTAAGGATAAGGAGGAAGCGGCCGAAAGTTGCATGAGCTGGACGCCGAGCTCGAGGGTGAGCGCTTTCTTGCCTCTTCTTCCCTTTTCTCGGTGCCGGGCTGATTGTCCTCGCCGGTGGGTCCTTAGTGTATGATCACGAGGCCCTGAGTTGTGGTGTAACCTTCGCGCCGAGGCGAGAAGGATCGGCTTGAAACCGAAAAATCACGAAGCCGTGGTGCAACGAAAGGTGGGCTCTATGATGAGCCGTGGGAGTAAGCGGGCGGACATCCTTCATCTTGTTTTCATATCTCGCTGCTCATGTCCGATTGGCTTTCGCGCTTGTAGGAGAGAAGCAGCCCTCCTTTGAAGCCGACGCTGGGAGTTCAACGATAAGGAGCGGGCTCTCGCCGCCGAGGCCACCTGCAAAGACACGCAGCTCGAGCCGCAGACTCAAGGAGGAGGACCTCAAGAAGAGGACCAGCGACCTTGTTGACGCCACAGCAGGGAAGCTTGAGACCTCCAGAGCACGCTACAAAGGCGGTGGAGGAGGCCGAGAGCCTCGGGCGTGCGCACGATGGGCTCGCTGGCCCGAGGTCGAGGCCGCCGTCTGCGACGCCCTAGGGGTGGAGGACATGGCTGATCCGGCCGAGCGAAGTGGCTCTCATCCCGCGTAGGGTGACTTAGGACGCAAGCCGCGTGGTCCACAAGGCGTTAGCGCCGTCTTTGCCCACTACCCCAAGTTCGAGGTCAACATAATGAAGACGGGGTGGCCGCGGGGGCGATGACGACGAGGTGGAGCGGAAGGCTGCCGCCGCCGGGCTACCACCGAGGAGCTGTCCGTCGTGCTCTTCAACCTTGCTATTGATGAGCTCGATGTCTTTGAGCCCCCTCGGCTGGTGGAGATGGTCACCGAGGAGCCCGCCGAGGGGGGGGGGAGTTGCTCAGACGCCCCTACCGAGGAGTCGATGCCCCAAGACCCGCCCGCACGAGTAGGAGCTCGAGGCCTCTTTTCGTTATAGGCTTTCAAGTCCTCGCAGCTTGAGGCAAATCAGAAAACTATGTGAAAGCTTATGTTAAAAGGAGATCGCATTTCTTCCTTTATCGCAGCTTTGTTTCTACTTGACTTTTTGTGAGCTCATGATTCGAGTCGAATGGCGGGCCATTCCTCGCCGGCCGTAGGGGGCGGAGGTCGATTAGGTAGTCGCGCCATACTCTAAAGTGGTGAGCTCATGACTTAGTCAAGCGTTTGGAACGTTTGTTTGGTTTGGGAGGAGAGAGTGCGAGTCCGTGAGTTTGAGCTCGTGTTGAGCTCGAGCTCGTAAGTTTTGAAAAAAAAGCGGTGCGTTAAAACGTGGGGTGTGCACCCCAGGTGTGCACCCCCGCCTTGTAGCCCCGAGCAAGGGCGGGTCTTTGACGTGGGCAAAGGCCAGCCGTTGCTCAATCGAGCTAAGGAAAGAATTCAAATGCTTGCACAGATTTTTGCATCGAATCGGGCGCCTTTATTAAGGTTTGGCGCCTACAACATTTCAAGTACATTTAGGGGTAGAAGCGTATGTAGTCGCTCGATGTTCCATGCGTTGGTGAGGACGCGGCCTTGATGGTCTTTGAGCTTGTATGTGCCGCCTTAGCACTTGGTCGATGGTGAAGGGACCCTCCCATGGCGCCGAGAGCTTGTGCTTGTCCTTCGAGCTCTGGACTCGGCGCAGAGACATAGTCATCGACGTTGAAAGCTCGTCCTTTGATGTGGTGGTCGTGATAGCGCCTCATGGATTGCAGGTACTTGGCGGAGTGGATGAGCGCGATGTCTCGGGCTTCGTCGAGCTGGTCGGCCGCGTCTTCGAGTAGCGCTTGGTTGTTATCCTCGTTGTAGGCTTGAACTCGTGGCGAGCCGTACTCGAGGTCGATGGGGAGCACGGCCTTGGATCCAAGACGAGGAAGAATGGGGTCCGTCCGGTGGCCCTGCCGGTGTGGTGCGGAGACTCCATACGATCGGGGGAGCTCGCAAGCCTCGGCGGGCGAATTTTTCGAGCCTCTTGAAAATGCGCGACTTCACCGCAGATCATGCCATTAGCTCACTCTACTTGTCCGCTCATTCTTGGATGACTAACTAATGCCGTGTCGACGCGGATGCCGTGGTCGCTGCACCAATCGATGAAGACCTCTCCCACGGTTGGTGCCGTTGTCGGTGATGATGGAGTTCGGGACCCTAACCGATGGATGATGCCTTGAAGAACTTGATCGGTTTCCTCTGCCGACACCACGCGATGGGCATGACTTCGATCCACTTGGAGAATTTTGTCGATGGCGACGAGGAGGTGCGTGTAGCCCCTACCGTCCTCTTAAAGGGTCCCACCATGTCGGCACCCCGGACCGCGAATCCACCGTGTGGTGGGATCGCCCCTGGAGGGATTGAGCCGGGAGGTGTGTCTCGCTAGCGAAGAATTGGCAGCCCTCGCAGCGCCGAACGACTTGAACGGCGTCGCGACGGCGGTTGGCCAAGAAACCCCCCGCCGGAACGCCTTTCCGACGAGAGCTCGTGGCGCCGCATGATGACCGCATTCGCCGGAGTGGATCTCCTTGATGAGCTCTTCCCCCTTGCTCGAAGGTGATGAAGCTACCGAGGACGGAGCCTCCGTGTCGGTAGAGCTCTTCGCCAACGAGGACGAACAATTTGGCCCTCCGCGCCCGGGCGCCTTGATTCCTCCCGCCTGGGGAAGCTTGCCTTCCTGAGCCACGAGAGTAGTAGGATCCGCCGGTCGGGTTTCGGGGCTTTTCGGGTCGAGCTCGATCCAGCCGAGCCAGCCCCCGAAGTCGGCGGGGCTCGGAGTCAGAGCCAGGCGGGCTCTTGCGTCGGGCGGCTCGAGCTCGTGGGAGCGTCGAACTCCATAGGTGCGGCCCGCGATCGAGCTCGTGATAGCCGCCGGAGGCTCGCCCCTTGAGCGTGTCGAGGGTTTCTGCTGCTCATGCATGAAGACGGCGGGGACTGGAGTCGGTCTCGACGAGCTTGGCGAGGGGCGTCGGCGTCATTGTTGTGGTTGCAATGGATATGGTTGACCTCGAGCCGTGGAAGTGCTCTTGAGCTCGCGGACCTCCCGGTGGTATCACGACCATCTTTGGGTTGACGCGATCGGCCTCCTTCATGACTTGGTTCTTCACGAGCTGGAGTCTCCCGGACCTCGAGGTGCGGGATGCCGAGCTCATGGGCTATCACGAAGGCCATTCACGAGAGCCTCGTACTCGGGCGGCGTTGTTGGAAGCGGGGAAAGTGGAGGCGGATCGAATACGCATGCGCACCTTGTTTGGTGAAATGAAGACCAGCCCGACTCCGCAGACCGTATTTCTTCATGGAGCCGTCGGCACATCGTCCAATACTCCACGTCGCTCGGCACGGGGGTTGTTCGACCTCGGTCCATTCCGCGACGAAGTCGACGAGGGCTTGCGACTTTATGGAGTCCCGGGCGTAGGTGATGTCTGCGCCCATGAGCTCGGCAACCCACTTGGCCATGCGCCCGTGACCCGCGGTCTGCGGATGATCTCGCCGAGGGATACTTGGAGGCGGCCCGTGATGGGATGGGAGTCAAAGTAGTGCCGTAGCTTGGCGCCGGTGATGAGGAGTGCATACACGAGCTTTTTCGTCTTGTCGTGGCACGTCTTGGTGCTCGGAGAGCACCTCACGATGGCGAAGTAGACCGAGCGTTGAACCTTGAGCCGCGTGACCCTCCTCTCTCGACCCACGAGTACGGGGTCCTAACGACCTTCGAGGTCGCCGAGATGTAGAGGAGGATGGGCTCGTCGGGGGCGGGGCCACGAGCGACCGGCGGGTTCGAAGAGGTGTTTCAAAGTCGAGGGCTCTTGTGGGCCTCGTCGATCCAGCGAAGGTCTTCTTGAGCAGCTTGTACAGCGGCAGGTCAGCGTTCCCCAGTCGAGCTATGAATCACCGAGGGCGGCGAGGCAGCCCGTAAGCCGTTGAACATCCTTGACGTTCTTGATCGGCCCCATGTTCGTAATGGCGGCAATTTTTTCGGATTGGTTTTCGATGCCGCTCGAATCACGATGAATCCGAAGCGGTTTCCCTCGCGGGACCCCAAAAACGCATTTTTCGAGGTTGAGCTTGACTCCGTATTCGCGGGCTTGGCGAAGACCTTTTCGAGGTCGGGGGGGCGAGCTCTTTGGAATGTTTTGTCTTGACAATGATGTCATCGACGTGCGCTTCTATGAGCTTGCCGAGGGCTCTTGAAGACTTTACGCATGCACCTCCGGAAGGTGGTGCCGGCGTTTTCAAACCGAAGGGCATCGCCACGTAACGAGAATCGCCAAACGGAGTGATGAAGGAGGTGGCGAGCTGATCGAGCTCGTTCATCGCGATACGGTGATAGCCGGAGTAGGCGTCGAGAAAAACGAGTGTTTCGCACCGGAGGTGGAATCAACAATTTGATCGATCGCGGCAAAGGAAACGGATCCTTAGGTCATGCTTTGTTGAGACTCGTATAGTCAACACACATTCTCCATTTCCCATTCTTCTTCTTAACTAGTACGGGTTGGCTATCCACTCGAATGATACACCTCCTTGATAAACCTAGCGGCTAAGAGCTTGTCTATCTCCTCGGCGATTGCTTGGCGTCGAGGCGTCGTCGAAATGCTCCTGAGCCTCGTCCCCCTACCGAGAGCCGGCTTGATGTTCAAGGAGTGCTTCTGTATTAATTCCCTCGGTACATGCCGGGCATGTCGAGGAGCTCTCCATGCGAATCACGTCGGGGTTCGCGCGGAGGAGAGTCGACCGGCTCGCTTTCCTATTTGGGAGTGAGCTCGGCACCCACGGAGAGGGTGTGCCCACCACCGACCGCGACTTCCCTTGGCGTCCTTCTCGGCTCGAATGTGCCGCGCTCTCTTCTCGAGCTCGGCGGGCGAGTTCGTGCTCGCCACCTTCTCGAGCTTGACGGATGGGCTCGTGCGCTGTCTTCTTGAGTCGGGGAGTCCTCGGCGGCTGGTCCAGGGCCGCCATCTTGGCAAAGATCGGCTTCGATCTCGACGGTGGCGTCGTCGTCTTGGACGGCGGCGGCCTCGCAAATTAACCGACAGCGCCTCGAAGGTGGAGTCGACGGTGATGACCCCCTGGACCCGGGATCTTGAGCTTGAGGTAGGTGTAGTTGGGGACGGCCATGAACTTTGCATAGCACGCGGCCCCTAGCAGGCGTGGTAGGCGTTCTGAATGGAAGCACCTCGAACGTGAGGACCTCCTTGCGGAAGTTGTCCCGGGTGCCGAAGGTGACGGGGAGGTCGATCCGCTCGAAGGGACCATTTGCTTCCCGGCACCACGCCGTGGATCGGCTCCGCGACGGGCGGAGTCGTGCCTTGGGGATGCCAAGGGCTTGGAGCACGTGGATGTAGAGGAGGTTGAGGCCACTGCCGCCGCCCATCGGCACCTTCCCGAGGCGCATGGTGCCGATGATGGGGTCGACGACGAGCGGTACCTCCCACGGTGCGGGATGACTGGGGGGGTGATCGCCTTGTCGAGAAGGTGATCGACGAGCTCGACCACTTGAGGTACTCGGGGCGCCGGCTCGGTGAAGAGGACCTCGCGGCGAGTGAGCCACGGCGCTTGGACTCATAGCCGAGGCCCCGCCGAAGACAACGTTGACGGGCGCCGTCTCGATGTAGACTTAGCCCTCGAACTCCTCGGGGGCCACCTTTGTGGCCTCGTCATCGTCTTTGTCACCACCCCGCAAATAAGTGCCCATCACGTGCTTCTTCATGAGCCGGCCGGTCCTTCATCTTGTGCTTGATCGGGGCCCTCGTGGTGCGGGCATGGCTCCTCGAGCATCTTGTCGAAGTGCTCCTTTGGGACGGAATGGCTTGCCGCCCTTGCCGGCCTTGCGCTTGTCCGCCACGGCCACGAACTCGTCGTCGTTGTCGTCGCGGGGCGCTTGTTCTTCTTGTTCTTTCTCTTGCGAGCTTGAGCCCCCGCTTCCTTTGTCGCCCTTGGGCCGGCCTTTGCCCGTGATGGCGGAGACGGCGTCCCTCTCCCTCGGCGTGGGCGTGTGGCGAGGTCGAGGAGCCCTTCACGGTCCCGGGGCTAGGCGCCGAGCTCGCTGATCGGACTCTCACGGTGATGCCAAAGGTGAACGCGGTGATGATCTCGAATCGGAGGCCTCGGAGAGGTTGTTGCGAGCTTGAGAAGCGCTGATGTAGTGTACAGCTCTCCCCTTCTTACGCTTGCAGCCTCGTGGAGTCCCACGTCGTGTTTTCAGGCCCGGTGTCGTGCCACGAAGTTCTTGACGAAGACATCGCAAGTCCTCCCAAACGGATGGTCCCTCCCCAGAGGTGCTCGAGCCACGAACGAGGCCGAATCTGCAAGGTAGAGTGGGAGGTTGCGGATGATGAAGTATCGCTATCGGCTCCCCGACACGGCACCCCAAGCGGTAGTCCTCGAGCCCCGCGGGCGGGGTCTCTCCATTGTACTCCTGCAGGGCCGGAGCTTGGAAGCGAGAAGGAACGGGCATCGTGGATCAATGAGCCGAACGCCTTTGGCCCCACCGAGCTCGACCTCGAGGCGCGATGATCTCACTTGGGTAACGGGCCGAGGGCGGCGTCGCATCGGCGTGGGGCTGCGGCTCTTATCCTCTTCCCGTCAGGCGGCCACCGCCGCTTGCTGTGTGCGGCCGGTCGTCGCGGCGGTCGTCGGGTGGCGCTGCCGTCGTCTCGGGGATGTTCTTGTCGGGCCCGAGCTTCCACCCTGCGGCCGGGCGTTGATGGTGTCCCTTGCGTCACGAGTTCTCGCCGAGGCCGCGGCGTGCGTGGACCTCGGGATGGGAGGAGGCCTCGTGCTCTTCTACGCGGCCGGCGATGGGATGTTGAGCTCGCCCCCGCTGGCTAATTTCTTTGCCTGCGTGAGGAGCCTCTTGAGCTGCTCCATGGGTCCTTCGCTGGCCTCGGGCTCCTCGGGCAACGCAGCCTTGAGAAGCAACGCGGCGGCTGCCGGGTGCTCCGGACGCCTCCCAAACACCGCGGGGAGCTGCTGGGGCCTTCATCGCGGTTGATGTCGGTGCACTTCTCGAGCTCGGGCTCGCTCTCTGCTTTTTCCCTCCTGCTTTCGGCGAGGAGGGCTTCACGCTCTCGAGCCGCTTTGCGCTCGAGCTCCTCGAGCTCATCCAAAGCGGGCTTTGACGCGGTCGACCGGCGGCTCACGCCGGGCTGTCGGAGTGCCGGGGTGTGCTCGGACGAGTCGCTCGAGGGGTGCTCGTCTACCGCACCCTCGGGGGTGTGGCACATGTAGCACTGTGGGACGGATCGACGTCCATCGGGCTCATGCCGTCGAGGGCGAGCTCGAGCTTCGGGGATGCCATGTCGAGGTTGCTTCCTTAAGAGGGGTAGCCCCCGCCGCCGTCGGGGTACATCCCGACGTAGGTCGCCAGAACTCGTCGACCGTCAACGCGTCCTCTACCGCAAGCCGCGGGGACGACGTTGGCGATGGAGAACGTCACGCCCCCGAAGAGAGCCCGGTGGGCTCGTGTCCTAGGATGTTCGGGAGGAGGTCCTTGATGAGGACGAAGAAGCGATCCGCCGCCATGCGGATGGGACTTGCGGGGGCGGAAGTCGAGTTCCGGCCCACGCTTCGCCGGCCGACGTCGGGCGGCGCTATGGAGGCGGCCGGGCACGTCCTCACGCCGCATCGGGCGGTGAAGACGGCCGCGGGGGATCGCTCCGGCGGTCTTGGTGAAGTCGATGGTCCCGCGCAGCACGGGCGCTCCGGAAGTCGGCGAGGTGGAAGAAGCCATCGGAGTGAGGATCGTCCGCACTAGCGCTGCCCCCTACCCGCGCGCCAACTATCGTGGGTCTAATACCACCGTCCACGTAATGTCCGGCTGTGCGTGCTCGATGGCCTAGCTCTAGAGACAATGACACGGGATGTATCTCGGTTCGGGCGATCGCGCACCCTAGTCCAATGGTGATCACTATCCGAGCTCAAACGCTCATACCGGGCTAGTACAAGCTGGGCGAGAGAGGGAGCGGACTCCCAAGTCTCTATGATTGAGGCGAGTGCCAATATCGAGTGGAGGAGGAAGAAGGCTAGAATGCTATGAAGCTAAGAGTCTTGCCCCCAAACCGATGACGAGCGTTCCCTTTTATAGTCGCAAGGGGAGTGTACATGAGCGCCATTGCGGCCGAGGGCTAAAGAGGGAGAAGGAAGTGAGGGTGGAAACATGAGAGAAGTCGGTCGATGAGCTCGTGATGCCAGTGAGAGCTCGATTCCGAGCTCGGAGGCGTGTCGGGCGTAGAAATTGGTCGTCGTCGTGCGCGGGATTCACGGTTAGGGCAATGGTCAGCCATCGCCATGTCTCCAATCATAGTTGGAACGGGTCCTCTCGACATGGGCGCGGCCATACCTTGGATGGGGTAGATGTACGTCGAGTGTACCCGCCCGGAGCTGTAGCGGGGTTGTTGGAGGTGATGGGGTATGGCGAAGGGCCGGACGGCTTCCCCTTCGCCACCGCTACCCCGCATGGCTGGGTCCCGCCCGGGAGTTGTTGAGCTTGTCGTGAGTGGTTGGCCAACTCCGCACCCGACTTCCTTGAGAAGGCGGACGGACGAGCTCTCAGCCGACGGTGGTGTAGAGCTCGTTGAGAGGGAGCTCGGCGAGGCGGAAGAGGTCTTCTGACGAGGTCGAGCGCGGGCGAGGATCCGGAGAGCTCGTCGATGGGAGAGCTCGGCGGGGGGCGGAGAGTGGGCTCGCCGTGCCGAGCCCCTCTTCTGACGAGCTCGTCGTCCCCAAAGAACCCGATCGAGGCGAGGTGAGATCCTCCGCCGCCTGCGTACCGGCCTGTCGCGGGGGAGATCGTGCCTGGTAAAGATTTTGCGCGCCTAGATGGAGCATCCAGTCTTGTTACGTGTTTTGTGAAGTCCATGGTCCGGGGTTACTCCGATTCGTTGATTGCGAGTTGAGTACCTGTTTAGGGATATCCCGAATATCGATCCCCCACAGTACGTGAATGCATACCCAGAAGGTATCGCCCCCCAATGATTCTAGAGTGGTCGATCGAGAGTCTTTCTCCTAGAGATTTAACAAATGTGTCGTCCGTCATCCGCCTCCGCCACTTGGGAGTGTGTGTCATGACTTTTTTTAAGAACAACATGATCAGACTAGTGAATGAGGTTTTTGAGAATTATACAGTATAACACAGACGCCCACTGCCCACACACGCACACACAATCACCCCTATGGACACACATACGTAAACCCTACCCCTATGAAGACCTCTCAAGGACTGAGCTAACAGATTTAGAGATTCCCCGTCACCATAGGCGCCTCATCGTCGATGGGAACATTGCTTACCACTTAAAGCATAACGCCGGTAAATCCTGAAATAAATCTAGGAAAATATGAGGACCCATCGAGGAGCCTTAGCACTAGTTGGTGGGTTTTAATGGCGTCTGAGGGCGTCTGCAATGATAATAATTAGTAGTGGCTACATAGTCTCTGGCGATGTGGTGGTGAGAGATAAAGAAAAAGACTATTTTATATTATTGGACCCACACACTCCTTTAACACGTTCTTGGGCTACGTGAAATAGATCGCCTATTTACTCGTCTCTAGTGAATACCCTCTCCTACTTTTTCATGGCACGTCAGATCTAGCTAGCTAAATAGCTAACCATTGCGTACGCCCTTAGCGGAGCGATTTGCACTGATGGCGCCTTGAACAACTTGATCTTACATTACATTCTTAAGTTACACGTATGAAAGGTCCTAAATGGCTAGAGGGGGTGAATAGCCTAATAAAATGTCTACAAAACACTAGAACAACTTGTTAGAATATCAAGAGGCGATAAACGCGGTTGCACTAGCTCTACATGTCGGCAAGCCACCTATCAACAATTCTAGTTGCAAGAGTCTCTAATCCACTCAAATGACTAGGTCATTTGCTTTACCAACTAGGTGAGCAAACTAGATAACTCTAAACAAGTATAATCAAATAACTCAACTAGCAATACTACACAAGCATAAGATATAAAACAAGGTAAATGCAAGGTAGCGAGGAGAGGTTATACCGACACGTCGAGGCAAGTCAACCAATCACCGAAAAAAATCAACACAAGAAATGACACTTGATTTGTTCACCCCTGAGTTCACTTGAGCACCCTTAAGCTAATCTCCCGGTTGTGTTGAACATCTCAACGGTGGACCAAGGTGGCGTGCACGCCTTGCCTCTTTAGGCGCTCTTAACACCACACAATTAAGGGGTAACTCAAGGACACGCGCATCCACTCAAGTGCCCCTCACAAGTCACCGAAGGTGGGCAAGAACAATCACCTTCTCTTCCCAACGTCTCCAACAATCACCGAGCCGGTCTAGGAGTGGTGCTCTCCAAGAGCAACAAGAAATCACCAAAGAACGACAACCCTCAAGTGCCTCTAAATGCAACTCACAAAGCAATGCACTTGAATCTCACCCAATCTCTCAAAGTTATGCTCTCAAGCAAGTGGGGAGATGTTTTGCTTAGCTCAAAGTGTATGGAATGATTCAAAATATTCACGAGAGAGAGAGAGAGAGCTAGAGTCGCTCACCCATCTATTTATAGAAGTGGGGAAACACCGCACTCCAAAACTTTTTTCCTTCGGCCTCGCCTCCGCAGAGGGGCGCCTGGGCGTTGTATAGTGGTGTTCGGCGCACCAGAAGGAGCCACGTGTAATGACCGTTTGAAATGTGACCGTTGGCGCGCAAAACATAACGTGCGCAGGACACACGCGTTGGAGATGCGTCTGACGTGGCTCCGGACGCGGTCTAGAACGATGCCGCAAAGCCACCACCGGCTGGATGCTAAGCACCGGGCGCGGACGCTACCACGGCGTCGGCGCCACTTCTTCGCACAGCGTCCCAACACGTGTCGGACGCTAAACCCTCAACGCCCGTCGTCCGACACTCCAATCGCCGGACGCCCAAATAAGACCACTTCAGCGCCAAGCGAGCCACCATGCGCTGGACGCGCCCACCGGCATCAATCACTTAGCATCGAGAGATTAGTCCTATGATGTCATCAATTAACTAAAACCAAACTAGAGATTTTCAACGTATTTCTTCATATATATAGTGTGGTTAAAATGCCAAAGCATCATGAATGTCAAAAAAATTCTGAATTGGTAAGATTACACGATCTCGCTCTATGCTCACATGAGATATTATAGAGGTACGTATGTACGGTATAACGTCCAAAACAAATAAGAATGGTTTAAAGAGAAGGCATGGCTAGAGGTTTAAGTAATTTCATTGTGTTGTTTTTAAGATAATGAAATTTGATAGAACTCTTGTTCTCAATGCAACGTTTCATTCTAGTGTTTCATAGTATTAATTTTATGAGTTATAGTTAAGTAATCATGTATAGAGAGTTTCATCTAGAAGACGCTCATTTCTTCTCTCTTCTATTAAATATATCTTGCCATGTCATGCCTACGTGGCAACCTATTAATAATACTGACCCGTCTTCCCCGGTCGTAAAGTTTTTATAGCCTTCTCTTAGCCCAACTTTATAACCTTCTCTTAGCCCAACCATACAACAGTTAGCTATTCCTAATTAATATAAGGCTCACTGGTCTATCTCATAGCCCGTTTAGTTTCCATGCAGACCCAAAAGTGAACCCAAAAAGTGTTATAGTACCCGTCACATCGAATCTCTTTACGCATGCATAGAGCATAAAATGTAGGTAAAAAAAACTAATTGCACAATTTGATTGTAAAGTCTTGAGAGAGCGAATCTTTTAAGCTTAGTTAGTCTATGGTGGGATAATAATTTATCAAATACTGAGGCGAAAAAAGTTACAAAGAGCCTAACCCAAAATTTTTTGGGCTCCCATGGGAACTAAACGGGCGCTCACATAGTTTCTTCGTTCCGTACTTCTCTTCCTCCCTCCTCTTCTCCATGTACACGCTTTCTATAATACTTGCTCTAATAAAAATGAAACTTAAATAAAACTCCCACCGAAGCCTTACTTATCTTATTTTGATATTTTTCAATTAGTCCCTGTTGACAAAAAAAAAAAAAAAAAATGGATTACTTGTCAATATAAATCCAAAGGTAAATTTCACTGCAAAGAAAATCTAGAAAATAGTTATTCCGGCCGGCTATAGCAGAGGGATTAAAATTTATACTAACATCAGACAAAGATTCAAAAAATTGATCCGGAAAAGGGTAGTAAACAGAATATAATACACGAGATTCAAAAATTTGGGCGAGAGACCAACCAAACCTCCAGCGTTGCCCATCAGCTTCTTCTGCCCCTCCCCATACCACCTCCCTCCCAAATCAGCCCGTGGCCCAAATTCACTCGGCCTACCTCTCCAAATCCTTCTCCATCGCATCATCTAATTCCGCTTCTTCGATTTGATCCCCTCCCATCAGTGCTCTTGTTTTGCTTAGTTTTTGCTCCTATGAGTTGGAGCCGACGAGAAACTCGAGTTTCTTAGCTCTTGATCCAAACTATTCTAAATCTGCGAGATAGGCTGCGAAGATTGAATTTTGAGTTCTTTGCGAGTGGTTTAGGTGGATAAATCGGGCACGCCATGGGGAATTCATGACCTGAACTGGTGGGAAGTTTGGTTTGGTGATGGAGGAGGAGAAGCAGCAGGTGGAGCCGCCGGCGCTGGTGCCGGAAGCGGGAGCCGAGCCAAGGGCGCCACCACAGCCACAACAGCAGCCGAAGCCGGTGGTCCAGGTGCAGGCTTCTATGCCGGTGCTGAGGCCATGGCCTATGGAAATCACGCTTTCTACGTGAGCAAACTGTTTCGTTTGAGAATTTGAATTCTACTGTACGGTCTTTTTAATTTTTGGGCATCCAGAATTCAGACGGATGCATATTTTGTTTGTATTTGTCCTTTCAAAAGTTTTAGTTGCTTGTAGACAGCAATCCTGGTTAGGGTAGTATTATTATTATTATTATTATTATTATTATTATTATTATTTTTGGGTGGAGGGGGTTTGGGGGCTGGGAGGATGCACTATAAAGTTGTGTTAAGATGTGTTCTGACAGTGGGCACTCTACTGCTTTGCAATGCTGGGGTAATGGATTAGTAAAGCTTGCTTCCTCTTAATGAAAAATGGGCACAATATCAAGAAAAAAAAAGATTAGTCCTTTGAGAAATAATGCAAGTACTCGTATGCAAAGTACGAAAAAATTCTTTTGCTTATCTTTTTTTGTTTTGTTTCAGGAAGCCTGTGGTCAAAATGAATAGTGGCACCCCAGCCAAGAAAAAGAAGCATTGTAATTGCAAAAACTCACAATGTTTAAAAGCTGTGAGTACATGAACTTTGGATTGAATCATGCACATCATTTATTAAAACATTGAATGTAGTTGAGTGATATGTGCAGATGCATACTTCTACATTACATTTTCTTGGAAACAGGGATATCATTGCATTGTTTTCTTAGTGATTAACTGAATGCATACTGAGTTATTTCTTAATGTGAAGTTCTATATTTTAAATTGTCAACTAGAGTGGAATGGATGATTAATTCTATTACCTAAAGATTTTCTTTATTATCCTTATCCTTGCCAGCAGAAAAATGTATAAAAAATACGCGATTGCATGAGGTGAGCATATTCGTTTTGTCTAGAATGGTGTTTATATGTGTCGGACAAATGTAGATATTGTTGCTGAGCCATTTTAAAGCAAAGTCTGCAGTTTAGCTTTGGTCCGTTTATCTATTTTTTTTTTTCTCATTGGATTGTTTTGTTCTCAAGTTTTGCTAATATTCCAATTTGGTATGTAGTACAGTAATTTATTATGAAAAAGAGTATCATGTGAATAGAAGGTACAGTGACTAACTTGACATGTATTTCTTAGGTACTGTGAGTGTTTTGCAGCAGGTGATTACTGTGATGGTTGCAATTGTAAACAATGTGGAAACACTGTTGAGAATGAAAAGGGTAGGCAGGACGCTATTAACAACACAAAGTTACGCAATCCGAACGCCTTTCAACCTAAGATTGAAAATGGTCCAATTCCTCTCAGTGTTCGGAAGGTACATCCATTGCACTGATGGAATGGTTTGGCTGTATTATGATTTTTTATCATAACAGTAGTTAATTTGTTAGACAAAAAGTAGATGCCCTTCAAAATATATTAGTTGATAAATAGTCGTTTTAATCTGTATGGACCATGGAGTCATCATGCTTGTTCCATAATTTTGCTTGCATTTTTTCTCATTTGTCGCAATTGTGCATACAGAAACCATACATCTATTCTCAAAAAAGGAAACCATACATCTAAAATTCGCCGAGTCCTAGAACAAGAACAGTTCATACTGATGCACTGGTGTTACCTTGCTGCTAGTTTTATCAGGTCTCTTTGCATAGTTCTTTCATACTTGTGGTGCCATTAGCTAAAATCATATGTACTATGCTTAATTTTTTCTTCTGAACAGCATTCCCTTCATTATTTGGGTTATGTTGCTGTTGTGGTGGCCCTGGAAGAGGTCTCCAGGGGCATGCACGGCCACCAGGTCCTTAGAGGCATGCCACAGCCAGCCCCTTTTAGTTGTTTTTCAGAAGTCAATAAGTTAGCATGCAGTGGCTAGGAGCGTTTAGTTATTTTTGGACAGCATGTTGATCGTCTTAGGGAGTGCTCGTGCTCATGTTCTATAAGAGCACTGAGTGGATGTAATAAGAGCTCATCGAAGAAGAATAGAAGTTCCGTGAGGGGGCTCTGTTCTTCAGCGATCTGGCCGGGGTTTGCTTGCCCGGCCAGCATTCCAATCCAGTCATTCTCACTCCCCATATTCTAGTCATTCCATAACAGTTGCACTATTGATGGCATCAGTTTTATGTTTTATTTACTTCTATGGATTCAGTTGAAATATTTCTTTATATGTTTCATATATTGCTTACCTAACCTTAGCCATTTGAATTGGCTATCAGGATGCTGGAGCACTACCTTCACTTCCAAAGCATAATAAAGGTTGTCACTGCAAGAAGTCAGGTTGTCTAAAGAAATACTGTGAATGTTTCCAAGCAAATATCCTTTGCTCCATGAATTGTAAATGTATGGATTGCAAGAACTACGAAGGGAGTGAGGAGCTACGGAGTACAATTCAAGGGGATAATTCATGTGATGGAAATAACATTCAACAAGCAGCTAATGTTGCTCTGAATGGTGCCATTGGATCTTCAGGGTATAGGTTTTTCTCCAGTACGTAGAAAAATGCCTCCAGAAGATCATCACTATCAGAGATTAAATGTTGAAGGAAGTATGGTGCAGACACAGTTTCAAGAGGTATTGATTTTGTCTTGGATGATTGTTTTGACCAGTCTGGTGCTGATTTACTTAATGTATTCTCTGATTTTTTTTATTAGTTTAGCCATAACATCTCTGGACTGATAATTGTATCTTGTGTTCTAGGCTAACAATGTGGATGTTTCCCAAATTACTTCATCTACTGGACGTGATGGTTCCACTGGCAATTTCCATGGTAGATCTAAACTGGTATATAGGTAAGTGAATAATAATTATTGTCTCGTTTGGACCTATGAGCTTTCAATGAACTTTAGTTGTCTTGCGGCTATTGCCTTTTCATTAAATATATATAAAGCCCTGGACTGTTGAAGTCGAAGAAAAATTTCACTTAGTGTGCAAGAACGTGCTTGAAGTGTGTTGTTGCGGCACCAAAGTGTGGTGCTAGCTAACCAGGGCTCTAATCCCGGTCTTACAAAAAGGCCCCTTGCTCGTGCCTATTTTTAAGGTTATATATGTGCTGCAGGCTGGGGGCATGTCTTGGCCTCTTGGGTAGGCTGCCTTCACGAGCTTCTCAATCCTGCAGCTTGAAAAAATTATTACTGCAGCTATACCTTAGGGGAGGTCCAAACCTAGGGCTGTTTTAGTTGCTTATAGTTTGTGCTATGTGGCAGTAGTACCATTCTACTACTGCACTAGCAATTTGGCTCATGAAAGTTTATGATGTTTGCCTTTTTGTTTTTCAAATATTTTTCTCTGTTCAATAACAAGTGTTTTAATCCCAAACAGTTTAGGGTACCCTAGAGATAAAACCAACAAGATCCACCAAGACCACTGTAGAAGGATGTAAAAAGAAATACGCTCCTCTGTCCAAAGAAAAATATATGTTGTTTTAGACAATTCAAGGTGCAGCTTGAACTATCGATTTTAACATGTTATCATGAAAAGTATTCAAATATCGTTTTTGATATGGCAAATCAACATATTTTGTTTTTGTCAATAATGGATATTCTTGGTACTGTTGCACTGATTGCTCCTTATGCCCTTTTATGTCCTCCTGATGAAAATATCATATATATTTTTAGGTCTCCGCTAGCAAATACTATCCATGTTACTGATGTCAATGACCTAGGCAACCATTTGGTGATTGTATGCAGAAAGGCAGCAGAGAGGTTCACGGCAATAGTTGGTACACAATTTTATCCTTTTCCTGTTTCACTGGACTATTCTCATCCTCTGCATAACATTTTAATCTGGTGAACTCAATTATATGATATAAAGATGGACTGCCATGATGATCAGAACTAAAGGAAAAAGCACCTGTTTATTTTTGCACCTTCAGAAACTTTTATGCATTTAACATTGCCTTATGTGCTTGATAATGTGTCATTTGGACATAAAGGCCTACATATGACTGTATAGCTATTTATAAAATAAGAGAAATGGGTAGTTTCCCTATCTGTTTCTGTACTTAACTAGATATTTGTGCAACTAAAGGAATTGTTCTGCTTTATCAGGGACAAATACAGCACCTATCATTTTGATGCAAAAATAAAACATCATTTTGGCTTGATGTCCAAGTATCAAATCAACATTAAAAAACAGCACCAAATGAATCAATGGAAGTGAATGTTAGCATTCAAGATTAATTTTACTGAAGTATTTTTATTGCAGATAACAAAGCGGAGATGGAAATAGATGGGGAAATTTGCACAGATACTTACGAAAAGTTTGATGAGAACAAGGAAGTCCAGAAATCTGCTCTTACTCAAGTTGGCGAAGTGACTAACACAGATCAGCAAATTGTTGATGAATCCAGATTGCATTGCTCTGACACACAAGAGGATGCTAGACCTGCCTCTCCAGGAACACAAGCGCTGTTGTGTGATGAGCAGGATCTCACATTTGGTACCGGTCACAGAAGTCCAATTCCAGTGGCATTGCATGATCAAGACATTTCAGAGCTACATTCTGCACAAGAAAATGCAGTGTTGAAGGAGTTCAGAAACTACCTCCGTCTAATTATCGCACGTGGAGAAATAAATGGTGAGCTTGTATCATGTAGTTTTCAAATTAGTCATTTTGTAAATTCATCATGTAGAAAAGGCAGCAAGATGGACTGAAATTGATAAATTTGAATTCTCTCCAATGAAGTTTATACCACATAAGTTTGTTTATAATTGGTAAAGGATTCTAAGTAGCCACTTTGTTGACCTATATGTTCATCTGATTTTGGAGAAAATGAATTTATTTGGTCCTACGGGTCATCAAGAAAATATTTTCAATGCTCTGACAGACTAAGAATCTAAGTCAGCAAATGTTTGCATACTGTTCTTGTTTGATATAATATTTCAGTCCATATATTTGAAATATCTCTTTTCTTTTCTTGCACGTAAAATACTAAAATATGTGTTGTTTTTTATTATTTGTTTATTTCTGTTTCTTATCTGAGGTGATGGTTTGCTGGTATAGCAGAAGGAAAATCCTCATCAGGGACTGGGATGGAATCGGATGCTCCAAGGCATCATGAATCAAGCACCAGTTTAGCCCCAGTACGAGCTGAAGAAAAATCCAATACTACGGATGACCCTGAAGATCCTAAAACAAGTAGATCATTTGCATCAAATATTATATCAACACACGAACAAAAATAGATTTAGTTCAGTTTGTATTTTTCATGTCAAGATAATATATGTATTGTACTATAGCCAATATCTGTGTACATATGGATAGTGTAATCCTTGTTGCTAGAAAAGGCAACCGGCAATGTAGCATTAACCATCCACGAGATGTAAATTAGGAAACAAAAGTCCGGATCATCCAATTATTCTTTTTTTATAATAATGGTGTTAGGTACATAAATTAGCGGTACCCAAAGCCACACGCTTATAAGGACTCAAAAACACCATTCACCAAAGACGATAAGGAAGGAGAAGTTATCCACATTCCAGGCAAGCCCAAGGAAAGAGTCATGAGCCGCCAATAGGCAGGGCAAGCAATCGAAATGCCAAGATCTGGCCCATGATCCGCCAGCAAAGCCAAGCACCTGATGCGACTCCGCCTCGCCCGATGTAGTACGGGCGGCCGAGGTCAAATCCCGCCTCGCCCGACGTGAGAAGTCTACATATCTCTCACATCGACGCACGCCCCTGGACGTTGTGTGGCGCATTTAATGCAGGGATATGGGGCGGCAAAGGAGATCCTACTGCTCTGCCTGGAGAAGGGGCGTGGTCTCCTGTCGAGAGAGCTTATTACAAGATACTCCCTCCGTCCCTTTTTAATCGTCGTTCTAGCCACGTGGTTACGTCCCCAAATAAACGTCGTTCCCTACTCTCGTGTCTCATCGTAGGCTATACTAGGAGCAGCTGTCCCCAAATAAAGTACCACGGTCCCCAAATAAAAATTTGTGGAGTGGATGAAAAGAAGGTAGCATGGCATTAATGGCATGTGATTCCAAAAAACTGCAGACGGTCAGTCATCATTGTAGTAGGGGTGCAGGTCTTTGGCCGTGTTCCTTAATTCCCGAGCCCGGCTGTCCAACGATAGTTAAATAGGGACAGAGGGAGTACAAAGTACCGAGCCCCGGGACGGCACTATCGAAGGAGACTCCGGATGTCGCACCGACCATCAGGAGTTACAAGAAAAGCAGGGCGCGTTGCCGCGCGCCATGGTGGGTGGCCAGTTACCCGTTAATTGGTTTAGACGATCCTAGTTTCCCTTGCTGCAGGTAGAAATACATGATTAGTTGTAAATGATAAAAAGTAGGTGCAGATAAAGAAAAAGGGAAAGAAAGAAATAGGAGCACTTTATTCTAAAATAAATTCTTTGCTTGACTTGTCCCTACGACAATTAGGGGTAATACATGGTAACAAATAGTAAAGTCAAAATCCAAACTCTCTTGGAGCTTTAGTAGTATGATGAAGTAGATCTTTAATTTGATGGAGCGAGTGGAATGATATATGCGACAGGTTGTTTTATGACGTAGTGTTATAGACATGCTGAGGTTGTGAGAAGTCACCTGATAGTCGTCAGGTTGCTCCTGATCTTCATTTTCAGTTGTTCTTAGTATTAGTTTTTTTATACAAATAAGATAGGGCATTGGAACAATTTATTAGTTGTTTTAAAGTATGTGAGAAAGATAACATATATGGATCAACATTTTTGAAAACAGATGGTTATATTAAGTGTTCATAAGGCAGAACAACATCATACAAAACCGCGCGGCGACAGATCTCTGCACTGCGCTCTTTGGAACAGAAATTTAACAGCCGCGGCCTCGGAGGTGAGAGTGAGATTGAGAAGCCGTGGACCGTGAATCTCGCTTCGTTGTCACGAGGAGCCCGCCGTCCGGCGATCGGAGCCGCACGGGGACATGCACGGCCAAATGTTAGGTAGACAGAGAACCGAGAGGCGACTCCCCGCCCCCGCGGAAGCTAGCTCCGCGCCGCCCGAGCCCCTATCCGAGGACATGGGACTCCTCCACGGTCCCGTGCGCCACGGATCCCTTGCTCCTCATCCTCGGTAAGCCACGGCTGCGCCTCGGGGTCCCGCTTGAGCCACGATCGACACCCGGAAGAGGGACCATGATCGGTGGGCTCATGGAGTCAGAAGGGGCAGAAAAGGAATTGTGAGGAGGAGGAGGGGGCAATCCAGGAATTCTACTGCATAAACTCGGTTTATACACGAGGATCGAGATCCAGATAGCAGCAATTTGGATTTCGGTGGTTCTAGGGTTAGGGATGACAAGCGGAGGGTGAGCGATCTCGTTTGGATCCACAAGGACCTCTAGGAGGAGAGAAGTTTCACAACCAGTGATTGCTATCCGGTTAGGTGAGAAGGATCATTGGACCAAACCACCAATCTCGTTGAGGTTTGCTGAAGACGTGTGGGGAAAAGGTGTGAGAGACTCGTTCGCTACCAAATTGAAGCAATCCATGGCGGGTAGAGGTAGGGGAAGACCTCCAAGGCCGAGGAATCAGGAGGAGGAATGGGGCGAGTGGGGAGGTGGAGGATGGCAGGGACCTCCATACTACCCACATCCGCCGATGGGTCCGCCGCCAATGGGGCCGTTCCAGATGCATCCTCCTCAAGGGCCATACGGGTACTATCCTCAACCACCTCAGCCTACTTTTCAGCATCCCCAGCCCCCATTCAACACTCAAGGTTAGTATCCTAGAGGAAGACCTAGGGGTGTGTACCAGGGTGGTAGAGGAAAGCAAAATCAATTCCAAAATCAGCAGGGTCAGAAAGGAATTGGTCAACTAAATGAGAAGGTACTGCAACCTCAAGGCAAGGGTACTGTGATCCCTGCAACTACTCAAGCTAGTGATAATCTGAAGAAAGCTAAAACAAGTAAGAGCAAGGAGAACAAGGGTGCAAACATTGTCTATTACAATTGTGGTGGGGCTATCACTTTAGTACTAAGCGTGTCAAGCCCAAAATCATGCTTTATCTCGCTTCAAAGATGATCATCGGTGATAAATGTCCTAGGTTGAAGGAACCTGTTAAGGAGACTCTATACTTAGGAAGTCTTTGGAAAGGGGCTAGGCTTCTTCCATGTGGATGTCAAAGAGAAGGAGAACAAGTTTAAATTGTGGAATGGGTTTGATAAGCGTGCCTGCTCACTATAGAGTTTGGGGAACTGGAAGAAAGTGAGATCGAGATCATCGCCTATCTCTGAGAGAGTCTTTGATGGGAATTGGCCTTGGTCTCTGAAGAAGTTAGAAGAATACAGATACCTAGTGAGGTTTCCCCGAAAACAAGAGTGGAACAATTTGTCTTTGATGATGGGGCTTACTTCTACTTAAATGAGGGGGTCAGAATGGTCTCATTCAAAATTTGGAGTGGTGACATCATCCCTGTTGCTAAGCTAGAAGAGGTTTGGGTTTAGATTAGTGGCATTCCACCCAAGTGGTGTGATTGGGAAACTCGATGCAAATATCTTCAACAATTGGGAAAATGGTAGAGGTTGATTGGCAATCCCTCTTTGGAAGTTTCTTTGCCATGGTGAGAGTGAAGGTTAAGTCACGAGAGATTCATGTAAGATTCCATCTCAAAGAATCATGGAAATAAATGATGAGATATATGTAATCGGTTTCAAGGTAGAAGGCCAAGACAAGGATGGTGGAGGGTCGAGGAAAAGACAATGATGATGATGATCCGGATGGTGGAGAGCATGACTAAGATTTAGATGATGATGATCTTCTAGATGATGTGGACCCGGGGTAAAGAGAAGGATAATAACAATCGAATCAAGGATCGAGATAAAAATAATGACAAAGGAGGGAAAGGTAGTGCAAATATGAATTCTCGAAGACATACTCAACCCCAAAAGGGAGCAAAAAGCAGTTCAAAAATCTGTTTAGCAATTTCTGGACTGTGATAAAGAAATTGTGGACTATGATATGGAGGAAAATCATTGCTTAAATCTGCTAAAAGGCAATGGAGATAGATGAAGAGGAAGACAAGATAGAAGAAGAGACCGTTGGACTAATGGAAGAGGATCAAGACAAGTTTGAACCTACCCGAGGAGTGGCTATACTCAATTCAGGACAACGTTGTTCTAAAAGAAGACAGATAGTCAAAGATAATTGATCTAGCAAATGCTTTGCAAGAAATGCGGTGGAGGAGAATAACCAAGACAAAGATATGGGTGACAAGGGTCAAGTCTTGTTAAGAAGAAAAGCCCAGAAATGGGGACCTGTGCTAGTTGAGTGGAAAAGCAAAAGACATACTCAAGATGGAAGATCTATGATGGAGAAAGCCGAGGAATTAAAGAAGAAAAAGAATCTAGAAGATCCTAAAGGTAAAAAAACAAATCCCATCTATTAATTAAGAGTCTTTACTACTTATTGCTAATAAGATTGGTATTGATGCTAGTAGTGCTTTAGTTCAAGGTGATTACGGTGCGGATAAAGTAGTTTCTTTAGTTGATAAGAGACATCAGGACTTTGTTAAATCTTGTCAAAATAGGCTGCCGTAATAATTTGGGTTCTAAAGAGGAGTTGCCCTCTGAAGCCCCCAATGTTAGTGTACTTACTACCAAAAATGTTCTGTTTGGGAACCTAGCTACTAGTACTTCAAAGTAGAAGTTTTTCTCACAATTTTGAAATTAACGTAATCGTAGTAGACCGGGAGAAGAAGATCCTGCTACTCCTTCTTTTCATATGGCCCAATCTCTAGCGAGAAGAGCTAGAGGAAAAAACTTGGACCAAAGTAGATAGGAGGAAAAACCCAAAAAGAAAATTAAATGATAGGTTTATTTTGGAATATTAGAGGTCTTAATAAAAATTTGGGAAGGTTACCTGCTCTAATTAGCGATTAGAAGTACCCATGCCGATATTATTGGCATTATGGAAACCAAGAAGGAATCTTTGAGCTTAGGATATCTTAGGAACCTCTCTCGGTAACACTCAATATGAGTGGTCTTGGTTACCCGCCAAAGGCACCTTTGGAGGCATCTGTCGATGTTTTACGACCGAGAGCCCGCCACGGGGTGAACAAGGCGGTTTGTTCGGGCCTCGACGAACACGGGAGCCCGGCGGTTTGTTCTTGCAAAACGACATTGAGAGCGGGGTTTTTATATCTTTGGTTCGGGCCCTCGATCAAGGATCGAGTAAAAACCTTTACGTCCGGTCGGGGCGTGAGCCTATTTTTGATTGATGGGGTTCAGTAGGAGGAACGGCCGTGAAGCTTACTGGGGGCTTGATCGTGGTCAAGCTTGTGACCTTGCTGTGATCGCTACGTGTTCGTGCTCTCCTCCTTCACGAGGTGTTCCTTGGCCGCCTTTTATAGTCTAAGGAGCCAAGGAACTCGCTACGATCCTAGTCGGATACGGCCGAGGGTTGTCCGTAGAGGGAACCGAACACCCGAACTCTAAACAAGGTAACGACTAGTATTCTATCCTAATTACAATAGAAGTCACCGTAGCTATGCTTCCATTGCCTTACGGGAGTTGTTTGTGGCCGCGAGCTAGGATAGAACCCTGCTTGAACAACTTGGTAGAGTTCTTTGGTGATCCCAGTATCCACAAGCCCCCGAGCATCTCAAGGTCGAGTCATGAGAGTTGTCTTTGCTTTTCTCGGGTGAGGCCTTGATATGGTCTTCAAGATCATCTTTACGGAGTGCAATTTTGAAAAAAGTGCACCCGTAGGGTGTAGCCCCCGAGCTTCTTGCTTTTTGGTACAAAGAGCTGGAAGGTCTTTGAGTTCTTCTCCTCAGTCTTTGAGTTCTTCTCGTCGTCGGAGCTCTTCTTTCTTGAAAAAGAGCCTTGTTCCGCTAGCCCCCGAGCATCTCGGGTTTGAGTCATGAGAGCTTCCCGCTTCTCGGATCTGGCCTTGATGCGGTCCTTGTTGTCTTAGTGCGGTGTGCACTTTTTGCTGAAAAAGTGCACCCGTAGGGTGTAGCCCCCGAGCTTCTTGCTTTTTTGGCACAAAGAGCCGGAAGGTCTTTGAGTTCTTCTCCTCCGTCTTCGAGTTCTTCTCGTCGTCGGAGCTCTTCTTTCTTGAAAAAGAGCCTTGTTCCGCTAGCCCCCGAGCATCTCAGGTTTGAGTCATGAGAGCTTCCTGCTCTTCTCGGATGCGGCCTTGATGCGGTCCTTGTTGTCTTCGTGCGGTGTGCACTTTTCTTGAAAAAGTGCACCCGTAGGGTGTAGCCCCCTAGCTTCTTGCTTTTTGGTACAAAGAGCTGGAAGGTCTTTGAGTTCTTCTCCTCCGTCTTCAAGTTCTTCTCGTCGCCGGAGCTCTTTTGAAAAAAAATCGTGCCGGGTATCCTATAGCCCCCCGAGCATCTAAGAGTTCTTTTGTAGATAGAGCTCTTAGAGGTTCTTCATTTTCCCCGGGATTTTGACTGTTTCTCGTTTTCCGTGCGGTCACGGGAGTCACAATCGCTTTTATCAAGCTCCGTTTTTCGAACGCGTCGGTGCATGGCGATCATTGCCATAAATTCCACACTTCTAGCGTGATTTGAGGTGACCGCTCCTTTTTTGCTTTGGTTGCCTCGTCTTACGTGGACTGGTCCATAGGCATCTTTGGTTCTACCTATAAATATGGCCCGTTTTGCTTCGGTGAGAAACCAGAGTGTCTTTCTTTTTCTCTGCTTCTTCTTCCTCTTGGACTATCTCTCCTCTTGTAGAAAAAAGCTTCTTTCTGAGCTTCTGATCCGTGGCGGTGCCGTTGAGTGAGTTGGATCAGCTCCCAGGCGTCTTCTTGAGCCTTTTGAGGTTCTTCTGCGAGTGAGGGATGTCTTGTGATTGGGAATAGCGGCAAAGCTATTCCGTAGCGCCTCCACACCGGGAAAGTTTGAGGAGTGAGTGCGGGGATGTCTTGTGATCTAAGATGATCTCCTCTCCTCCTTCGTTTTTCTTGGTGTGGGGTCGGGTAGGGTTCTTTTCGGTTACTCTCCCCCGAGCCTCTTTGGTCTACTTCCTCGCTTGGGTAGACATATGCACCTTCCCAACCGTATTGGTCGCCGCCGTCTTCGGGGAAGGTTGTGCCTTTTGAGGAATTGCTGAAGATGGTGCTCTTTGGGGGTGCTTCCTTCTACTCTTTGTGGAGTTGAGCGCTCCCTTTGGGCTCTTTTCATCTGGCTGCGACATGGTGAACTCCGAGCCTTCGTAGAGGGTTCTTTTTTCGCCGTGTCGCTTATCTTGATCCCGGAGTCCATTCGCCGCCACCGTCGTCATTTCTTCGAGCTCCGTGTGTTTATGGACTTGGGCGCAAGGGTCTTGACTTCGAAGTAGCCCCGAGTTGTTGAGACTTCGTGCTCTTGGGGTTTAGATACAGGTCCGGGCGGCTCTCCGTCTTCTTCGCCGTTGGATGCCGGTTCCACACTGTGGTGTTGTACTCTTCGAGGATTGTAGGGCCCCGTGTCTTCTTTGTATCTTGTATGTGGGAGTTTTTGTTGGGATCCCCGTGCATCTGAGTCTTCTTTGTATCTTGTAGGGAGTTGTTTTCCATGTAACTTGTAATCTTCAAGATGTTGAATAAAGAGATCTGTCCCTTATCCATCTTGTATTTGTACTTCTTGTATGATTCTGATCTGCCTTCGTGCAGACTTGTTGCAGTTTGTTCTCTGCTTGCTCTTGATGTGGTCTTCTGGGCTGTTTTCCTCAGATGACTTGTTGAGATTGCGCCTTTAGAGTTCTTCCTTAGGCTTCCGGCTCTTGTCTCCTTCTTGTAGACTCGTGTCGAGTAGTTTGGAGTCTGCTCCATGACATCGGTGTTGTTTCTTCGATGATTCGGCTCGCCTTTCGTAGACTAGGCAAGATTGGTTTGAAGTCTTGCTTCGAGTTGCCAGGGTTGTTTCCCTGACTTGTCAGCTTATCTTCTCATAGATCGCTAAAGATTGGTTTGAAGTCTTGCTTCGAGCTGCCAGGGTTGTTTCCCTGACTTGTCAGCTTGTCTTCTCGTAGATCTGCTGAAGATAGTATAGGATGTCGCCCTTGTGTGCTTTTGGGTTGTTTCTTCCTTGGCGCTGGCGGCCGCCTGTTCATAGGTCTTGCCGTAGTAGATTGGAGTCTTGCTTCAGTGCTTCAAAGTTATTTCCTTCTGAAGAATTAGCTTGCCTCTCCCGTAGACTTGGCCGAAGGTAGTTCAAAGTCTTCCTCATGAGTTCGGGGTTATTTCCTCTCGAGAATCAGCCCGTCTTCCCCTGTAGACTTGATCAAGGTAGTTGTAGAGTCTTGCTCCGATTAGTCGGGGTTGTTTTCTTCGAAAAATGACTTGTGTCTTCCTCTTGAGACTTTGTCATGATGAGTGGAGGCTTGCTCTTGAGTTCCGTAGTTGTTCTTTTGGAGTATCGGCTTGTCTTTCTTGTAGATTAGCCGAAAAGTGATGGAGTCTTGCTCCTGGTCTTCAGGGTTGTTTTCCTCTGGCATGTGACTTGTGTCTTCTCTTGAGACTTGTCACGATTGTTCGGAGGGTTTCTCCGAGCCGTTCGGTTTCTCCTTTTAGGCCCTCTAGAGTTGTCTTTTCTTAGACATGCTAGTGTAATTTGGTGGAGTCGTGCTCCAGAAAGAGTTGTTCTAACTCAGGGTTGTCGCTTCTGGGCTAGGGCTCTCCCATGTTGTCCGTGGGACTATCACATGACGTCCCTTGTAAGGTTCTCGGTCCGGCCCATTTAAGTGCACTTGCGGATTTGAAGGTCAAAATGGTTGGGTTCCTATTTCATAACACTACAATCCACCTTGCCCGGTTTGGGCTGCTTCGCTTCGAGAGACTTGTGTGAGACGATGGATTTCTATTTCACAACACTACACCGTTCACGCCCGATTCGAAAGGCCGTCCGCCGTCATTGGACATAGTGGCACTTTCTGAACCCTCGATGGCCTCTGCGACCTAGACGGGCCGATCCCAACGTCCTCTTTTTCCAAGAGTCGAAGTTCACGATCTTCCGCTAGGATTTAAGGTGTGGGCGCTATTCCGAAGCTAGGGCGTCGGCGTGGTTCCACCCTTGGAATTTGACCTCCGTTACGGTGGTCGGGGTTGCCTTCTTTTGGTCGACTTCTTTTAAATGAAGCGCCAATTCGGGCTATTTGTTCATCTCCTTGGGAGGCATGCGACTTTACTCTAGGCGACTTGTTTTGGTTGAAGTGCTTGGTAGCCGCGTATTTGGTGACCTTTCCCTTGTTGGTTGGTCCGAGTTCTTCTCGAGGCTTGGTCTTCTTCTTCTTGAAGTGTCGAGAGTTGTTTTTGCGTTACGCTTCTTCTCTCACTGCCTTGAGTTCCTCGATTATGGATAGAACCTTCGAGTTGGCTTATGTGCCAAGAGTTTCGATTTCTTCTCCTTGCAAGGTCATCGGTTCGTAGGTTCCCGGTCCCAAAGCCTTTGACGATGTATGGTCCTTCCCATGGGGTGGCGGTTTGTGCTTGCCTTCCGTCTTTTGATTTCTCTTGAGTACTTGATCTCCTGGGTTGAGTTTTCTTGGACGTGTGCTCTTGTCATAATGCCTTCTTAGTCCTTGCAGGTATCTTGCGTTCTGGAGGATGGCATTTGATCTGACTTCTTCTGCATAGTCGTTTTCTAGTCTTCTTGTCTGTTCTCCTTCTCCTTCTTCAAATTGCTCGATCCTTGGAGAGCTCCATATGAGGTCCGCCCGGTAGAACGGCTTCGATCCATAGGTAAGGAAGAAAGGAGAGTAGCCTTGTTGATCTGGCGATTTGAGTTCTTAGGCCCCGGGCGACTTTTGGAAGTTCTTCCATCCATTTGGCTCCATAGTCTTTGAGTTCTTCATATAGTCTAGGCTTTAGTCCGGCAAGGATGAGTCCGTTTGCTCTTTCGACTTGTCCGTTAGCCTGAGGATGTGCCACAGAAGCATAGTCTATCCGTATGCCACAATCTTGTGCCCAATCTTCGAATGCGCCGTGAACGGTGATCCGAGGTCGGTGATGATCCCGTTGGGTATCCCGAATCTGTGCATAATCTCTTGGATGAACTCGACTGCCTTGGTGGAGCTGAAGGTGATCAATGGCTTGTATTCTATCCATTTGATGAATTTGTCGATGGCGACGAAGATATATTTGTATCCTCCCTTGGCTCTTTTAAGTGGTCCGACTTGATCCGGTCCCGGCCGACGGAAAATGCCATGATGGTGGTATCACGTATTAAGTTGTGAGTGGCACATGCGCTTGTCTTGCGAACATCGGCATCCTTTGCATCTTTTGACGAGTTCTTCAAGGTCTTTGAGAGCCATGTTGGCGATAGTATCCGGTTCTCAATGCTTTTCCCACGAGGGTTCTTGACGCTGCGTGGTTTCCACAAAGATCCGAGTGGATTTCTTGTAGGATGTCCTTTCCTTCTTGAGCTTATGCATTTGAGTAGTACTCGATGATCTTTGCTCTTTTGTAGAGCTTGTCTTTGATGAGCACGTAGTTCTTGCTTCTTCTCAAGATCCTTGTTGCTTCGGCTTTGTCATCGGGTAGTGTCTTGTTCCCGATGAAGTTTATGATGTCTTCGATCCGGGGAGTTGTTCTCGACACGGAGAGATTATCATTACCCGTTTAGGGCTGATTGCTCCATCTTTGTCTTCTTACGGGTTCTCCTTGATGGATGGTTTCAAGAGCTCTTCGACAAATACTCTGGTGAGACTTGTGCTCTGTCGGATCCGAGTTTGGCTAGCACGTCTGGCGCCCACGTTCGCATCCCCCGAGCACGTGTAGGATTTCTAGGCCTTGGAAGTTCTTTTCGGCTTGCGTATACAGCGCAATAGAGGCCCATGTTGTCCTTTTGTGCATTCCCAATCTTTGTCGACTTGATTGATGACAACAAATGAGTCGCCATATACTTGTAGTCTCTTGATTCCCAGAGTTCTTGCTATCTTGAGGCCATGGATGAGTGCTTCATATTCTGCCTCGTTGTTTGTAGCTTGCCACATGATTTGTAGCACGTACTTGAGTTGTCTTCCTTCTGGAGATATGAATAAAATCCGGCTCTGCTCCCCCTAGCTTCAACGATCCATCGAAGTACATGTTCCAATGCTTCTTGATGTCGCCGGATATGGGTTGTTGGAGCTCTGTCCATTCCGCTATGAAATCGGAAGTGTCTCGGGATTTGATTGCTCTTCTTAGGGTGAACTCTAGATTCAATGCTCCGAGTTCTCTTGCCCATTTTGATATGCGGCTGTTGAATCCCTGTTCCTCGAGGATATCGCCTAGTGGTGAGTCGGTCACCCACTTTGTGATCTTGTGGCTGTCGAAGTAGTGTCGTAGCTTCCTTGATGTGATCGGTATGGAATAGAGTAGTTTTTGTGCGTGAGGGTATCGAGCCTTAGACTCGGATAGAACCTCGCTCACGTAGTAAAGCGGCTTCGAACTTTTGCTTTGAGTTGCTCCGGGCTCTTCTCTTTCCACGATGATTGCTGAATCCGACCACTTTGTATTTGTTCTTTGCTATGTAGAGCAGAGTTCTTCTTGATCCTTTGGAGGTGTTAGGACCGAGCGACATTAGGTATTGTTTGAGTTCTTCAAACGCCTTGTCCGCATCCTCTCGTCCATTTGAACTCTCCCTTGGTCTTGATGAGTTTGAAGAAGGGTAGCCCTTTCTCTCCAAGCTTGGATATGAATCATTGAGTCTTTGCCATGCATCCCGTGAGCTTACGGGCGTCCTTGACGCTTCGGGGTTGTGTCATCTCGGTGATTGCTTTGATTTGCTTGGTGCTGGCTTCAATGCCTCTCATTTGTCGACCAAGAAACCCGGTAGCTGCCCCAATGGTACTCCAAAGACGTATTTGGTTGGGTTGAGCTTCCATTTCCATTTGTTGAGGTTCTTGAAAGTCTCTTCCGGATCTTGAATCGAGTTTACGGTTCTCTTGATTTCACCACTACGTCGTCTCACGTATGCTTCGGCATTTTTGCCAATCTGCTCTCCCAAACAAGTCTCAGATCGCTCTTTGATACGTTGCTCGGCGATCTTCAATCCGAAGGACATTGTTTTGTAGCAAATGAGGGCACCGAAGGGGTGATAAAAGAGGTCTTGCTCGATCTTCTTTCTTTAGCGCGATCTAGTGGTATCCCGAGTAGCAATCAAGAATGAGAGTAGAGCGATCCTCCGTCAGAGTCCACTATTTGGTCGAACCTTGGTAGCCCAAAGGGATCTTTTGGCAGTGCTTGTTCAGTCACGTGTAGTCCACACACATGCGCCAATCGAGGTATTCTTCTTCCGAACCGAATCGGGTTGGCGAGCCGGTCGGGATGTAGGATTTCTCGATGAATCCCCGCTGCGAGCGGTTCGCAATCTCCTTCTTGATGGCTTCTTTCTTTTCTGGTGAGAACCTCCTTAGTCTTTGCTTGATGGGTTTGGATCCCATATTGATGTCGATTCTGTGCTCAGCCAACTCCCTTGGGACACCGGGCATGTCCACGTCGGTTTCCGGGCAAATATATCTCTCAGTGTTGCCTTAGGAAGTCTGGTGGCCGCGAGTTCCTATTTTGGAGATAGGTGGGCGCGATGATCGCCGTCTTGGATGGATCACCCGTCTGTAGGTCTATGTGCTTGACGCCGACTTCCTCACGGTGGAATCGAGAATTGCTTGCTTCTTGGCCGGTATCTCGAGTTCTTACGGATTTGTCTCTTACGCCATCCGGTCAAGTTCCTTTTTCTCTAAGAGCTCCCTGTCTTGTTTGCAATCTCCACGGCTTGTACGTCACACTCGAAAGCTTTCTTGAGATCTCCTTTGATGGAAAGAACCCCAAATGGTCTTGGGCATCTTTAGTAGAAGATACGGGTAGTGTGGAATAGCCATGAATTTTGCGATAGCGTGTCTTCCCATGATGGCGTGATATGGTGACTCGAGATCCGCCACTTCGAACTTGATGTACTCTGTCCGGTAGTTGGATGGAAATCCAAATGTAACTGGCAAGGTGACTTGTCCGATTGGTATGGCTGCTCTTCCGTACTATCCCATAAAAGGGGTGTTGGATGGAGCGATCAATCCGTAGAGGTCTAGTCCCATCTTGTTCGGTGTTTCGAGAAAATGATGTTCGATCCCCTGTTCCTCCGTCGATCAACACCTTGGTAACAGTTACTCCGGCTATCGTGGGTTCTAGTACCAAGGGATACGAGGCCGGCGTTGCCCACACTTGTCCATTGATCCTCCCTGGTGAATTGAATCGGGTATTGGGACCGGTTGAGATAGCGCGGCGTTGCGGGCTCTCGCCATGATTGATCGGAGTGCTAGCTTATCTTGTCTCTTGCTCTTTGATCCGGGTACTCGAGAGAATATGACGTTCGAGAGATCTTGTTGTTTTCTCGAAATCCCCGTCTTTGGCTCTTCACACGGCTCCTTCTCTCGTTTTCTTGATTGTCCCCTTCTCGGCGAGTTGTTTCCTCCCTTGTACTTCTCACGGAATGTGGAACAGCTTCCGAGCGTGTCTTTGAGCTCCGGGGTGATATATGCAAGGTAGGTCTTCTAGCTTGATATTGCTTCATTCTCGTCGCCATTGTTGTTGTTGTTGTTAAACCTTTGTTTGTAGGGCTTCTTTGACTTTTCCGCCATTGCGACAGTGTTGTCCGGTCCTCGCTTCTTTTGCTGTTGAGAGTTGTTCTGCTCCTTCTTCGGGCCTTCTGAGTTCTTTCTCTCTGGAAAGCGATCTCGGGTTCTTTCTTTGGCTCCGATCATCTTCTCAACGATAGCTTGAACTTTCGTTTGTCCTCGGGTTGTCTTTGTAGAAATCCGAGAACTGCCATCTTGAGAAAATTCCATTGCCGAAGGCGTCTATCACTTCCCTCTCGGTGATATCATGCACTTGGGATCTCATCTCTCCAAATCTTCGGTAGTAATCTCTCAAGGATTCTCCCGGCTTCGCTGAGGCTCTTCACTCGCTGAGTAATAGGATGGGTAATGATTCTGCGCGAAGCTGGCCGCGAATGCTTTCGCAAGTCCTCCCAAGATCTCGATTGAGCCCTCTTCAATCTTGTCGAACCATTGGAGCGGTAGAGCCTCTAGGGCCATGGGAAAGAAGACGGCTTTCGCGTCATCATCTCCTCCTCCAGCTCAATGGATTGTGAGTAGACTATGAGCCATTGTCTGGGCTCTGTTTTCCCATCATATTTTGAGTGGTTTGAAGGTTTGAACTTTGGGGGTAGCTTGACTTCTTGCAATCTTTCTGCGAAGCAAGGAAATCTGTCGTAACTTCCCGTCGTTCTTTCTTCAAGTCTTCCTGAGGTTCTCCCTCCTCTTGGATGAGTTCCAAAGGGTTGATACATTGACTCTGCGACTTCTTCTTGTCGGCTTGGTCTTGGAGCGGGGCTCTCCCTTGGGGGTCTCTGGTACTGTCTACCATCCCTCCGGGGTGGCCTGGAGTTATTGGAATCCTCTGGCCTGCCCAGCCTTTCGAAGACGTTGGATCGGCTTCTTGGTGCATGAGAGCTGTTTGCCTTTGACTGTAACGCTCTAGGTTCTCTTTCATGGGTAGCCTTTTGCAAGGCCTCCTTGATGAGCCTCTCCTCGTCATTTAGGTCTCATGAGCGCCTCTAGGCGGTCAATCAACCCTTGTAGCCTTTCCCCGAAGTTACTCGTTGATCGTCCTCAGCTTCTCTTTCGGATTTTAGCCTCTCGTACTCGTGTAGATCGGCTTGATATTTGTTCAGGGCCTGCATGCGTGCATTTGCCCTGATTCGGCGTCCTCCCTTCAGCTTGTTCCTTTTCAGCCTTTCTTGACGTTGGTGTTCTCCTTTGTCTTCAAGAGTTCTTTCGTCCGCCGAGATGTTGGATAGGCCTTTGTTAGTGGACCTGATGTCAGGGGCGTCTGGACGGTTAAGCGGGGCGCGAGCTGCTGCCACCATAAAGATTTCCTTAGCGGGCGTGGACTTGGGCCGCCACTCCTTCCGTCCCGGGGGTAGAACTTGCGATGTTGGTCTTTCCGATCCACCGCCGTTGCGGACGATTGGCTCCGTCGAGGGTTCTTGGCCGATGGATGATGCATTCCTCCGGGGTTCTTGTCAAGATGAGCCCTCTTTGCGCGCCCTCCAAAGGAATCTCCGTCTTCTCTTGAGTTGTCTTGGCGCTCCTTGAATATGTGGACGCCTTGATTGCGTAGTCCGGTTGGGAACTGGAAAGGTAACTGGGGACGGTGTCCGAGTTGTTTCAGTCCGCCTCCTTTTCTGCGTCAAGGTAGCTTTGATTGAAAAAGTTTTCAAGTTGGAAAAGCTTCCCTTATCTCGAGTCGGAGTAGGAGTTGTGTTTCGATTGCCCTTGGGATCTGCACTTGAGCCCCGGTTGTCCACCTTCCCCGAGCCGGTTTCGGGTTTGGGTCCTTCTCGCGTGAGACTCCCGGGCAGGGCTTGAACTTGTTCTCCGTCTTGAGGCGGTTTCGATAGCGTCAATTCTTTGGAGCTTCTCGGCGAGTTACGGTTCTTCGGTTTTGGGTTCCTCGATGATGCAGCTCGAGTCTTGCCGTCGTCGCCGATCTCGCAAGCCCATGTTCCGAAGATGATCGCCCTCCTCGCCGGTGAACTCATGATGTCGTGGTCCGCCGGACTCTCGTGGCCGAAATTCGACGAGAGCCCCTACCGCGCGCCGGTACCGCCGATGTTTTTACCACGAGCGAGAGCCCGCCACGGGTGAACCGGCAGCTTTGTTCGGGCCTCGACGAACCTGGAGCCCGGCGGTTTGTTGCGCAAATTTACATTGAGAGCGGGGTTTTTATATCAGTTCGGGCCCTCGATCTAGGATCGAGTAAAAACCTTTACGCCCGCCGGGCGTGAGCCTGTTTTTTGATTGATGGGGTTCACCCGAGAACGGCCGTGAAGCTTACGGGGCTTGATCGTGGTCAAGCTTGTGAGGCGTGATCGCGCTCTGTGTTCGTGCTCTCCTCTACGAGGTGTTCCTTGGCCGCCTTTTATAGTCTAAGGAGCCAAGGAACTCGCTACGATCCTAGTCGGATACGAGAGAGGGTTGTCCGTAGAGGAACCGAACACCCGAACTCTAAACAAGGTAACCCGACTAGTGTTCTATCCTAATTACAAATGAAGTCACCGTAGCTATGCTTCCATTGCCTTACGGGAGTTGTTTGTGGCCGCAGCTAGGATAGAACCCTCGCGAACAACTTCGGTAGAGTTCTTTGGTGATCCCATCCACAACATCTTAATTGGTCATAATAAGGACAAATATTCATCAAATGTTTGTGACACCTTAGATTTCTCTATTAGCCTTATGGTGTCTGATATCAAAACCGGTTTTATTTGGAAACTAGTTGTAGTGTATGGTTCTCCTTATGAGAATGATAAATTAGCTTTCTTGGAGGAACTACATTGTGTTATGAATAAATGGCAAGGACCAACTATGGTTGTTGGTGATTTTAATCTAGTTAGATGTCCTAATGATAAAAGTAATAGGATTATTAATTTTAGGTGGTCTCAACTTTTTAATGACTGGATAAATAGGTGGGCTCGATGGAGCGTAACCCAAACAACATTAAGTATACCTGGACTAACAATCACTCCCTCCTATTTTAGCCAAGATTGATAGAGTTTTTGTAACACCGTATTGGGAAAAGGCCTTCCCATTAGTTAAGGTCAAAGGTTTAGAGAAAATTCCTAGTGACCATAATCCTCTAGTAATAGATTCTCGATGATAATATTTTATTTAGCAAAAAACAGTTTAGATTTGAGAAGTGGTGGCTAGCTAAGGAGAGTTTTCATAAATTGGTTGAGAAAGTTTGGGCTCACCATGTCAAGTTTGAAAATAGTATAGATAGATGGCAGTTTAGAATTAGAACTTTAAGAAGATCACCGTAGGCCGGGCCGCAAATGAGGTGGCCAAATATGAACAAGATTAAAGTAGAATTAGCACTAGAATATAATGATCTAGATAGGGAGATGGAAAGTAGGGTGATGTCTGAAGCTGAGATTAGGAGGTTTAATCAGGTCTCAAAAGAATTAGATGATAATCTGGGCATTAGAGGAGATAAAAATAAGACAGAGGTCTAGAGATAGGAATATATTAGAGGGGGATAGAAATACAAATACTTCCATGTTGTAGCTAACCGGAGGAGAAGAAAAAAAAATAGAGGTGCTAGATGGTCCCAATGGGCCAGAGAGATGACCAAAAAGGAATGTTGGATATTGCCGTCTCTTTTTTATAAGCGGTTGTTTGCTAGAGAGGAAAGGTTTGAAGCTAGATTATCTCGATAATTTACGGGATGCCGGAGATTTAGTTACCCAAGAGGAAAATGATATACTCACCAAACCTTTTACAGAGCAAGAAATAAAAGTAGTTTTTAGTTGTTACTCGATGGAGCACGAGGTCCCGATGGGATCTCATTCATGTTCTATCGAAAATATTGCGACATAGTTAAAGGTGATCTAATTGATATGTTTAATGATTTTCATCGGGGTAAGCTAAACATTCAAAGAATCAATTATATTTCTTTGATTACTTTGATTCCTAAAGAAGAAGGAGCTACTTGCTATGAAGAAATTTAGACCAATTAGCTTGATTAACGGTAGCTTTAAAATTTTCTCTAAGGCTCACCCCTAAGACTAGGTAAAATCATTGGTAGACTAGTTATGCCTCAACAAAGTGCATTTATTCAAGGTAGATATATTCTTGAAAGTGTGGTCATTGCACATGAGTTAGTTCATAGTATTCACAAAAGCAAAGAACCCGTGTAGTTATCAAATTAGACTATGAGAAAGCGTATGATAGAGTTTCCTCGGGATTTTCTTTTTGAAATTCTAGAATCTAGAGGTTTCAATTACTGTTTGGGTACAATGGTTAAAGCAACTAATAATAGGTGGATCTATAGGAGTAGTGGTGAATGGGGAGGAAAGCAAATATTTCAAAATCTGAAAAGGGTTAAGACAGATCCCGTATCCACAGGGTAGACATTTTGATCTAAGCACCATGCTTAATTCAAAAAAGTCTATGGTAACATGATCATACGTATAACCAAAACTTCCAAACCATAACATGCTAATATAGAAATAGGAAGCACGAATTGATAACAAGATTCATCCAATGGAGATAAAGGCATTGCAAGGCGAACAAAATAATTAGTTTTTTTTTGGCAATGTAATGGACAAAGGATGAGAGTGTAGGTTTCTTATTACCTTGTTGTGGTCCTCCCCCAAGCTAGCTCAACACCCATCGGATCGGGGTTGTACCCCCATGCTTTCTGATTTTTCCTGCATGGTTACGATATGGTAGATCACAAGGGTAAGTTTGATGGTCAAAAGAAAGCTTTTTATGCGGGTGTTTGACGGTATAAAATATGTAGTTAACGACCGTCAACTTCTACTGCAAAAACACTTGGGCAAAGATCTCGGGTGTGCATGGGTTAGATGAAAGTTTGAACTTTCACACCCATGATCTTGCTTTGCACAATGTTTTTGGTGGAGAAAACATGAGTGAAAAACAAAGTGGGAGAGAGTGTGAGAGTGAGAATGAGAGGGGGTGAGCTCTCACACCGGTGCTCGGGCTATTTATAGCCGAGCCATGGTCCGGGCGTGGCCAAGGCAACGGCTAGGGAGCCGCTGGCCAAAGCTAGACTCGAGCGGTGGTAGCCGGTGCGGGCGCACCTTGAGGTACGCCAAGACGCACCCTCGCCGCGCCGCCATTAGGTTTTGGCGTGGCGTGCTCAACGACCACGAAAAGTTCGTGACCGTTGTGTGCCCGCATAAACTTGGTCGTTCTTTCCACTCTTTGATTTTATCTAAAATTTTCAAAAATTCTCTCTTTTTTTATATACTTGAAAATTATTTTGAAATTATTTTAATACATACTTTATTTAGGAAATATTTTTCTCATTTTTCATAAAATAATTTATTTTATTTATAAAATTTTATTTTTTTTTTTTTCAAATATATATATTTATATGTTTGTTGATAATTATTTTTGTTTTATTTTTGATAAATAAAATATATACTAATAAAATATTTACTTTTTTTCAAATGCCAATTTACTGTTGGCAAAGGGGCGGGTTATTTATAGTCAACCCGACTCTCCCCTCAGCACTAGCGGGAAGCACACGCTTAGGGGTCTCGAAAACAAATCCTTCCACACACCACACCAGCTTTGATGATGAACTCCGGGTGTGTTGTTGTTTGTACCAATGAATGGGCACTTAGCGCCTTAGTTTTGACATGGAAGACGATGAAGCCTTTTCCCATGCGGATCTCGATTTGGTCAGATAGAGAAACGGCCTCCCGGGGAGAGGAGAGACACATCCTCTTTCGGGCCCATATCAAGGATAACAAAGTCTCGCGGGGATATCTGTCTTTACTTTGATGAGCATGTCTTGAGTATGCCCTCGGGCCGCCGAGTCGTTTGATCTGCCATTTGGAGGACAAAGCTTGCAGGTGCAAGTGTCCCACCATGAATTCCGTCGAAGGTGGCCTTGGACATCACGTTGATACTTGGCCCCGAGATCACAAAATGCATTAGCGAAGTCATGGGGGCCAATAGAGCATCTGATGATGGGACGTCCAGGGTCGCCCTTCTTGGCAATGAACAGCGAATCCACGGGGATCTTCTCAATTGTTGTGGGTTGACTGAACCTCAGAGATATCATGTTAACCGACTCATGCGAGATCTCGGTCGCCTTGGGATTCCCGCCTTCGAGTCGTTAAGCGGCACTTGAGCGAATGATGGGGGCTAGGCGTGTTTCTATCATCTTGTTGAAGCCGAAGTTGGTTCTTCACGGTGATGTCAACCACTCCAGACTTATTATTCACCCCTTCTAGGATCTTATTGGTTTGGATCATCTTTTTGGTGAGATTTTCGTTGATCTTGGCTTGGCCCAATACCGTGTCCTTGAGTGAAGGCCGATTCGAACTATAATTATTGTTATAGCCGAAGTTTTCTTGGAATGGTGGCCTGGATCGGTTATTTTGCCAGCCATTCCCTTGCTGATGTTGGCGATACCCGTTGTTGTTGATGAACGCTGCGTCTTCACGGGTCTCAGGGCAATTATCCCTTGAGTGGTTAACTTCACCACAAGTCTCACACGTCATGTGTGAATCGTGGGCGTGGGCCGGTCGCCTCATAGCTTCTTTTCGGCGGCGTGCTCCTCCGGCCCGCTTCAAAGAAGAGATCCATTTTTGCGACAAGCATATCCACCTCCTTCATGGTATGCATGCCTTTTTGTGTTTTGGGCGGGGGTTCTACCCTCCCCCCCCTACGGTTTGCCACCATTTTATCAACCGGGGGTTGTTGCCCGATCGATGGTGAGCGATAGGAATGCGCCACCCGCAAAGGGCATCAAGGTGTCCCTTTGATATGGTCGTGAGACCATTATAAAGTTCTAGAGCACCGGCCAATTCCCATTCCGTGGTGCGGGCATGCTTGAATATATTCCTGTTGCCTCTCCCACGCCTCCTGAATGGGTTCCATTGTATTCTGCTGGAAATTGGCGATTCTTCCCCGTAGGGCATTGGTTTTGCCCATGGGGAAGAACTTAGCCAGGAACGTCGTGGAGTATTTGGTCCACGTATTGACAGCTTCCTTGTCCTTGTAGAACCATTGCTTCGCCTTCCCTACAAGGGAGAAAGGAAACAGACGGAGCTTGATAACGGCGGGTTCGACTCCTTGATGACAATTGTGTCGCCGCACTCAAGAAAGTGTTGGAGATGGGCGTTGGAATCCTCGCTAGGCAATCCACAAAATGGACCGGCTCGCATCATGGTGATTAGCCCGGTACGCAGCTTGAAAGTATTGCCGGCCACGTTGACAACGGGCCTAATGGGCACGTTGGCAATAACAAGGACGGAGAACTCACGGAGCGACTTCTGAGCCATAGCTTGCGGTACGGTTGGTGCAGGGGTGTCGGTCATAACTGTCGGGGTTCTTGCCCGGAGCGGACACACTCCAGATCCAAAATTTGTTGGCCCCAACAAAATCCACCCTCTATACCCTATTTTTGTTGGGTCTAGGCCAAGCCCCGAAAATTCTGTTTTGCCTATTTTCCTCGCGCGGGCTCACGCAGAGCTTTCTTCCTGCTCGCGACCAAGAGCCGCGCGCCGCTGCCGCTTCCTTTCTTGCTCCCTCTGCTTCCTCGCCATCGACATGCCGCCCGCAAATCCATCGGCCTCGCGCGCAGAGCTTCCTCTCCCCTGCATCTAGCACACGCACGGCCCCTTCCCATACTCCTGCGAGTAGGAAAGAAGACGTTGCCGCTGGATCCGCTAGAGCAGACCGGCGCCGCCTCGTTCTTCCTTCTCCCCAGTTGCTTCCACTCCCTGTCGTTTCCCTCCCCTTTGTGCTCGCGAGCTAGCCCCTTCCCGGTCTGCCCACAAGAAGGACACGGCTGGAACTCTAGATCTACAGGAAGGAACTGCCCTGCCATCCCCATCTATCCGTGAGCTCTAGCAGGGGCAACGCCACCAGCGGACGGACCCTGCTTCATCCTGATTCCTGTCCAAGGTAAGCAAGTTCCTATCGCTTTGGATTTTCTGAACATGTATACGGTTCCTACATTGGCCATTTGGTCTCTTTGTTTTTTTTTTTTTTTGCACAAATTCCATGATTGTGTAGATGGTTGTCTCGGACAGATTCCATGATTGTACAGAACCCCTAATCATGGCTCCGTGTGGCTACTGCATAGGACATATTGTAGCAGGCTGTTCAGCTTATAAATTTTGTCTTGTTTTTTTGTACAGTCGGACATATTGCAGATGGTGCTTACTGATGATGAAGATATTTTTTTGAGCAATGGTGGGAGGAAGAAGAATCAGGTGATGATGATTTGGTTGAGTTGCTGCTAATGCTTGTTGAACAGAAAAAGTGTCATAAGAAGCGGCGCCGTGGCTCAGTGCCTGGTCGTCAAGTGGTGCCAAGAGACATGCATGTCGGTAATTTGCGCATTGTTGCCGATTATTTTGCAGATCCTCCAATTTACAATGACAGATTCTTTCCGAGGAGATTTAGAATGTCTAAACCATTGTTTTTGAGAATTGTCCAAGGAGTTGAGGCACATGATGACTATTTTAGGCAAAGGCCAAATGCAGCTGGGTTGCTTGGAGCAACTGCTCTTCAGAAAGTTGTTGGGGCTTGGAGCAACATGTGGATGGTCCAACTATGATCCTTGAAGCAGTTGCATCACATGATTTATGGATTTGGCATGCATTTTTTGGATTGCCCGGATCACTAAATGATATCAATGTACTTCGAAGGTCTCCCCTTTTTCAGCGACTAACTTCAGGAACTTCACCTCCAATTGAGTACACTGTGAATGGCAATAAGTACACCATGGGTTATTATTTGGCAGATGAGATATATCCTTCTTGGGCAACATTCGTGAAGAGATACAAAAGGCCACAAGGTAACAAGAATTCTCACTTCACACAAGCTCAAGAAGCGACTAGGAAGGATGTTGAGAGAGCATTTGGTGGTGAGGAGTTGAGGCGGGAGGAATACCAACACCGCAATCCAAATGTGATGTCTGAGTTGCTCGGGGGGTACACAAGGAGATTGAAGATAAAGAGGGACACGAAAACTTCAAAATGATCTTGTGGAGCATTTGTGGGGCGCAACATGGCGCAAGTTAATTCTTTTTGTTCGACTTTATGTTTCATGATTATGCTATTTGATTTGCAAACTTTGGTATGGATTATGTTGTGATCGACTATCATTAAATTCGGGCCAAAATTGTATTTGAATTTGATTTAAAATTCATATTTTATTTGTAATTTTAGGTGTGGTGCTTTTATTGTTTAAGTAAATTATTTTATATTATGATGTTCTCAAGTACCTTATACATATAGTGTGTGAGAAAATAGAGGGAATTAAGAAATAAGGGCCCTGTTTTTGGGGCTATTCTTTGGAGTTCGGAAAAAAGCGAGGGGGACAAAAATAGGGGAAGCACCTAGATAAAAAAAGGGCCTCTGTTTTTTTTGGGCTATAGCTGGGTTGCTCTAGAGCCTTTTTGGTAGGGGTCCTCCTCGGCTTCTGTTTTGGTTCTTACTCAACCGGTGGAGCCCTACCTAACGCTTTGTAGGAGATTTTTTTTGGTAAAAAAAATAAAGTAACTACGTGCTAAAATGGTTGTGACTCATCTAAAAGAGACTATGCGGGAAAATCTTACCAAACACTCCCACCGTCTATAGCAGGTGACCTATAAGGGCACCCAAATCTAAAAATGGGTCTCTGACAATAATGTTTCGATCTCCAATAGAGTATATGTACAACAAATCCATTTTGAGTGCCACGGAAGACACGGCCTATATTTGAGTATTATTTGTAGACTCATGAAAGGGTTCTCTTTTTTGTTTTAGTGTTGAAAACGACCAAAAATGATTATTGAATCCTTTGTCTATAACATTGCCTAAACATAGAATACGTCTTGTATTTGGATGTCGTTGAGTCTAAGTTCAATCTCAGTGGAGATTTTATGGCTCAGTTTTTCCAACACACTTAAATTCTATTTTTCTGAAACCATCATCATCTCTCTTTATTAGTACAGTGCCATGTACGGATCTAATATGCATAGAACTCAGTGAAACTTGCATCGAGACGGTCCAAGGAGTCGAAGCTTAAAAAAATAGCCACCAAACCCGCCCTTGAGATGCGGATATATTGTAGTGAGATGGCACAGCAGAGGTTTATTCGTTTTCCCTACTTCTTCGGAAGAGAAGCAGACTTTTGAGGAGACGAAGGCAGACGAGCGGGAGATGAGGAGCCCGCCGGTGCCGGAGCGTAGCCTCGTCATCGAGAGCGACGACGACGACGACACCCAATCAGCTGTCGCGACGAACTGGACAGGACATGCCCACGACGAGGAGGAGCTGGAGCAGGAGCCGGGTTCGGACTCCGACTCCTCGTCTTCTTCATCCTGCGCCACCCCACGCCGCGGCGCAAGCTCGTCCACCTACACTCAGCAATGGCCGCAGAGCTACAGGTCACGTCGGTTCCTCCTCCCTCCTCTTGCTATGATAGTAGAAGAATCTCTAGTTCGGGCCTGCCCGTATTATGTATCATCTTAACTTGTATCCGCTGTTACTCGATCGGTCGCAAGTTACGCTGCCGCGAGCACCTGGGTTGAAGTCGAATACGGTGCGGGGTAGTGCTGCTGCTGCTGTGTGTTCTTTCGCATCCTCAATTTCAATTCTCTGAGCCGCGGCATCATTTTTGTTTTCTCATCACATCCTCCTGCAGCTTCTGTTCTGTTAACAGGTAGCTGCAGATCCATCATCCATAGTTCCATTTCCATAGTCCATACTGACACAAACTTGTGTCCATGATGATAGTGGGATCCTGTAAGACATAATTTGCTGCTGAATTTCGGCAGGTAGAGTAGTCAGCTCTTGGTACACATTTTGAGTATGGCAATAGGCCTCTCAAGTACATGTAGTTGTTAGAAGTACATCACCCATACTTTGGATGATCTAAGCCTTAGGGTACCACAGTTGGTTGATGTAGAGTTGTATAAATTCACATCCAATGCAATGGAAAGAATCAGTTCATTGCCTCATATTCAGAGTATTCAGTTTCAGTCTTTACTGAAACCGCGCTGTGTGTTTGAGAGGGCAGAGAGCTCCTGCTCTTCTTCTACCTTGGTGCAGGGTGAGTGAGGAAGAGTATAGGTGAGCGATTTGCTCCTGGGTGCTGCGGATTGCAGGTGCCAACGGATCTCGAATTGCGATCCAAGGGCCTAGCCTGTTGAGAGTGTCGACTGAGATGTGTTTCGTTGCAGGCTGGGCCCCAGGGCCGGCAAAGTCTGTCAAGCAAGCGGATCGTCCTTTCTCGAGAATCATGTTGCATTGCAGGACCACCAATCAACCTTGACATCTCTGTCTGACTGTCTGCATATACAGCTCATGTGCCAGCCATACAATCGATTGAAGGCGCACGACTTTGAATTCATTTTCCCTTTTATGCATTTCATTCACCATGCATGTCAATGGTTCATATCCAACCATCCTTTCCTCATGAATCATGAAGTGTTCCCACTTAATTAATTTCTAGTATGCTTGATGAATCTGACTGTTACCAAAGAGAAGGTTTTTTTTTTTTTTAGATTGGGCCATTCACCCGTATTTTATTAAGAGGAAGTAAAGAGAAGGTGTTTAACTGTTAAAAAGAGGCAACATCCTTACCGTCTAGATTGAGGGTAAACAATGGCCATAAACAACCAGATAATCCATGGCTGGTAAACGCCTTGGGCCCATGGACCAACATGACAGCTGTCACAATCTTATTGTCCTCTGATCTTGTCCATGTGTCCTCTTCACTTCAGTAAATTATGTCCTATTCAATTAATTAACATGGAGTTGGCTTTGCCCAGTCATTTGGCTTGCAATTTTACCACCTTGAAGAATCTATAGACCTTAAATGCTTTTTTTTCAAGAAAATTATTTGTTGAGCTTAATGAAAGAGCCTGTCTCAATTTTTTATAGGTATATATGATATTTGATTCTTTTCCATACTTTCTTTGATCCTAGGATCTTTCAAATTATAATAGACCACTGGGAATGCCCTTAATAGTTTTCTTGCTCTCCTTTGACAGGCAATCGATTGACATTCTTAGCAGCGTGCAGTCACCCAATTTGAGCTTTTTGGGGACTCCAACTCTGAGCAGACTGTCAAACTCTTTCCCTTGCCATCACCGATTCTTTTCGGGGCAAAGGCCCTGAAACAATCTCTAACTTTATCAAGCCACTTCTTGGCCGCACACCAAGTGACGAGCAGCAGCAGCAACATGAAGACATCCGAAAGAGTTCTCAGTACCTTATGCCCTCAAGAAAATCATCTTTGCAACAAATCCCCGAGGATCAAAAGCCACTGGTAGTTGGTCATGAGGTGTCTCATAATCGAAATTGCTCTTACACCCAAGGAGTGATGAATGGTAAGCACAACTGCTTTATTATTCCGTGATGCTGTCAAGGAATGTGAAAATGGCGTTTGGCTCAAATGACTGATGTCCTGAGGTTATTTTTCTCTTTTTTTTATTTCGGGGTAATAAATAGGACCCCCCCAATCATCAATACTGCAGAATATTCTCCTGATATGCCATTGGTGAATACCAGCTCTGCTGAACCTAGACGCATTCCCCACAGACCAATGTCCAAGTTCAGTGTACTGATTCTGCATCTCTAGACATTTGTAGTTTACACATACCCAAATTATAATGCCACACCGAAACAGTGTATTGATTCTGCATCTAGACATGAGACTGACATCACACATGCACACTGTTTCAGTTTCATGTTTCCAATTAGTTGTGAAGCAACCATCAAGTGCAGCCAATGATGGACCTGGGGTTTTTAATAGCTTATCCTCTCGTTGTCAATTTGCCGCATCACATGTCCACCGGTTCGATTTTTCCTCTTCCCCAGTCCCCACATGGATAGCAACATCATGTGGTTGATGAGTCAGCATGACCATCTGGTAGTGGTCACACAAAATAGATGCATTCTGTATTTTTCCTTGAGGACTAATAACAATAATAAAGACAACGAAGAGCATCTGAGTAGCACCTAGCAGTAGCTGGGTTCGACTCTCCGTGAGAGCGAATTTAAAACAGACTGCATTATTAAAAAAAATATAGGCTAGGGTTTCCCTTACTGACTTCGGTCAAAAAAAAAATAATAAAGACAATGACAAAGCCTTTTTAGTTTTAAGTAAGTTTGGGTTGGATGAAGATGGAGCCACCAATAGACAGAAATAAAAAAGGTTTTAGTTTGTAGTAATAATAGTAAAAGTAAGTTAGATACCCTAGCCCGTGGTTTGCACATACTCTCTCTGTATCATATTTAGAAGACATTTTGGACAGTAATGAGAAAGTTCTCTAGTTTTCACATTGGGTGTGCAATTCGCTTTCATGCAGGAATAAATGTTCTGTGTGGCGTGGGAATCCTATCAACACCTTATGCCATCAAACAAGGGGGTTGGATTGGGCTGGTGATACTCTGTTTATTCGCTTTGCTTGCATGGTACACTGGCATCCTCCTGCGCCTTTGCCTGGACAGCAAGGAGGGCCTCGAGACATACCCAGATATTGGCCATGCAGCCTTTGGCAGCACAGGACGTATAGTTATCTCGGTAAATCTGCTTCAGATTATGATAGCACATTTAACTCTGCCTTTTATTTTATGCACATTTAAGTACATTGGTCAATGGATGAGTTATGTGCTGACTAGTTTTGTTCCTTGTTTGGGACTTCACTGTTGAAGATAATACTGTACGTGGAATTGTATGTAAGTATCCATACTGACCTTCTATTTCAATCATCATTAATTGATCCAAGCTGTGCAGAATAATCTATGCGGGCATCACTTGCATGTCATATACAAAACATTTTTTAGGGTGTTCGAGGAATCACCCCATTCTAGATTAAGTTCATTCTTCAAATTTGGTCGAATGACCGCATTCCTCATACTAGTACTAATTGTTAGCTTGTGAGGAATGAGGTGATGATGGATTAACTCATTATATTCCACAAACCAAACAAAAAAAGTGAGGATTGCTAAGTCGAACCAAACACCCTATTTGTTTCTTGATTTTTTATGTGTCACGATATTACTTTGTCCTAATATATTGCAGGCATGTTGCATCGGTATTTGATATTGAGAGTGACAATTTGTCAAAATTATTCCCCACTGCACACCTGACCATTGGGAGCCTGACCCTGAACTCACATGTATTTTTTGCAATCTTGACTACCATCATAGTCATGCCAACCACCTGGCTCCGTGACCTGAGCTGTTTGAGCTACATTTCAGGTCCCATTTTACCGGCTTCTCATTCTTGTTTTTTTTTTAAACTCATTCTGTGTGGCCTTGTTGTTGCTAGATCATGTACCCAATACATGTATTGCACACTATATTGATGCTAACAATGTTAGCGTGTCTGCAGCTGGGGTGTCATTGCATCAATCCTTGTGGTCATCTGCCTGTTCTTGGTTGGGGTTGTCAATGATGTCAGCTTTAAGAACGAAGGGACTGCACTGAACCTCCCAGGAATTCCTATTGCAATTGGATTATATGGTTACTGCTACTCAGGGCATGGGGTCTTTCCAAACATCTATTCCTCTCTGAAGAATCGCAACCAGTTTCCTTCAATTCTTTTTACATGGTAATCATTTTGACCGGGATGACGCCACACTATGGACATTCAATAATTATTAGTGTTGGAAATGCAGCACTCACATCTGTTTTTGTTTTTGTCAGCATTGGGCTGTCTACCTTTTTGTATGCTGGCGCTGCAGTGATGGGATACAAAATGTTTGGTGAAGCCACAGAGTCCCAATTCACACTCAACTTACCAGATAATTCCCTCATTTCTAAGGTTGCTGTTTGGACAACGGTAATTGTTGCTTCCTAAACCATTTAAAATTCCCCTTTTACTCCCTCTGTCTCAAATCAAATCAACTTCTAAAGTTATCCTAAGTCAAACTATTTTAGGTTTGATCAACTTTATAGAAAAAAGGACACTAATATTTGTGACTCTAAATTAGTATGTGACAGTGGTTAATCCCTATCACTTAGCACTTGTATCTTACTTTATTGCATTTACTTTTTGCAAAGTAGGGTTGCCTTGGCACTCAAGTTGATCATGAGTTGACTTGGTCATCAAGTAGATCAAGCATCTTGCTTTATGCAAGAATATCCTCTAGGAGTAGTTGAGGCAAGGAACTCTGCCTATATAAGCAGCAAGCCCCCCCCCGCTTTTGTAAGCCAAGACATTGCAATTCATTTCAATCCAAGCGGCCCATTGGTCAAAGCTGACCTCTAGGCATTAGCTGATCAATGTTTGGGCAACAATTGGTATCTAGAGCCTAGGGTTTTTTGCTTGTCTTCACACCAGCCAGCGTGTTTGCCGTCACCACCATGTCCACTTCAGCCGAGGGGGGCGTCGTCTTGCATAGGCCGGCAAGACAGTTCCAGCGAGGGACAAGGGAAGCGCGTGTGCAAGAATATGCTCTAGGAGTAGTTGAGGCAAGGAGCTCTGCCTATATATAAGAGCACCCCCAAGTAAGCCAAGACATTGCAATTCATTTCAATCCGGCCCATTGGTCAAGGAGACCTCTAGGTGTTATCTGATCTATGTTTGGGCAACAGTATGACTAGATACACAACGAAATATATTTTCATAATATACTTATTTGATGTCATGCATGTTGTTACTATTTCATATAAAGTTGGTCAAACTTAAGATAGTTTTTTAGGGAACTTAAGATAGTTTAACTTGGGGTGATCCTAGGAATTGATTTGTTTTGAGACGGAGGTAGTAAGACAAAGGGCCGGACCCTGTTGTTTAATAATAATTAATCACCTCTCGATGCTTACTGCAGGTGGCAAATCCAATAACCAAATATCCTTGGTGTGCCAATTGTTACTCTCATAATGAAATGGATGAAATGGTTTTTTTTATGTGCAAATATATTCAAGTACATAGTTGGTTAAATACTTGGATTAAAAACTAAAAGGGTACAATGGAAATCGTGCTGAAACATTTAGCTCAAGCTCCTCTAAAATACACCCTGTTCTTCTTTCCTTTGAGGATACCATAGATGATTTACTACGTCCTCAGATGATTGCAAAATTGTTCGTTCACTTTCCTTAATGAATAAATACATATGCATTAACTATTATTCCATTGGCTATGAGTTTGGAAGAATTGCTGCCACCAAACCAACAAAAGTATTCAACAATAATCATGCTTAGATCATTTCTGGTGATGTCAACCCTCCTGATTGCTCTATCTGTACCTTTCTTTGGTAAGTGCATAGTTTTTTTTTTTTTGACCAACAAGTGCATAGTATTTAATCCTACAAAAATCTCCAACCGTGATACCATCCTCATCATTTGCGTCTTACCTTTTCATAGGACTTGTGATGGCCTTCGTTGGTTCCTTGTTTGCCATGCTTGTGGTGAGATTTTCGTGTTCAGCTCAGATATCCTAGCTTACAAATTGGTGAATCTCAAATATGTTTTTGTTGTAGACCTATATACTGCCTTGCGTGTGCTTTTTGGCAATCCTCAAGACAAAAGTGGGGTGGCATCAGGTATGAAAATTATGCAAACATTTCTGATCCTGTGTTCCATTCTTTCAAGTTTGTAAGTATCGCATTAGTGATAAATTAACCGAAACAAGGATGCTAAAGATTGAGCAGAAGACATGACCATATTCTGACATGATTGCATTGAAATAGGCCCCAATTAAAACTGGGTAATATCAGCAAGGTTTAGAAAATCATGCAAACTTTTTTTTTCTATGAGAACAACTTCTATTGATATGAAGAAAATTACGTTAGTGGCCTGTTTGGATCCTTTCGTTTGGGCTGAATTGGAATTTATTTCATGAACTAGGCTATTTTCAAACAAACTGCCATTCAAATAAGACAATGAATTTATGTCCAAGAATGTTAGTTAAGCGAGATGCGCACATAGCTTCTGAGTGGCTAACCACCAACCTGACGCGATTTAGCACTAACACAACACACTGCCATAGGTCATTGTTGCGAGCATGGGAGTAAAGCTACCAACAGCTCCGACTTTCGATGGCAAGCCACCCACAAGCCACCTACCGACGGGTCCAAAGCATGAGATCGCAAGTGGTCGTCGTTGCCAAGCGAGCAGCCGACTTCCGATCATGAACCCACAGCTCGCCCCCTCCTACGCGGATGCGGACCCTCCATGAGCCCCAAACAATGATGAAGGGGCGCTCACCGCGTCTCATCGTTGCCGAGCCAAGACCCCAACGCAGCAGCTCTGCCTTCACGTTGCAAACGGGCTCCACATGTCCACCAGCGAGAAGTGTAAACACCGAAAAAGAGACATCAAAGTTGCGTTTACACGGTCCAAATGCGGCGCCTTAAGGAAGGGGCAACGCCAATGGCGCTACCATCACATGAGGTCGGGGTTTCAACCTTTGATAGCAATACTAGATAGGAAGACACAACACGCCCAACGGGGAAAAACGACACCCACCGGCGTCCGTCATCAAGGCTTTGGCCCGAGGAACACTCTAGTATGAACGTGGAGCCATGAAGCTGAACCCCTTACCTACTAGCACCACTCTCGCCATTGTCCCACTACCCCACATAAGCCCATATAGTGGGCATCGACGCGTCGGCTACCTCACCGTGTTTGGCCACCACCTCTTCCGTCGGGGTCACTCGCGGTGACTCCACCACCCGCGAACATCGCTGCATTCCAAGGCCATCTCCGATCATCGCAACCGCACCGGCACCCACCGCCATCGCCGCTACCTTCGCCGCTAGGAGCACGGAGGCACATGCCCCAAATTTTAGGCACCGCCCCCGGTGGGAAGCTAGAGCAAATTTGAGGAGGTGCCGTTCTCTTATTAGATGTCAAATTTTAGTCTAAAACCATGGTAAAAATGTGTTTCTAATAGTGGGTTTTCAAAATTTTGTGGGTGCCCGCACCCACAACAATGTACCTAGCTAACCCCACGACCGCCCACCCCTGCGCGATCCGACCATGAACCAAGCCAACCGCCACCTAGGCGTCCCGGCTGCCCCGCGCGGGCCTTGTCTGCGGCCGACCTTGAAAGCGACCTGGTCGACCATTGTCGACCATCGCTGTAGTAGCCCTAGCTGACTGCACGCAACTACCTTTGTCATGAGGGTAGAGCACACAAAAGGAGAAAGCTCTACCGCCGCCCCCACGCCTACATGAGCTTCGGTGCAACCAATTGTCGGATCGATCTAGCGCGGGGCTTGAACTGGCATCCCGAGTCACGAATCCGGCGCTTGAGCAACACAATGCCGCCCGACGAGGAAGGAGGTGAGGTAGGAGGAGGAGAAGATCTGGCGCCGCAGCGCCTACCTAGCCGCGAGGGCGGTGTAGCCGAGCCCCACGTTGCTGGCTTCGGTCGCGAACCACGGCCATCGAACCACGACCATCCGTGTCACCATGCCACCATCACACGGGAAGAGCCCCCCACACCGCCACCATCCTGGTGAGCCGTGGAAAGCATTTTTTTTCGGTGTGTACATGCTGGGCACGCACTATCCTCACTTGTCGACCCACTGCATCGAGATGTGTGCAATCCAAATGAGTAGTGTGAAAAACAGTGCAGAGAGTGTTGAGTATTGGGGAGAGTGTGCAGCAGCATGAATCTTGAAGCATGTTTGAACGGTGTAGATAATACATGTTGAGCATGTACATACTACAACACATATTCGCCAGTGGTGGTGGCCTTCTCTGGCGGCGATGCGACGGGAGAGGGGAAGGGGGGTGGGGATGAGCCTCCCTTGTCGCCCGCGTGGGGAGCGACATGGGGGGTAGAGGCTGTCTTACAAGGGGGACGCTGCTGCCGCCCTGGTCAGATAGCAGCGGCTGTCCGAACAGGTGCATATCACGTTTCGGCCTGAATCATATCCCTGCCTGTGCCCTTCTAGCCCAAATTGGCATTCCCGTATTTTTTTTATATTTGGGCCGGTCCGCTCCTTTAATTTCACCGTTTCGCAATTCTTGCATCTGCTGCCACTGCTCATGTGTTGCACGGACAACTACCACACAGTTGTGTTTTTTTTTCACTTACTACCACATGGTTGTTGCAGCATGTAAAACACAGTAGTACCGTGTGAAGAAAAAAGATAAAAAAACAGCCCGAGGATTATACGTATGGGATATATACTTATATACATATACGTATTTGAAGGACATGCACGGGAACATACAAACACGCGGTATTTGCTAAAGCTAGTGTCGATTCCGGCTAGATTGGGCTTTGGAACCGACACGTGAATTGGGGAATTGGGAGGAGAGGAAGGCGTAGGGGGAGGTGGTGGCGGGACGGCGGCGGTCGCGCCGGCGGCGGCGGGCGGCCGAGCCGCTGCCCTTGAGGGCGCGGCGCGGCGGCGGCGCTGGCGGCGGCGGCTGCGCGGGGGTGGGGGTGTCTTGGCGTGGGAGAGGAGGAAGAAGAGATTGGGATAAAATTTCTTTATTTGCTTGTTGCCACGAAAGATTACTGAGACCCCCTTACTTATATAGCTCGGCTAGTGGGACTTGTATCTCAAGCAATCTCTCTAAAGGTTTTCTTATAGATTGGAATACCTTTTACAAGCATATCCTATTTATTTATTTCCTAATAAGGGTCTCCCTTATAGATGAGATAGCCCCTTGCACACCAAAATGCCTAAAGATAATCCTAGATATTTTCCTCCTTTATTCCCGCATTAATTGCCGAAGAATCCACGGAAGGGAGGAGACGGCGGAGGAGGCTTGATGAGCCAGGGGGGGGCGCCCGGTGCTCCGTGGGCTGGCGGACTGTCCTTCGGGCCCTATTTTCACGGGTCATGACATCTCCCCCTTCTCCGGCCCAGCGCGTCCTCGCTCGGATGAAAGTCCATTCGGTCACACACAGGTGGAGGTCGGTGCCCCCGGCATGATGAGTTCAACTGCGGTACCAATCTCCCTTCCACGGGTTCACGAGGACCATATTCTCCCCTGGTTCACTTTGGAGCAAACTCGGTGAGGTAGTGAAGGTTGCCGATGTAGCCGTGGTAGATGTCTTGGTGTGGACGACATGTCCCTGCCGTGATCTTGTCGTCGGCGAGCTGCAGCGGGGAGCTCCCTTGGAACGCCCACCTCAAGGTGGCGATGCACCACGTCGCGAGTGGGCTCTCCGGGGGAAGAAAGCTCGTTGGGAGGAGCGTTGGCGAAGAAAGGAAGGGCGCCCGGATGGTGATGTCGCGGCCGGTAGGGGGGGAGTGGCGACCAAGTTCAACATCGTGCCGTACATGAAGGAGCCGGCGTTGAGCGAGAGAGGGCGAGGCGGTGGGCGCCCTCTGCGCATCGTGGGGCGATGTGGACGTTGTCAACGGTGAGGAAGAGGCGATCCATGCCGTCGAGGAAGGCGACCACCGCCCGGGCCGATGTGGTGGCGCCTCGGCCACATGCCGCCCAACAAGATGGCGGTCGGTGCGGTATGGAGTTGGCTCCGTTGTGTAGGCTCCCAAGGCGAGGAGGTTCGTCTGCGGCGGGCTCCGCCTTGAAGCAAGGCCTCGAGGCGGTCGGAAGTAGTGGAGCGGCTTTGAAGGTAGAAGCGGCCATCGAGGGAGGAGGCCATCCTCGGCGTCCATCTTTGGTGCGGCGTCGCCGTGGTGACGTCGAGGGCGATCGGCGTGGGTGCTGGTCCTCCAATGTCACACACTGTGGCCGGACGAAGACTCCACGTGGACGTGTCGTAGGGTCAAGGCGGTCGCATGCCTCGAGCGTTTCCCAAGCCGAGAGGGAGTGTCACGGCCGCCGGCGAAGATGCCCGAGCACGACGCGGCCCGAGGGGCGTCGCGCGCCTCCCAGAGGAGGTGGAGCCGGCCCCGCGTGAGCGTGCTCGGGCGGCCGTCGCGGTAGTCTTGCGGCTCGTGTGTCCCGAGTCCCACGTCACTCGTCCCAAGCTTGCCGGTAAGGCATGCCAAGGATGGCGTCGGCGTCGTTGCCTAATGGCATGGCGTGGGCGTCGATGTCGGCGTCTGCGGCATTGAGGCGTAGTGGCACATCGGAAGGTGGCGGCCCGGCATGTCGACGTGGCGGTGCCGGTGGTGATCGACACGCGACCGGGGCGAGTCGGGAGGCTGCCGTGGTCACCAGCGGTCGATGTAGTTGTGCGTTGCTCGAGTCGGCGATGATGTTGGCGCCTTGCACGAGATCATACCGACGAGGTATAGAGAATGAGCACCACGCGTGCGGGGTCGGGTTCCCCGAAGAGGACTTTCAGTCGGCTCTCCTCTTTGACGTCCGCCCGGTGAGACGTTCGGTCGAGTCGTCGGTGTAGTCATTGAGGATCGTGATGTCGAAGAGGTGCTTGCACTTGTGACCACGCGTGTAAACGGCTCGTCACGGTTGAAGCACCTGATCCGCCTTTGCGTCATTCCGTCATCTCCTCCGGTGTCGGTAGCCTGAACGGCCGAAGTCGCCATCGGTCTTTGTCGAAGGAGGGCGCTGGGGGCGGCAGGCGGGGGCCACGCGCGGCGCCCTCCTCCTCGCTGTGGTGGCTTGCGGTGTTGTAGAGGATGGCAAGGCATCGCTCGTCTGCTCCCCCAGCAAAGACATGGCAGCCTCCATGTCCTTGGGATTATCTCGGCGTCGTCTTGAGCGGTTCGCCCAAAGCTCTTTGTGTAGATGTTCACCGCTGCTTGTCGTCGTGGTGGCACACCGCGTGCCCGCGTCTTGCCCGAACTTTCCGTGTACTCATCGGCGGTGCTGTCTTCCTCGGTGATGCCTCTCACCCGGTGGATTCCGCCGTTCGGTACGGCGAAGCGCTCGTTGACATCTTGGGCGCTTTTACCCAATCGCCACCGGTTTCTCCTAGGACAGACCTCATGTACCACTCTTGGCTCCCCACGTGAGATGATAGGAAGCACACCGGACTTGTTACATTCTTTGGCGTACCTTGTCCCCCGAAGAATTGCTCACGGCCGGTTGATCCCACGGAAGGGGATCCTCCCTTGCCATCATAGGTGGGAAAGGACAGGCTTGTGTAGCGAGGCGAGACACAGGAAGGTGTCGGCGGAGGGGTGGGGGCGGCACATGCGCCCTGTTGGTGGCGCCCTGGCGTGGGCTTCGCCCCGGGTAGCCCCTTCATCGGAGTTCTCGGATCGGGTGCGGTGACTTGATCATCACGGTTACGCGCCATCGATCCGCTTCTTGATGAAGTCGTGGCTCTTTGTCTCCAACGGCGTCTTCATCTCGAGATCGGCTTACCGTGGAGTTGTTGCCGGCCTTCGATTCTTCTTTGGATCGTTGCGGAAGAATAGCAATATGATTCTCGGCGTATCCATTCGGTTGTCGAATTTGGCGACTGTTCCCCAGATTCTTCCAGCGACTTCTTCGACTCGCTATCTATGGTGGTGGGTGGATCGAAGTGGTCTCTCCAGGATACCAGGTTGTCGGTCCGGCTAGGTTGGGTGGGCCGACACGTGAATTGGGGAATTTGGAGGAGAGGAAGGCGTGGGGAGGTGGTGGCGGCGGTGGCGGTCGGCGGCGGGCGGGCGCGGCGGCCCGGGCCCGGGGGCGTGGCGCGCGGCGCCGGGCGGGGCGGTGGCGGGTGGGGCGCCGCACGTGGGAGAGGAGGAAGAAGAGATTGGGATAAAATTTCTTTATTTGCTTGTTGCCCCGAAAGATTACGACCCCTTTACTTTTATAGCCCTACTAGTGGGACTTGTATCTCAAGCAATCTCTCTAAAGGTTTCCTTTAGATTGGAATACCTTTACAAGCATATCCTATTTATTTATTTCCTAATAAGGGTCTCCCTTATAGATGAGATATCTACTTGCACACCAAAACGCCTAAAGATAATCCTAGATATTTTCCTCCTTTATTCCCGCATTAATTGCCGAAGAATCCGCGGAAGGGAGGAGATGGCGGCGAGCGCGCGAGCGAAGCCTGGGGGCGGCGCCAGGTTCTCCTCCGTGGGCTGGGCGGACTGTCATACAGGCCCTATTTCTGGGTCATGACAAATAGCTTACTTCTTATAGCTCACGTGAACTTGACCCATGCATGGCAATCAGATCGCATTGAAGATTAGAAGGTGCTAGCTTCTTTTTGTTTCTATATACCCACTTTGTATGCCTAAATAGCAAGCGCACTCGCATGCAAAAGACCATTTTAAGTCAAGAAAAAAAAGAAAGTCAAGAAAAAAAAAGTATTAAATACTCATGGACTATAACTATATCTAAGAACTTCGATATATACTTCCAAATATCAAAATATATCGTAGAACATCAAACTAACAATACACGAACATAAAATGATATATGACGAACATCACATATGTATTATAGGAACATCAAAAGATGTATCACGTAACATCACATATGTACTATAGAAAACATAGAGAACATCACATATGTACTATAGGAGCATCAAAAAAATATCCCGAAACATCACATATGTAATATAGAAACATCAAAAGATATATCACGAGAACATCACATATGTAGTATACGACATCAAAAAGATATATCAAAAGATATATCACAAAACAACATATATGTATTATAGGAACATCAAAAAAGATATATCACAGACATCACATATGTCCTATAGGAACATAAAAAGATATATTATAGAACATCACTATAGGAACATCATAAGATATATCATAGAACATCACATATATACTATAGGACCATCACATGCGTACTATGTGAATATAATAAAATATAATAAGAAACATCATATGTGTACTGTAGAAACATCACATGTACTACATGAACAAGCAAAAATATATTAATGGATATTTCATAAGTAATATAGGAATATCACATGTGTACATTTTAGAGAAGTAAAAAAATATGCAAGGAATAAGTCTTAAAAAAAGTGTATACAATGCACAAATCTTAAAAAAACAAAATAATAAAACAAAATAAAAAAATAAACAAAGAAATAAATAAAAACATAAATGCATAAAATAAAATAAAAAGAAATAGAAAAAGAAAAAACACAACTAGTACAAACCACCTATTTACACATGCACGTACGTGCATGGGCGTCAATGGAAAAAAAAACACTATAATAAAGTAGTAATAATAATAAACCATCGGATAAGAAAAAATAAAAAAAAAGTAAGAAAGTAAAAATGAATTAGATAAAAAATATAAAAGGAAAACGAATGTAAAATAAAAATCACATAAACTTAAAAAAGAAAAAAAAGGACGAAAAGGAAAATAAAAGAGAAGGAAAAAAAAAAAGAAATAAAAAGTAAATACTATAGAGAACTAACGGAAGAAAAAAAAAATAAATAGAAAAAATGAAACAAAAATAATAAGAAACATGTAATGTACCTTTTCTTTATGAATGGTCAATGACGTGCGTGGCTCAAACCCGTGAGCATCTATTGAATGGTCGATAGTTTCAAATTGAATTGGGCCGCACTTTCCTTCTTTCCTGTTCGGTGGGAGTGTGTCTTCACCTTGCACATGGGCCGTGTCGGTCTTTGGCCGCGTAGGAGGGGTGGGGTGGCCACAAGCAAAGAAGCAACAAGCGCACTGGGCTAGGGTTGGTCGGAAACATGAAATTGGGCCACAAAGCGCATGGGGAGGGGTGGTCGGCACACTCGATGATTTCGGTCTTACAATGCATCTCCTATTGCCACGATTCTTCGACTTATTCTTCGACTTAGAATTTGATATTCCACCAATTTCTAAATGTTAAGGGAAGGCTTAACCCTCTTAGCAATGTGGCTACATCGAGTCTGGGTGTAGTGATAAATGAGCAAGGGCCGGGTCGCCATCCCCTTAGTGGCGCGTCGTATTGTGATCTGGGTACGATGATAAGTGAGCAAGGGTCGGGTCGTCGCAACCTTAGTGACGCGCTACATCTGCGCCCGGGTGTAGTGATAAATGAGCAAGGGTCTTCGCACTTCCCTCGATAGGTGCGAAGGGTAAGGAAGTTAGCCGAGCCAACTAGGATTCGTCTAGGTAGTTGGAACGTAGGGTCCCTAACGGGTAAGCTAAGAGAGCTAGCCGATGCAAAGAACTAGGAGGCGTGTAAATATTCTATACGTTCGGAGACCAAATAGAAGGGCCGGAAAGGCGAAAAGAGGTGGAGGGTGCGGCTTCAAGCTTTGGTACACAGGGGACAACATCGGACGGGAATGGTGTAGGTATCTTGATAGATAGGAGCCTTAAGGATGGATACGTAGGCGTTAGGAGGCAAGGTGATCGAATTATCCTAGTCCGATTGGTCGTTGGAGATTTGGCTCTGAATGTGATCAGTGCCTATGCCCCTCGGGTAGGTCTTAGTGAGAGCGCCAAGAGTCAATTTTGGGAGGACCTAGATAGCATGGTTAGTACTGTGCCTATCAGAGAGAAACTCTTCATAGGAGGAGACCTCAATGGCCATGTGGGTGCGACTAATGTAGGGTTTGAGGAAGTGAATGGGGGCTTCGGGTATGGGAGTAGGAACGAAGAGGGGGAGGATGTTTTGAATTTTGCGTTGGCCAACGACTTGCTGGTAGCGAATACCCTTTTCGGAAGAGGGAATCCCATTTAGTGACCTTTCATAGTGGACAACACTCAAGCCGTTGACTTTATCCTTGCAAGGAGGGAGGATAGACGCTTCTTTAGATTGTAAGGTGATACTTGGGGAGTGTGTTGTCCCTCAACACAAGCTTGTGGTTGCGGACTTTCGTTTCCGGGTGCATGCCAACCGGGGTAAACTTGCCAAGACTACGAGAATGAAGTGGTGGAAGCTTAGAGGGGAAGTGGCTCAAACGTTTAAGGAGAGGATGCTAGGAGAGGGACCTTGGGAAGAAGGAGAAGATGCAAACGGTATGTGGCTGAAGGTGGCAACATGTGTTCGGAAGGTGACCTCAGAAGTGCTAGGTGTGAGTAGGGGAGGCAAGCAGGAAGCGAAAGATACCTTGTGGTGGAATGATGAGGTGCAAAGGGCTATTAAGGAGGAGTGTTTCAAGCGCCTCCATCTTGATAGGAGTGCAGCCAACATCGAGGGCTATAGAATAGCGAAGAGGGCTGCAAAGCGAGCTGTGAGTGTAGCAAAGGGTCAAGCTTTTGATGACCTTTATCAATGGCTAGGGACGAAGGAAGGGGAGAAGGACATTTATAGGATCGCTAGGATACGTGAGAGGAAGACAAGGGACATAAACCAAATCAAATGCATCAAGGATGGGACAGATCGACTTCTGCTAAAGGAGGAGGAGATCAAGAACAGATGGCGAGAGTACTTTGATAAATTGTTTAATGGGGAGAATGATAGTCCTACCTTTGAGTTGGATGACTCATTTGACGATACCGCGAGATGCTTTGTGAGGAGAATTTAGGAAGCGTAAACCAGGGGGAGGTTTTGAAGAGGATGAACGAGGTAAAGTGATGGGCCCCGATGGCATGCCCATTGAGGTGTGAGATGTGTCCGGGTGCGAGAGCGGTAATATGGCTAACTAAGCTTTTCAACCTAATTTTTCGGTCCAACCAAGATGCTTGAAGAATGGAGGAGAAGTATATTAGTACCCATCTTCAAGAACAAGGGAGATGTTCAAACCTGTACTAATTACCGTGGGATTAAGCTAATGAGCCATACGATGAAGCTTTGGGAGAGGGTTATCAAGCATCGCCTAAGAAGGTTGACAAGTGTGACCCAAAACCAATTTTGATTCATGCCCGGGAGGTCGACCATGGAGGCGATTTTCTTAGTACGACAGTTGATGGAGAGATTTAGGGTGCAGAAGGACTTGCACATGGTCTTTGTTGACCTCGAGAAGGCGTATGACAAAGTACCGAGAAACGTCATGTGGTGGGCCCTGGAAATACACAAAGTCCTAACTAAGTACATTACCCTCATCAAGGATATGTAAAAGGATGTGACGACATGTGTTCGAACATGTGATGGCGATACCAGTGACTTTCCAATTAACATAGGACTACATCAGGGGTCAACACTGAGTCTTTATTTATTTATTTATTTTGGTGATGGATGAGGTCACAATGGATATACAAGGTGATATCCCTTGGTGTATCCTCTTTGCGGATGATGTGGTGCTAGTGGACGAGAGTAGAGCAGAGGTAAATAGGAAGTTGGAGCCGTGGAGGCACATGCTAGAGTCAAAAGGGTTCGACCCGAGTAGGACCAAGACCGAGTACATGATGTGCGACTTCAGCCCGACTAGGCATGAGGATGGGAACATTAGCCTTGATGGACAAGTGGTGGCAAAGAGGATACTTTTTGGTATTTAGGATCTATGCTACAGAAGGATGGCAACATTGGTGAAGATGTTAGACATAGAATCGCAACAGGTTGGCTAAAGTCGCGTCAAGCTTCTGGCATCCTCTGTGACAAGAGGGTGCCACAAAAGCTGAAAGGGAAATTCTATAGAACGGCGAGTTGCCTGGCGATACTATATGGTCTTGAATGTTGGCCTATAAAAGGGCGACATGTCCAAATTACGAGCGTGGCGAGATGCGTATATTGCGTTGGTTTTGCGTGGCATACTAGAAGGGATAGAGTTCGAGAATAAAGAGATTCGGGATAGGGTCGGGGTGGCTCCTATCGAAGAGAAATTGATTCAACATCGGGTGAGATGGTTTGGACATGTTCAATGGAGGACTCGTGAGACGCCAGTGCATAGTGGCATTTTAGAGCGGGTAGATAATGTAAAGAGAGGTAGAGATCGACATAAACCGACTTGGGGACGAGTCGGTCAAGAGAGACCTTAAGGAGTGGAATATCTTTAAGGATTTAGCTATGGATAGAAGCGCATGGTGACCAGCCTATCGCCTACCCGAACCGTGGCTTTTGTTTCTTTTTTCTATCTACCATCTTTACCTTTTTATCTTATGCCTTTGTGTGTGTGGTTCTTTATACTTGTTTCATATGAGTTTCATCTCTAGCCTACCCTAACTAGCTTGGGACTAAAGGCTATGTTGTTGTTGTTGTTGTAAGGGAAGGCTTATATCAGATTTAGCGGGTAAGATATGAAAAGAGACTAAGTAATAGAACGTGAGATTCATCGTTTTCCATGTGCCCCAATATTCTACATTGTTTTCTCGCGAGTCCGAGCACATAAAGGTCCTTGTGGGGAGCCTCGCTGCTACCAAGCTTCACCAAAGAACAACAACTTCATTTACGATCTGAAGCGAATATGATTCTTGATTTCTGAAATAAACAGGCCGTAGGATGATACAATCATGTTGAAATCACTCCCGACCTCAAGATGCACATAGTGTACAAATGTTTTGGAGGCTGTGCTACAAGCTGTGACTGCACAACCGAAGTTACTTTCTACTGTTTATTGTTGAGATATTAGGCAATTTCTAGATTAACTCCATAAAATAAATCATGATAAATAGATCTACTAGATAAAGCATGTCAAACATACTAGCATAGCATAAAAGCATATCACTGATCATAGCATAGCATAAACGCATATCATAGATCATGGCAACAGGTGTAAGCACAACTAGCACACCAGATAGATTGGATAGATTGAACATAACTAACATAAAGATTGGATCTCGAGAATACATGGCTGACGTTGAGGACAACGTAATGGAGAGGTTCCCCGAAAGCGATGCCGAGGTCCTCCAGTCACCGCCGTCCCATCGATCGGCGGGCCGAAGAAGTCAAAGAAGTTGTCGATGAAGATGGCTCCGGACGGTCTCCGCGTGTTCTTCCCCGAAGACGAGCCGTGGCGAAGATCGGGAGCGATTCTTGCGGACAGCGCTTCCCAAAAACCTTATTCGCCTTCTCGGTGCGGGATCGCAAAGACGACGGTTCCAGAGACACCGCTTCGCCCGGTCGGTGCACGCAAACGATCGGCCGAGACTTGGTGACGGGCGGTGCAGCGGCGAGAAGAGGTAAAACCCTAAGCTTTGGATTGGATGCATTTAGCGTGGTCGGTGGTCTGCTTATATAGTCCGGGTAGACCGACCTCGTGACACAATCACGATCTAAACCGGTTAGGACTCTGCTGTTCGTATTCGTTTAGAACTCTGCAAACCGAAAGACCAAAAACTAAAACGGCAAAACGAGACCGCAACCCCGCAAGGGGGGAGCCGGATTTCGGCGGACCATTCATGTGCATGTCGTGCGCCCCCGCGCGCCATGCCACGCCCGGCGGCGCATGTGGAGGTCCCTTTCTCCTTCTCACACTAGACTTGAGAAGGTAGGAACAACTTCTATAATTAAGTTGGTCCTCTCCACCTTTCACAAGCAATGTGGTACTAAAGGATTCCACCACTCCCTCCTTTCCATATTCATGAATGGGCATTTGAGATTTCTTTAGGAATTTCAGAATTTGTTATTGGGCCAAGCCCATTTATCATCTAAATTCCAACATTTATACATGTAGAACTATACATTCTACTGACCGGATCCGTTTGATTTACGATAGCAACTTGCTCATTCATCATAGCCGGCGGGGTTTCTTTGTGCTCAAGGTGGGAACATACTCATCCGTGTCAAAGATAATCGAAACTATACATAATACGCTTGTTGTTGTTATCCTATATATGCGGCCGCCCAACAAAATCATGTGTGCGCTATATGAGCCAAGCATATACCACCGCAATTCACTCTATGTTTAATAAATTATTGGTGACTTATCATAGGGCTCAATGATTTGTACTATGGTTTTAAGGTGGTATCATGCGTAATTAAGTGACATTGTTACTTATGGTGCGAAAAAAACAAGTTGATTTGGCCTTGTTGCCATTTTATGATTTGATTGTATTAAAAGTGTTGAATATGTTCTAAATTACGTATGGGGGTTGGCGACTTATGATGGAGCGGAGCGAGGCCCGTAGAAAGCCGAAGGCCGGGGCGGAGCAAAGTGGTACGGTACATATACGTACCCTTCTAGGGTTTTCACTCAAAGTACCCTTCTAGAGTATTGAGGAGTCCGCTGGCCGGGCGCCGCTGTAGTTTTACTCTTCCGCATTCGGAGAGTTTTCCACGTTAAATCTTGTGTCTCTTTGAGGTTTGATTTTATTTACTTAATCGTATTCGCATCAAGTTTATAACAAAAAGTTAAATGCAACAAAGAGTCCATGAACTTGATAGGATGTGCCACTTAGTTCACGAACTCTGAAACCTCATAGTCGTCCGCACATTTTAGGTGACGGCTTTGGCAGTGTGGTGTAGTTCTGAGGTGATTGAAAAGCGTGTGAGGACATGCACAAATTGAGCAGGGGGCATATGTTGGCATTTACTACTCGCTTATCATCCATTTTTTCTTGGTGCCTCCATGGTCCGTGCATGAATATCTACCGTGGATTTCTGTTATGAAATGGAGGGACTAGTCAACTGTGCATATGTTCCGGGCTTAGATAGTGATAGTCGGTGTATGATGTTCCCGCACATATATGTTTGAAGATGAGCTTAAACTATTTTTTTTGTATAGAGAATGAATATTGTTGTAATCAATATCTGGTACGATTCATTTAACTTTATATTTTTTTAAGTTTTGGTCAGATTTATCCCATCCCACTTCCACACACGAAAAAAAAAACAATGACATTTGAATTTCTTAAACGAGACAAACTGGTCGTGGATGACCGTGCAATGTGGGGCCTCAATAGGGGCCTCCGCCGCGACGTAGACCACGAATAATTTGCTTGCCCGGTGATTGGGTGAATGGCTTCTTGAGAGATGCAACCGGATCTTCAACCGATTGGCTTGCCTCTCGCTCATGTAGACACATGTGCGGGGGCGGTGACAACTATTGCGCCATGTTCTCTAGTTTGCCGAGAAGCCAGAGCTGGAGGTCGTTGCATTGATGTCGAAGTCGAGGGGGTGATCTGCACCTTTGGTGGGGCGCCTGAAGAGCTTCAGCGAGCTGTATCGTTAGGCAGTAAATACCCGGTGGGTGACTCCGTGCCGAGGCGACGAGGATGAGGCTGTCCGGTAGGTCGGCGCGGTGCGGACGACGGGAATGAGCGTCATCTTTGTAGTCCCCGAGCAATAAAAGGCCGCGAGGCCGGGCAAAACCGCGCGGCGATCGGACCCGCTTCTGCAAAATTAAGCGGTTTTTTTTACAACACATGATGTTGAGTTGGGAGTGAGTCCCAGCATTGTAAAATGCATATAGAGGGTGAGCGCATATAGAGGGAGCTCGGACACATGTAGGAGCACTCGGCGTCGCCAAGGAACCGCTGCCGACCACCCATAACGGAGAGCGCAGAGCTTCATGCACGTGTATGGGGAAGCCGAGGACAGGGCCGTCTCTGGAAAATCACAAGTGAGAACGTGGCTGTTCGGCTAGGCTGTACGGTGCGTGACACTGAGTCGAGGTATATCACGGAGGTATACGAAGTCTGAAAAATATTTAGAAAAAATATTAAAGCTTTACTTAGCTTGGTTGGAGATTGGCGGAGGCGAGTCCCCGAGCATCATTAGGTCGGAGACGAGGCTGTGCGATGCGTGGCACCGAAATAAGATGTCGAGGGCCGAAGCGGTGGCGTGGCATCGAACCGAAGATGTCGAAGACGCATGTTTGAAGCCGGCTCCAGAGATCAAAGTCGTGGTCGGCGATTGATAGTCAATATGACCCGTGGGGAGGGGGCTTATGTACCGACATCCAGCTGACTCAAAGACCCCGTGGGCCGGGCCGGTCACATAGGGAAAGGTCGGGGCCCGGAGAGCGAGAGTCATGGTCGGCGATTGATGGTCGGGTGATGGGCTCGGGTGGGGGAGGCTTACGTATCGACATCCAAAGACTCAAAGACCCCAGAGGACCGACCGGGTCACATAGGGAGAGGTTGAAGCCGGCTCCAAAGAGCAAGGTCGCGATTGACCCTCATGGTGCCTCACCTCGTTAGCCCGTCCCGCGACTTCGGACTGGGCTGCAGCCACGCCTTGTAGGAGGGGACGCACGAGAGGCACCGCCGACATCCAAGGACTCAAAGACCCGAGAGGTCGAGGCCGACTCGTGGGGTTACGGAAAATCGGGTGAAAACCCGATTCGAATGGCGGTGACACCAAGCCAAAGGCGACGAAGACGAGGCTGTGCGGTGCGTGACACCAAGCCGAAGGCAACGAAGACAAGCGTCGGGCTTGTGCGCCCAAAGAAGTTGGCGCGGCGGCGGACGACGTGGACGAAGTCGCCGAAGCTATCCAAAGACGCCGGGCACGACGCTGGGCGGCGGAACGAGCATCGAAAGTGGAGTGGTCGCCTTGATGGCGTTGGAGTCCAGCGGGCGCGGAGCATGGTCTTTATAGCACGCCGGCTTGCGATGACGTGGCCGGGCTGGAGCGGCTCCACTGACGTGGGCTTGCTTCGTGCGTCGTCGAAAGCGATCGTCGATTGCGAGTCGTATATCTCGTGCTAATGTACGTGCAGGTTCCAGTAGCCGCTTTGCTTTCTTCCTCTGCAGGCTGTGTATATTTTTTTCGAAAGAACGACAAAAGCTTTGCCGCGATTTCTATTAGACGAATAAAGAAAAAGGCAAGTGTAGGGTCGAGATGGGGACTAGAGGGGGGGTGAATAGTCCTTTCTAAAACTAATTGCGCCGGCTAAACATATATAATGTGGAATTGAAACTATTCGTTTAGCCAAGACTTCACCCCTCTAGCTATGACTCTAAATCACCTCACAAAAGATCCTACACAAAGTAAATGAGGTGATAAGCCTAGCTTGAGCTCCTAACCGTTTCTATTGTAAGGTCACACAAACTTATGCACTAGTACTTCAAACAAGGGGAGCTCCTACACAATTCTAATGAGCAAAAGCACAAAGCCAATCCTAAGCTCACTAGATGCACAATGGACAAGACGACACACGCCTAACCCAAAGGCTCAATTCACTTAGCTACACAAACTAAGCAAAGCAACTAAACAAGCTACACAAGCTAGTAATTGCAAGAGCTACTCCACAAGCACAAGCACAATGTATATATAAATGTAAATACGAAGCTTGTGATTTGGAGAATGCAAACCACCGAGAAGAGTAGACAAGTTGACACCGGTGATTTTTACCGAGGTATCGGGAAGCTTGCCAACTTCCCCCTACTCCTCGTTGTGTCGACCAATACCTTGGGTGGTTCCGTCGATGTTTCACTTAGATGGTTCTTCGGTGTGATCCGCAAATCACTTGCCTCTCTAGGCACGCCCCGCAAGGCACCACAAGACACCACTCTCAAGTGAGCCTCTCAAGGCACCGCGATCGAACCCACACTCACAAGTGAGGTAACTCAATGACACGCTCTACTAGTGTCGCTCTTCACGATCCCCGCGAGGTGAGCACGAACCTCTCACAAATCCTCCTCCGGAGCACCGCACAATCTTCCTTGTGTGCTTCACGAAGTCTCTTGCCACCAAGCCATCTAGGAGGTGGCAACCTCCAAGAGCAACAAGCACACCGGCTTGCAACACGATCACCTAGTGCCACACGATGCAATCTCTTAAAGCAATCACACTAGAATCGCTCACTCACTCAATCGGATGAACACTATCAAGTTAGAGTGAGTGGAAGGGCTCTCTAGCACCACAACACAAGCCACCAAGGCCCAAGTGTGCTCAGCAACCAGCCATGCCCGACTATAGCAAGTATATATAGGCTCCATCCAAAATAGAGCCGTTGGTGCTTCAAACCACAGTTTCTGCGCGTTGACCGGACGCACCGACCGGACTCATCAGCGGGTCCGATCAAGCGTCCGGTCGCCCCCAACAGCGCGTCCGGTCACAAAGAACAACGTCCTTGGCCCCACGCCCGCGGCTGCTCAAGCGTCCGGTCCATGCTTCCGATGCATGTGTCCGGTCGATCCCCTGAAGTCGACCCCGAAAACATGCTCTCTAGAATTCCTGACCGGACTCACCGACCGGACCGTCCGGTCAGAGTCATGCGTCCGGTCACGAGTCCGGTCGCAGGGTCCGGTCAGGCTTGAGCTGCGAAACAACGTCGTTTCTCCATCGCCTTTGCTCCAACTTGCTACCCGACAAGTATACCAACTTGAGCACGAGGAATAGCAAGTTCTCACCACCACGATGCATCCGACGCAATAGAAAATAAGCAATTCATTTTCTCAAAAGCGCCGAATCCCGCCTCGCAAACTCGGCGGGAGGATGAGCGGTTCCCAAACCCAACTGAACCCTGCATACCCATCACCGCCTTTGCAAATGTGCCAACACCACCAAGTGTACATCACCATGTGCATGTGTGTTAGCATTTTCACAATCATTTCAAAGGACGGGTTAGCTCTTACCACGCCACTCGATCCTAACACGTCACAAAGTTAGATCGCTCAAGTGGCACTAGATGACCGATATGCAAACAAGTTTGCCCCTCTTGATAGTACGGCCATCTATCCTAAACCCGGTCATAAACTTCTCTAAGCACCAATGACCGGCGAAATGAAATGCCCTATAGGTTATACCTTTGCCTTGCGCATTTCCATTCCGCTCCATCTCCAAGTGTCGATACAACACATGCACCAACATGATCAAGAATGATATGATCTACTTCATATCATCACATGACCTTCTTGGTCCATCGATCTTGACCTCACTTGCTCTTCACCGTTGCGTCGGTCCATCGGCGCCAAGTCTTGCCCAAGCTTCACCGCCTCGTGGTCCATCACTTCACTGCCTCGACTTGCCCTTCACACTTGCAACCGGTCCATCAAGCCAAGCCTTGTCTTGATCTTCACCATCTCGGTCACATGACTCCATGTCATGTCTCATATACAATAAGCTCCTTCATTGCATCATCACGAGTGAACCAATCTCCTATGTATTATCTCAATCACACATATTAGTTCACCTAATGTTGTCACTCAATTACCAAAAACCACAAGGGACCTTTCAGCAAGTGCCAGCCCAGTTTTTTGACTAGAAATCGGGCCAGAAAAACCATATAAATTTGGAGGGTACCCTACTCCGCCTGCACACCTAGGTACCAAGTCAACTCAACTCACGCCACAACTAGCACCCACTCAACTCCTTACTTGGCCGGATTGGGACATCGACACAAGCCACAACCCCTCGGTCAGATTGGGTCATCGACACGAGCAACCACCTGACACCAATAACTCACACAACTCAACTAGTCGAACCAGGCGGATGGAATAAAAAGTAAAAACCTGAAAGCTCTGCTCGGTTGGATTGGGGGCATCAACCGAGCAACCATCAATACCGCTTGGTCGGATTGGGACATCGACACGAAGCAGCCGCCACCACCAACTCCACCAGCTCCCCACACACGAGAGGAAAAACGACGACCACTCGTCGTTGCCACACCCCAGCAGAGGCCATACCAGAGAGGATCGACGCGCCAGCCACGCAAGCAGCCGAAGCTGCGTCACCCCAGCCAACACGGCACCACGCCGAAGTCCAGCCTTCCTCGGCGCCACGCCGCAGCCGCCGCCAAAGTCCAAATGGGAGGGATGGCATAGACGAGGACCGTCCCCCAACGCCATAGGTCTCCAGCCACCACCACCACGCGACCCCCTCACCTGCAAGCCAACCACGCAACCCCCGCTGTGTATATACATCCCTCATTGTTGGCTTCTTGATGCATAGGATCTTGTAGGTGGCCGTGGAGCATGCATAGCAGTGCGAGGTTGCCCTTGTCGTCGTTGATGGAGAGCACAAAGGTGTTGTCATAACTGGTGAAGGACCGTAGCTTGACAGGGTCAGTCCGCACGAGGAGACCTCGGGCGTCTGCCTCAGGGACTCATGTTTTGGTTCATGTTCATGATCCACACGTACATGCGTCTTAACAAGGTCAAAGTTAACTCAATTTTGCAGGTTATCTTTAGGGGAGCGTAGTGGCGTTTCTGGTTGCAGCTGCAACGTGATGAGTAGGCCAAGAACACAGTCTCTGTCATGAGCAAAAACATTGAGATGATTGCTTTGGAGATATCTAATGGAGGGTGGAGGCATATTTATCGTTTACTTTAATTCTTTTGTCCATTCTAGAGGCTGGTTGTGCTCTTTTTCATTTGAATGTTTGTAATAATTGGCTGTGTGCGCCTTCGAGCGTAGAGGCCGGATGCTCTTCATCCTTTATCTGAAAAAGGCGTATATGCGTCTGGCCTTTTGTCCTTGCTTGTGGATCAATCGTCTCCAGGGGCATGCATGTACTTTTTTTCCGCAAGCCTTTTGCATGTACTTATCTTGATTACAAGTTTGAGAGCTCAGCGTGTGGCTTCTTTGAAGGCTTGATGCAGCCAGTATGTCGACATAGAGAGGCTGGCACGAGGCTTCAATTATCTGGCATATATGTTGCCATGCGTTCATCTTCTTGGCTGTTGAGATTTTGATGGTGGCCACTGCGACATATAGAAAGATCTCTTCAGATTTGATGTCAGATTTGATGCCAGAACAGATTAGGTCCCTCTAGGGGTTGGCGTCGAACTTGAACTTGGCGGAACAGCTGATTGATTAATCGCCTTGCAGGCATCGTAGCACATGCATATACGGAGATTGGCTTGCACGCATGGTTCTGTAGATGGAAACCACCGCCGGTGCTCTTCATTGATTGGCGAAGTCGGCAATTACGGCGCGCAGGATCTAGATGCGTGGTCCATGATCACATGAAGGTTGCCGGTGCCACTGGGCGAGATGGCAGGAGTCCAGGAGGCACAAACAATTTTCTGCCAAATATATGTGGACAGCCGCGTATATCGTTGGATATTTAATTAAAATTAAAAAAATTGACTTAGCTTATATAAGACACTAGCGTAATATGTCAACGAAGTCGGATCTGAAGCCATGAACGTCAGATGCGTATGTCCAGCCAGCCGCCGGCGACGATTGTGGCTACGAAGAGATATTTTCCTGCCCAAAAGAATTTGGTGGCGGCTTGCATGCAGATCGTTCCTTGCATCTTGGGAAATCAACTTCCCGTATATGTTGAAAACTGATTTGCATGTTGCCGACGTTCAGCAGCCTGATGACCGGCCGCACTTTGTTCGTCCCCGCGGCGCGGCCGATTTGCAATTGTATGCTGGTCATTACCAGCTGAGCTGAACATGAATACATGATGACGACGAGGCGGCGCCGATCTGTGATCTGACTTGCGTAGTACCGCAACGACCGATCGAGACCAGTCCCACGCATGAAATGAATTAAATGGTTAAAATGTCATGTATTACAAAGTGCCAACGTTTTGGGTGTCATTATAGCGGAGCAATTGTTAGGGGTCCTATTTTAACGTAGCCACACATTTAGAGTCCCATTATAGCAATTGTCTCATCCATAAGTTAATAGCATGCATATGATTTTTACTAATATCGTATGTTTAAATTAGCATGCATATGATTTTTACTACTTTTAGAACAAGAACTCGTATAGTAAGACTTTTGTGGATTTTGTTTGAGCGGTTCTTGCTAATACAATGTATAATTATTATTGAGCATCTAGGGCATGTTTGGATGCAACCCTCACTGAGTTGCCTGGGCATTTCAGCTGCCTGTGACTTGCCTGTAACCGATAGCAAGATTGCCTGACCAGGCAAGTGTGTTTTTTGCATGTCCTCGTTTGGTTGCAGTCCTGGAGATATGCCTGAGTGGATGAAAGGGATGGGGCAGTGTTTGGTTGAGGAGCTGCCTGTGTTTATACCTCCTGAACGTGCGGTACAAAAACATTTATAGAAAATATTATAGTAGCAACGAATATTGCAAATGTTTTATAAATCCAGTAAGTATGAGACGCAAAATGAAGCATATACCATTTTCATTCATTAAACATGGGGACAAGCCAATAATACTAGCGGACGTTGTAATTAATAAAATAATAATAATAAAAAGAAATTGTATGTAGTCTGTAGAAGGCTAATTATGCAGAGAGAAAAAAAAAAAAAGAGAATAGAAACCTGGATCCAAAAATCTGGCCGTGATTCTTTTTCACCTTTTCCTTGGATGAGCGCAAATGATAAACAGAGAGAGAGAGCTTTAGGATTAAGGAGTTTCTTTTTATAATGGGATTAGGTGGAGTTTTATTAAGGCCCAGGAAAATAGTTAGGACAAAGCATCACAAATTCCATATGAACTAAAAGAAAATGTAAAACCCAACGTGTCATTGCCCAATCTTTGATAAACAAAAATTCATCTATGTTCCCAACAAAACAACCCCGTGAAGAATATATGCCATGATATGGTCTTAGTTTGGACATTTTAGCCTGGGGCTCCATCCAAACATGCCCCTAAGCTTCAAAGCATTGTAGTCTCAAATTTCCACTATTGTTCTCATCAAAGTCCGAATCCGAGACATCATCCCCGCCATTACCCCATTCTTCCATTGCCTGCTGTCATCCTCCTCATCCTTTGATGTCGGGACTTGTAATCCTTCTATAGGTGGGGTAAACTTCTTCTTCCGAAAGGGAAAGGAAATAAAACGCGAGTCAGTCATTTGCCAAAGATCGCCCTCTTTGGTTAATTTCATCCCAAATTAAATCTAATTTTATGAAGCACCCCTTGAGTCACTCTACCAAATCCATGGATTTGGGGCCTGCTCCACAATTTTTTGTTAAAGGAAATCTTGTTGTAACCGGCAAGTTTGAAAAAACTAGGAAAGGTTTCTTCGATTTTAAGATCTAGAACTATTGATGATTCTACTAAACAACGCAATATCATACGATGTTAACAAAGGTTCTATTTTGCTTTTACGATTCTGATGCATCCAAGCGACCACCACAATGGAAATTTTTGTTGAACTTTATATTACTAGTTTCCTTTTATAATGGATTACAACGAATTTTATTCTTGCTTCCAGGAAAATAGTTAGGAGATACAAATGGATCATCAAATATCCATATGAACTAAAAGAAAATGTAAAACCCATCCCGCATTGCTCATTTTGATCAACATCACTCATCTATGTTGACAGGTCCATTTCAACTCGGTTAGTAGTTACATATGCCATGATATGGTCTTAGTTTGGACATGACATGCGATCCGATTTTATCAGATGTTAGTTCCTCTTTGAAACCCTTGTAGCACCGGTAACATCCATACTACCAAACTCATCAAAGTTTCCATGCGAGACATCATTGCTCGTGTTACCCCATTCTTCCATTGAAAAGTCATCCTCCTCATCCTTTGATGCCTAGACTTGTAATCCTTCTATAGGTGTTTGGCAAAATGGTTCTTGGTCAAACTCCAAATGATTCAAACAGTCAGTCACAAAGTTATCAAGGATCACAAAACATGAAATTAGCACTTTTATGATGCTAACCTGGAGACCATTTGCTGGAGTACAAAAATGCTTATAGAGCCTGTCGGTTTCTCAACTTTGTTAAAGGAAATCTTGTTGTAGCCAAGTTTGCCTACGACTAAAGGTTTCTTCCAATCACCCGGGCATTGATGATTCTACTCATCTCAATATCGGGTAGATCCGAACAAAGGTTCTAATTGATGTGTTTTTTTTGGTAAAAATTCATCCAATTTTGCTATCAATGCTTGCCCATAGTTTGTTGAGTGATATAAAAACTATGGGGCCTTGAACCACCTAGTACCAACAAAAGAAGACCTTGCACCTGAGGAAGCACCGTGGTCAAAGTCATTAATTTAGTAGTAGGAGACCCGAAATGGATCATCTTCAAACTCTCTCTCAGACTTGCGTGTCATGTAAGGGATCATCTCCATCTTTTTGCTCATTTTTAATACAATGAAATTTGCCCCCTTTTGAGTTCAAGGAAAAAAGATAATGCCTTATATTTGAAGTAGTGAAACAAAAGATGTTAGTTCCTCTTGGATGTAGATATTGGAAGGGTTGTTTGAATTGGAATACCATGTTTCCATGCCCGAATTTGAAATGGGGTGCATTTCAAAAATTGGTTGTTTGGGTGTCCATTGAATTGGGTTTTGGAAACCTAGCAAGTAGCTCAAATCCGTTTCATGTTTGGTCAAACTCCAAACAATTGAAATGTCGAGGTCACAAAGTTATCAAGGATCACAAAACATGAAATGCACTTTTGGGACACCAAAAGTAGAGACCATTTGCCGGGCTACAAAAATGTGTATAGAGGGTCCACCCGGCGAATGGTGTGCATTTTGGATCTTAGCCAACCATGACCATGCTTAATGGTCAAACCCAAAATGGGCTTAATTCCCTTTCATCTCGCAGGGACGCCGTAGATGGAGAACAAAGGGCAATTGATGTGTTTTTTTGGTATTTTTCTCTAATTTTGGTGGAGTGCTTGTGTTTGTTAGTGAGAAGATTTGCAACTATGGGGTATGGATGTGGCTCAAGGTATCTCCTACCTCCTTGACCTTGCACCGGGAGGAAGCGTATAGGTCAAAGTCATTAATTTAGTAGGGGGGGGGGGGATGTAGTCTTAGAACTTTCCGGCTCGGTGTTGAGATCATGAAGGGATCTTGCCACTTTTTATTCTTTAATACAATGAAATTCAGACTCCAAACACTGAGTTCAAGGAAAAAGATAATGCCTTATATTTGAAGTAGCCCAATACCTAACAAAACGGGGCCTTACATGATTTGTTATAAAAAGAATCTATTTCATGCAAGCATGAAGCTCAAGAAACAAAAATCTTTGAATCTACACCACTACAGCCATGCTTGTTGACACTTGAAGAGACTAAATAAAGGTTGATGTTTTGTGAAATAGATTTAATCTTTGTGCACAATTGTTTTTCTTTTATACAAATCTTGGATCAAACCGCCGTTGGTGAGCAAAACTACATTGTTGTTACAAAGACATGTGTAGCAAAAAGACAATGTGAGTTGGCTTGGGCTCTAAAAAATTCTTGCTTGGGACTTTCAATCATGCAAAAAAATCAAAGAAAATTGAGTTGGGCCCATGGGTACAAGGTAGGGTCAAGCAAGATAGGACAAAGTGAGAAAAATTCACATTGGGAAGCAAGGGATGGCAAATATTCACAAACACATATTTTGGTATAACAATTGTCAACTATTCAAAAACAAAGGAAGTAATAAATCCAGACAAACGCCGCAGAATCTAATATCTCTAATTACCCCTTTTGTTACTCCACACATCATTGCACATCGGTCCGCGTAGAATAGTTGTAATCAACCAATTATCATTCCATTAACAATGCATGAAGCCTCCTATCGATTGCTAGATACTTAAGCTTGATTAACCAAATACAAATAATACGGATAACTTTAACCTAGGAACTATTATTATGGAATGTAACTAGGAAGGGCTAAATTAGACGACCAACTTAGCCTACCCCAACTTGCTTTGGACTGATAGGCTATGTTGTTGTAGTTGTTATAAATTAGATGAATAATCGTTCCAAATTCTACAAGTGCATAATCTTTTGTCCTTCCCAACCATGTCCCTCCAAACACATAAATTGTTTCTTACTTGTTATAACTTATAAGTCATTTACCCAAAGGCCATTATATCATATGGAAATGAGGAAATCAAAACATCTCTGCAAGACTATAACTTAAGTATGGTATACAAATGCATTGACATTTTATTAATCATATGCAATATCTAGCAACTACCCAAAATGTAAAGAAGCAAATATTCAAATCCCATTGGAAAATGAACACTTAACACTTTGTATTACAAGTATTGAATAGTTATCATTAATCCCGAACACTTAGCAAATTTCAGTTATAAACCACTAATTTCTAGGTTATAAGATTAGTCCTCTCTCGCAACATGTAAGGTAACCAGTGTATAGTTTCTTATAACTAAGGTGCCCGATTATATGTTAGCGAAGTATCAACACCTCTATTGAACCGGTGGCCCGTGCAAATGACCATGCGGGCACATAGAGGGTCCTAACCGGGTGGCATAATAGATAAGGCGCATTCGTGCTCACTATTTAGAGAGTTGATTTAGAGGAGAGGAACAAGAAAAATATTATTGAGAACTCAATTGTAACTTGACCTCTCAAGTAAACCGATCTAAACATATCCTCCTAGCTGTCTACCTTCCCCAATTCCTATCCTAACATTATAGCAAAGTTTCCGCTCAAGTGAACTTTTTGCTTGAAATACAATGTTTCTCAAGTGATGACCCTAACTGAAAACTAACCATAGCTATCTGCGCAGTGCTAACTAGAAACAATGTTTAACAACCACCATAACAGGGGAAAGAAATATGAACTTCACATAAATCCAGCAAATTCAACATATACTGTACAGCTCAAATTAACATTAACTCCACCATTAATTATCAACGAGATATATACCATTCTGATTAAACAATGCCACTACTACTAACTAAAAACTCGATTCAACATGCAAACACTAGTTACCTCAAATCTACAAACCTTCCTAAGCCGCATAATCACTAAAGACACCACTTCAACGAAGAATTGTGGCTAATTAATGTTAAAAAGATGTTAACCTCGACCAAAATCGGGCGACTTTGAGCACGCCGTCTTCGAAATGAGCAGGTTCTCGGGCTTCGTGTCGCGGTGCACGATGCCGGTGTGGTGGCACGCGGCGACACCACGAAGCACCCGCATCATCCACCGTTTGAGTTGCGAGGCGGGGATGCCTCCCCGTCCCTCGCCCCGCCCGCGCGCCTCTTCGCGTCACGCACAATGATAATGAGGTCGAGGTCGGCGGGAGCCACTGAGGATGAGGGGGGCGGCGTCGTCGCCGCCGCAGCCGGGAATTGGTCGAGGAGTGCAACGACGTTGGGGGAAGGGGAATGGCGAGGAGAGCCTCGGCCTCTCGGTGAGCGCCGACGGCGCCGTGGACCTCCTTGAGCGTGATACCGCACCGCCGGATCGGCGGCGGCCGCGCAGACATCGAGTAGGCACCGGAGCCGGCGTGGCCGAGGACCTCGTGAGCGGGATGTGACATCGCCACGCCGTGGATACCCAACTCCCGCCACCGCCGATCGCCATAGTTGTGTAGATTTGGGAAAAAGGATTCGCAAGTAGGGGTTGTTAGTGGGGGATTTATTTATTCGTCACTCTTGCGAACGCTTGTTCAGAAACCACTCTTATATGACGTTTTATTTATTTGCCCCACAACACAGTAACTTCGTTATTTATTTGCCATTTTCGCTGATGTAGCGTGCCAGCCAGTCATGCCAGCGTGTACAGCAGGTTTAGGGCGTGTTTGGGGTGGCTCCAGAGCCGAACTCCAGGATGGAGTCGGGTGGAGCTATCAAACACCCCAACTCCAGAACTCCATAGAGCAGCTAAAACTCTGGAGCTCTAGTGCAAATGAGACTGGAGTTTTGGAGCACCTCATTTGCTGCTCCAGAACTAGTCAATATGGAACTAGATGGAGTTGGTGGAAAATTACCCACCACTGCCATCCACAAGTGGAAAATAACGATTCGAGGTCTTCTGTTTCCTCGCGAGCGAGCGCCTCCCCTCCGCCCGCCCCTCTCCGGCCCTCACGGCCGCCTCCCATGCCCGCGCATCATGGTGGCTCCTCGGGACCGGGCCGACGGGACTCGCCCGGGCGGCGTCCCTCCTCGCCCTCATGGTGGCTCCTCGGGACCGGGCCGACGGGACTCGCGAGGTCGACAATCGCTCCACCTCCCCTCCCCAAACCGCGAGATCCACGCGCTCCGCCACCCAATACCGCAGCGATGTACTTCTCCACGACGACGTGACCGACGCTCTCCTTCACGGTGGCTCCTCGTTGGCTTGTAGATGCCGGCGCTGCTGATGAACAGGCATCGAGGACCCGCGCCGCCCCGTGGCCAGACCCCAGAGCTCACCATCTCCAACGTGACGGGCGGGGCTTCCACGCTGGGGTCTGGGCTTCCACGTTGGGGGTGGGGCTTCCACGGCGTCCCCGCAGGCAGCGCCGTAACACCACTGCTCTGGGTCCGGGCCCGCCCCGCTCTTCCCCTGCCCTGACGCTCCTCCTAGGCTCCCACGGCGACTCAAATCCAGGCTGGATGGAGAGGTAGATAGCAAGAGCGTGCACCGTTGGGGAAGAAGAGGATGGAGACTGACAGATGGGACCCACAGAAGAGGATGGAGCTGGTAGCCAAACAACCCAATTTGACCTTGGAGTTTTGGAGTGAAGCCAGCCCACTGAGTTTTGGAGTGGAGCAGCTCCACCTGGAGTTGGAGCCACCCCAAACAGGCCCTTAGAGTCCTGGATGGAGACATGAAATGACTGTCCTGCCCTTCTCAAAAAATTTCCTCCGCTCCGCACCAGGACGGGCCACAATCGGTCGGCCTCAACCGCTCCCCGTCCACTCTCGTCCGCGCGAAGAGAAGGGAGGGCGAAGCGCCGCCACGCCGGTCGGGACGCCGCGTGAAGAAAAGGGCGCGACGCCGCCGGTCGGACCTACCCCTCACCCCTCGTCGCGCGGCCGTCTCCCTCGCCCCTCGGCCCCTCGTCGCTTCTACCCCTGGCCGCAGCTCTCCTCCTAGCGCCGGCAGTAGCCCCTGCTTCCCTGGCGTCCGGCCCGCCCACCGTCCGCCACCTTGGCTGGCCCTTGCGGCGAAAAGCGAAGCCATGCATGCATGTTTCGTGCTCTGGATCCATGGATCGATCCGAGTATAATTTCTTGGTCGTCAATGCATATGGGTTCTTCTTGGATCACTTTCAAGTTGAGGGAATGAAACCCTTCACTCAAAGCCGTTTTGGATCATATATATCCATACTGGCTGGCACGCAAGGCACAAGATCATCATACTCGTTCACCAATTAATACCAGCTAGTCGATATGACCCGATCCATAATTTATTTGCTCTATATGTGCGAACACATGGTTGATTTAAGTCACTTGTGTTTAGTTTTGTGATTGAGTGATTGTCAACAGTCAACATTTTACTTCTATTTTCGTTTATCTTTTATGCTTCGGCTATGTTCATCGGCACACGTGGAGTGTGTCAAGACGTGTCTCTTGGTTCGTGTTGTATGCGGTGTGGAGCTCGAAGATGGTAGGCGACGGTGAGGTGAAGGGGCCAAGGAGGACATCTTTGGGCCGACGGACCGTGGAGGTGAAGGACGGACGTGTGGCTTGGACCGAGGGACTAGATCGCCGGGTGGCTAGCCATGGTGGCTGACATCTAGGACATCGACGGATGCGAGAGGACATGGCGGGGCCGTGTCGATCGGGTCAAGACAGCGAGCGTGCAAGCAGAGCGGAGAGTTCGGATGACTTGACGACTCGGGCGGTCAAGATGACGATGACACATGTCGAGGAGGTTTGGTGGTTTGCCCTCAAAACCATCGGCACGGGTTTCGTGGTTTGGGCCTCAAAACCACGGGCGGGTTTGGTGGTTTGGGCCTCAAAACCATTGGTGGAAGGTTTCGCGGATTTGGGCCTCAAAACCGTAGACATTCTAGTGGACGGAAGGGCGGCACGTGGCGGCATTGGGGAGTTCGCATAGGGTCGAAGCTACCGGTGAGAAGGCGTGGTGGCCGTTAGGGATGAAAATGGTACGGATATTTATTCGACCGTCCGTTCGACCGAACAAATGTGAACTAAATTTGAATAGTTAAATGGATATCCGCATTTTTTTTCAAATACAGATACAAATACGGATATCTTAGACGGATACCAAATACAAATATGATATCATAATTATCCGCCGGATATGGGATAATCCGGTAATTTATCGGATATATCCGCCTGCCAAAAAACGGATGTATCCGAAGAGAGCCGACCAACAAAGCAATTCGTTGCACGGTGTCTTGCCCCTCATTTCGCTCCGGTCTCTCAGAGCGATGTGGGACAAAACTTTGCTCACATAGCTCAAGGTTTGAAGCGGTGATGCACATGCCCACACGCCACGACCCCCACGACCCACGGCCACCGGATAGCCCAACAGATTCTATACCAACAACAACGTGTTCGTTCCATCGGCACTTCACCGTGGTCGATGAGTACTTCAGGTGGTCGGCGATCCGCGGCGTCCACAAATGAACCATGAGCATGTTGCTTTTACTCAATATCCGAATAGATATTTGTATTCGACATTCTCGAATCCGTTTTTAGACCGTATTCGATACTTATTATTTGTATCCGAATCGAGACAATCCGCATTCGTATGTGTATCCCCACCCTATCCATGTCCAAAATCCGAATCCGATAGAAATATGAAAACAAATATAATATGAGTGATATCCGTTCGTATCCGATCCGTTTTCATCGCTAGTGGCCGTCGGATCAAATTATCCCGAGTTGGACTAAATTAGCCTTAGGGTGTTCGGCTCATATGTATCCTCTTTGCCTCTCCTATTTTCGTTTTTATTTTTCCCATTTTTAGGGTTTTTGTTTAGAGGTCCAAGAATAAATTCGAGGATATTTTGTGGTGATTTTAAAGAGGGGAAGGGCAGCCCCAAATTTTCTTGTGCCCTCCGGGCGTCCTCTTTTGGTCTGTGTCTTTGTTTCATTTTTTCCTCTTGGGCTGTGTTCTTGTCCCTGTCGTTCCCTTGTGCCCTTGTTCGAATTTCTTCAAATCTCAGTGCTTCAGTTTATTTTGGGCGATGATCTCCTAGGTGTTGTCTTTTGTGACCGTCGTGAATCGCTGTGCTAAGTCTGAGAGCATGGAGTTTTGTTTCCTGTGAGTTCCTTAATTTTTTGGATCCTTGATTTTTTGGATCTGAGCTGCCGTTCTTCTCAGTTCATCGGCCGTGCTTCCTGGTTCGTGTTCTAGTTGTTCTCTGATTCAAGGTGCAGGTACGGGAGTGCAAGTAGCAGCGCCTAGTGTGCCAAGGGCCAAGCTAATCGGTCGTCGTTGCTGTGCGGCTTCCAGTTCGTCATTTTCCAGTGCCCGGTAAGCAGCTCCACAGCTGTATTCCTCTTTTTGTCTGTTCAGTTGCTGTGGTGTATCCAGTTCATATTCCAGTGTCTTGCTAGCAGTCCTGCACCATGTCGTAGATCAAGCTACTGCTAGTAATTGTTTAGTGTCTAAATTTCAGCCTTGTCACCATCAAGCAGCAGTGCGAGGCCCTTCTAGTTCCTGTTGTTCGTCAGGCTGCAGTTCGTGCTTGTTGGTTAGGAATTAAATGGTGAAATTCAGAGTGGATCATGGCTGTGCAATTCCTGCCTGATTTGCAAGGATATTTTTTGGTGCTTGCACACCAGTAAGTTAGTGTTGTTCATGAGTATGCATAGTATTTGATCATCTTTCAGTAACAGAAGTAATTCGATCAGCAGAGCAGCTTGTTCGTGTGTTCTTTCTTTCTAAGCTTGAGTTGCTGGTTGTGCTCGTGTATTGATTTCAAGCTTTTGGAGATGTCGCTTTCAAGCAATAGTGTGGAGACTATTTAATTATACTCCCTCCGGGATGGTATTAGAGGTCGTTTAGGACAAAGACACGGTCTCTAAAACATAACTTTGACCTCTTATTATTATAAAAATATTTATGGAGATGTAATATATGTATACTTTTATCAAATTATTTTTAAGACAAATCTACTCATATAATTTTTACATTTACAAATTCAACAACTTAAAAGTTATTGATGATTTATATTCTCGATGTTTGACCCAAACTTTGTCCAAAACGATTTCTAATACCAACCCGGAGGGAGTATATATCAAACTAATCCTTGTCCGATTAGCTCGATTACTGTTGCTTGAATGCTTGACTTAACTAGTGGAGGCGAGGGCAGGATGGTCATTTCATGTCTCCATCTAGTGCTCCAAATCCCACGTCCCACGCTGGCTGGACCGAGCTAGCACGCCACATCAAAGAAAAATGGCAAATAAATAAGAAAGTTACCTTGTTTGTGGGGTAAATAAATAAGACGTCATATAAGAATGGTTTTACGAGTAACAAGCGTTTATAAGAGTGGCAAATAAATAAATCCCCGTTATTAGGCGACCAATGTTCTGTCCATAACATGGAAGCAATTGCCCAAATCAAATGGGCTTTGGTGGGCTCGTAGCAAGTGAGATGGCAACCGTGCAAACTCTAATCAAGGCCACAACATATATAAAGATAGCTGGGTTTTTTTATTTAAACCCTCTCACCGCATACGCACGGGTTAGATTTAAGCCTCACATGTGGGGAATTAAGTGAAAAAAAACTCCACATGTCTCTAGACGTTGGATCTAGATCTTGTGGCCTTGATTGAAGTTTCTATAGTTTGACACACGAAGTTGGTTTCCATAGCATACGTTGCCTATATATAAACCCTAAACCAATTTTCTTTCAAAACAAAAAACTAAACTAATATATAGACCTATGTACTAACATAAAATTTGTTCGTGAAAATTCAATAACTTTGCAGCTACAATGTTTCGTCGATACTCCTATCTACCAAGTCACGAGTATACAAGAGAGTGTTTCGAACTGCTTTGCTCATGGTTTTTAGTTTTGCTCCACGTATTTTAGCTAAACTAGCCGGCGACCCCGCGCTTTGCGTGGGCAGGCGATATTCATAACAATTTTATGGGCTTGTCCATTGCCTTCTTGTTCCCGTTTGCGTTACCAAGAACAGAGCAAGAAGGAGGGAGGGAGAGAGGGATGCGATGGCGACGGAGGGTGCAGGACGGGGCTTCGAGCGGCATTGCCCCACACGTTCTTGCTGGTGGATGGCTCTGGGGCTGTCGTGCTCGACGGCAATCGATGGAAGGGCAGGGGGCAGGAGTGTGATTAATAATTAAATATGCAAGCATTACATAGCTAGAATTTAAATGGGTACCAAATATTAGAACAATGATATGCAAATGTAGAGAATGATTTTAGGAAACTGTTACAAGTGGAAATATGCAAAACGGAATTCGGGTGAATGAGATATGAAATTCAAAAGATTTATTATGAAAATAATGCATAGAATAAATCTTGGGGAGTATTTGTGGAATTTTTGTAAATGCATTGGTGTTGAAAATGCATGGATAGGTTATTGGCTGTACTTAGTTTATTTAGGAATTTTCTAGTAATTTTTATATCCTAAATGGAAAATGGATTTTCGATATTCCTTGTACAACAATCAGGTGTACCTAACAATTTTCTAACGGCTGATACGTGGGGCTCAGTAGACTGACGCTGCCTGCTGTACTGTGCTGTGGACTCGGTTTACCTAGATGAGGACCGATCTATTGCTACCACTCTTTTGTCCCAGTATTCCATATAGACCAAGTATATGAACCACAAGAGCAAATAGTGAAACAATGACAGATGGGCCGGGGCCCCAGGGTGTGGTATTGCCCACCCATTGCTTGCTCACGGACCGGTCATCAGGCATTCTCATCCTTATCCAGTTGAAGGGAAACAGAGACAGAGAGAGAACGGGAAGGAGACAGAGAGCAAGGCGCAGGAAGAGGCAGAGCAGAGCGCCGGCGAGGGAAGTGGGGTACAGGGTGGTGGCGAATGGCGAGGCTGGGGCTCAGAGCGATGGCGGGTGCCGTGGTGTTTGGCATGGCTAGGCGTGGTGGTGGGCAGTGATGGTGGTGCGGCGTGACAGCAGCAGTGAGGTGGTGCTGACCGGGATGGGTGTAGGACGGCGCAGGTAGCGTCGTGCTCTGGCGGGGGACAGCGCGACAGCGTGCTCCGGACGGCTCACGATGGCAAGCTGGGCGATGACGAGTTGGGCGGCAGCGGTTTTGACAGCTTGGAGGGGCATGCCGAGGGCAGAATGGAGCTTGGGCGCGTCCGGCTGTGCCGTCAAGCATGCGAAGCGCGGAGGCGCTGGGTGTCGGTGTTTTGAGAACCGGGGTATCCCAAACACCGGCAATAATTTATAAGGCCAGCGCTCCCGCCCGATGGCGTGTGCGAGCCGGGAGACGAAGAGTTTATCCCGCTTCGTTTATGGGGCCCTACGTCCAGCAGTGGTGTCCTTTCATGTTACCTCGCACCAATGTGCACAAGAACCAAAGCGATTACAAGTGATTTCGGGAATGAAGAAGACCTTCAATCCTGGGGTGAGATGGCTAAGTTTGAAAACCTAGAAAAGGGGGATCCTCTCTATTGTGGCATCACTCCCCTTTTTATAGTGTAAAGGAGAGATAATACATACAATACGTGTCGTGTACAAATGCTAAGGTGTCTACCGCCCGGGGCCATAGGCGTATTATGCCCGAGCCCGAGCCTCGGGTTCCCTGGAGGGGATGCCCTGGTGTGGACGCGTGTCTTGGTGTCTCCTGCGTCCGTGTCCGTCGCCCGAATGGGGGCAACCCGAGGGCCCAATGGGATCCTCTGATCCCACCGCGATTCTTGGCGTGCTGGGTCTGCGTCGTGGTGCGGTGTCCATATCCCGAGGGTTCTTGGACCCATGTCGAGGAGGTGAAGCTGCAAGCAAATGAATAGTGAAGTTGTGTTTCCCCGTGCGGGGGTGACGCGTGTGGTGGTAATCGCTTCCCTTTACCTCCCATCAACGGGGATGCGAGGAGATAATCGGGCGGTTGGATCGTCGTGGCAATCGATTGTCCTGTCACCACATCGTGGGAAACAGGGACATTAAATGCGGCTGTTCCCCACTATCAGGTTGGGCTTCCCAAGGTGCGCCCGAGGTCGTTTACCCAGAGAAAGAGGGAAGAGCCAGGGTCTGGACTCTTTCACCCTCGGGCGAGGCGGAGATGTCTTGCCCGAGAGCCATGGTCCTCGGGCGAGGCAGGAACTGCCCTTTGGGGAGCCCACGCCCTCGGGCGAGGCGGATCTTGGCCCCCCGAGGCTCCCGACCCTTCGGATTGGGAACAGGTTTCGACGAGAGCGGGCCGTATGGGCTGATGTTGTGTGGGCCGATTTGGTCTATAAGCCAACGCGCTGTAACAAGCTTGTTATGCAGTTTGCTTTTTCTAGTCCTCCTTCTCCATACTAACGTTGGTCCCAACGGCTCTTTATTTTTATTTCTATAACTCCTCGAGTTTCACCCTGGGCCCTTCTGGCCTAGTTGGGGGGTTGACTTGGCAAGTTGGGCCTCGTTTTAGAGGAGTATCTGGAGATGGGCTGCTTTGGGCCTTTAATTGGGCCAAAAGGATGTCCTGTGTATTAAGTCCTTCTTTATCAATTTGTTGGCCAGGGGCCGTCCTTCGTCCTTCCGGCTATCTCCTAGCCCATGATACATCTTGGGTTTTTCCGTCTAGCGTCGTCTTCCCACCAGTTCATCTTTTTTGGGCCCTTGGGCCGTGCTATCTGTCTTGGGCCTATTTTACTTGTGGGCCGATTATTTTCGTCCCCGACAGTAGCCCCCGAGCCCCCGAGGGAGTAGAATGACTCGTTCGGGGGCTGGCATTTGCCTCTTGGCTTTGGTCTACTTTTGGTCTCGGGACGGGTGCGCGCGAGCGCACCCGTTGGGTGTAGCCCCCGAGGCCTCTGAGGAATGCCTAAATTCCTCGAAGGGCTTTTCTTACGCGCTGGTAAGATCTGAACTACCCACTAAATTGCGCAAAATGAGCAAGGGATGTCCAGGGTGCGGGGGTAGTCCAAAGCCCGCGCTTATGTGCGCAAGGTCGTTCCAGACCTCCCCGTCTTTTTATTTACGCTCCTCTGTCGCCCTTCCCGGAAGGGAGGAGGAGGGGAGTTGTGCCATACTGCCCTGTAAGCCGAGCATGGCACACCGCATTGAGCGTCGTAACAGAAATCTAAGCGAGTGCCCATGCCCCGCCGGAGTAGAGTCGGCCGGTGGTCTAGGACACACTCCATGAGAACTCTCGGACCTCTTAGCGGATCCCGGTCCCGACATGTCGGGTCCCGAGGGCCACCGGCCTCCCACGGATGGGACATCTCTATAAGCGGTTACCATAAGTCTTAGATACGTCTAGGAAATCCCGAGCTCCTAAGAGCTCAGGCTTGGCCGGTTGTGCATTTCCCTTTGTTCCCTTGCTCGGTTATCCTGAGGCAGCTGTAGAAGCCCGGGGGGCCCAGCTTTAGATCCTCTGGACCGTATGGTGGGCACATGGCCCGGCGTTCCCCTCTCGGGATTACGCATTGCGGTGATGTTTCGTTCTGCCCGAGGGCTCGGAAGCGCCTCCCGGGGGGGGAGGGGCATTTGAGTTGAGGCAACAGACGGACATTTTTACCCTTGTGGGGATCGGGCGCATTTGGCACGCCTTTAACGTTACCTCTCGAGGAGGCGACTCTTCGTGTTCGATGGGACGGCTTGCCGCGGTGCGTGCAGAGTCCGCTGCTCGCCATATTAACTGCGGGGGCCCACTGGCTGCCTGGGGCTATTCGCCGTTGGACCCGCTCGGTTGGTCTTTCGCCATGCCGGTTGGGCTAACCCGACGGTTTCCCATCCCCCTTATATATTTGGAGGTCCTACCGGCGGCGTACGGCTTCCTTTCATCTCCCTTACATAGTGCTAGTCCCTGTGCTCCCTTGCTATTGCCAAAGCAGAGAGGGAAGAGATCATAGAGAAGGAAGGAGATAAGGGAAAAGTGAGGGGCAGTCGCACTTACTTGCCATTGCTGCTCACGTCGCGATGGTTGCTGTGGAGAGGTGATGACGTCGCAGGAGACGGAAACCGCTCCTCTCCTAGATCCTCTTCCTTGGCCGCGGTCATCGGTGACTGAGGCGAAGCTGCAGCGGCTGGTGGATGAGGGCCTCCTACGCCGTCGTACGGATGATGCGCGGCCGGAGTGGCTGGTTCCTGACGCGTTTCATCAAGAGCCGCATCCTCCATCCGGGTATGTTGTAAGTATGATGGATTACCATAGACGAGGGTTTGGTGTGCCGGCGAGTCGGTTCATGCGGGTGATTCCGCATTGGTATGGAGTCGAACTCCATCAGATTCCACCTAATTCGATTGCCCAGGCATCGATCTTTGTGGCTCTCTGTGAGGGTTTCTTAGGAATCAAGCCCCATTGGGAACTCTGGAGGTGGTTCTTCAAGGCGGAGTTGAATACCCTGAGCACCGGGCCTCCTGGCTCACCGCGACGGGCGGTGCGGGCTGGATCTTGCGTCATCCAACTTCGTCCTTATGACAAGCACAGGGTGAACCGAACGGAGGAGTATATCCTCTCGCGGCTTACGGGTTCGAACAAGGGGTGGCAGGAAGAATGGTTCTACCTTCGGAACGACGGAGGGGGTCTTCCGACATACACCGGGAGTGTGATAAAGGTGAAGCCCGATCACCGGCATTGTGGGCCGCCGCAACATGAGCAAAGATCATCGGATGCCCTTCGCGCCGCCATCCGTCGGCTTCGTGACTGTGATGTGAATGCGGCGGCGGTTGTGGCTGCTTTTTCCCGCCGTCAGGTCCTCCCGCTCGTGGAGAGGCCGCTCCGCCTCTGGCAGATGACGAAGGAGGCCAATCTATCTGGCACTCGGATGGCCTTCGGAGATCTTGTGGGTGAGGCCCTGAGGCGTCGGGTTCATATGTTTCTGGGTGACAAGACTCCCAAGACAATCCCGGGGATCGCGATGCGTCCAGACTCGGGATACATCTCAGTGGTAAGTCTTGCCTGCCTATCATTGTGTGTTTCAGTTTTCTTTCCTTTCCGAGGTTTGAATCTAAAGTTCCATCTCCTCCCCGCTCGGGGAGATTGAATTGCAAGAAATCGCTTCCCCGGGGAAGCCCCGAACGAGGATCGCCCGACGGGAGGCTAATCGTGCTCTAACGAGCGCAAAGTCGGCGGACTCGACTGAGGAAGGCCCCGTCGGGGCGGATCTTTGTCGGAAGGCCGATAAGGTGGCTTTGAACAATCGGCGGGGGTGCGTGAGCAAATGCGGAAACGGGTGAGTCAACGGAGTCTCCCCGAAGCGCTCACTCTTCATCCCCGGAAGCAACTTAAGTCAAATGCCCAAACTTCCGGGTCAAGGCCCCCAAAGTTGTTTGATTCTCCTCTTCTATTACGGGGTTTTCATTCCTCGACGCCAACATCTCCTCCTATGATCCCATCCGTGGTGACCATCCCCGATTTAAGTCAAATGCCCAAGATGTCCGTCGGCCCTCGCCAACATCCCTCTGGCCCCATTTGACTATCGAGGTGTCACCTCCAACTCCGGCCCCAATTTCTCGAGGTCCCTCACGGGATCCATCCGAGGGAGCCTCTCGTGCCCGATCCAGCCGATTTCTTCTCCTCGTGCCTCACCATCTCGGGTGGTGACTATGGAAGGCTTAATCCCTGAAGTCGCACAGGCCGAGGGGGTCTCGGGCGCAGATGCCGCGGGGAACGATCCTGTTGGTAGTCTAAATCCCCTGGGCCCGGGGCCGTTCCCGGATCCTCTTGGAGAAGTTCCTCAGGATGAGTTGTTTGATGCGGCCGAGGCCTAGCTACCGCCTTTGGCGCCAACTAATGATCTTCAGTTGGCGATCTGGTCGCCGTCCAATTTGAATGCCTCTCTCGTCCCGAGGGAAGCTTCTAGTGGCTCTATCCCTGGTCTGCCAGGGGCCCGCTGTGAAGGCCCCCTAGACTTCTTTTGGTCGGACTTCCCTGGCATGAGGGAAGATTCAGGCTATATGCCGCTTTCCAATGACCCTTGTGCCTGGGGTGGTCCTGCGATCGAGCTTGGGGGTCATCGGAAGGAGACCCCCCAGCGCTTGTGATCCACGACCGTCCCAAGGTCGATGCCTGGAGGGAGTATGATCAGGTTAAAAAATGGGCGACCGAGGGCCTGGAGACGATCAGTCAAACTCTACGCCATCGCTTGTCTCAAACTGACGAGGTCTGTCCCTCTTTCTTTGGGCTCCTTCTTTACTTTGATACCTGTTCTCCCTGTTTTGATTCTAAGGCGTCTTGATGTTTGCAGAGCTTGGAGCGGTTTGCCCGTGAGAAATCCGAGTTGGTAAGGAGGAACGTCGCGGGCCGGAATGTTCTCAAACAAACCCAAATCGAGCTACGTGAGGCAAAGAGGGAAGTGACCCGCCTCATCGAGCTCATCACTAGGAAGGAGAGCCGGTTTCGGTTTTCGGCGATGGAGCTAGAGACGGCCAAATCCATGGCTGCCAAGGCGAAGTCAGATGCTGACCAAGCCATTCGTGACTGTGAGGAGGGTCGTGTTGAATCTCTGAAGATTTTGGAGGAAACTCGCCTTGAACGCGACCAGGCACCCGGGAGGAGGCCAAGAAGCAATCAGAGATGGCCAATTCTCTGAACACTCGAGTGGAGGAGCTGGCAAGGGAGGTGGACTCGGCGAAAAAGGATGCGGAGCTTGTCCGGAGTTTGTCTGTCAATGAGCACAACGAGATGCTTAAATGGAAGAAAATGTGGGAAGGTATGACCTCTCTGATCTTGGCTGTACTTGAGGGATCGCCTCCCTGGTTTATGGCCTTTACCCTTGTTTTTCTTCCCTGCAGAGACGGAGAGGCTGAGGGCCGAGGCGGTAGAAACCGCTACTAACATGTCTTAATGCCTAAACGCCGAGGAGAGCTCGCGTAAGGAATTGGAGGAGGTCGTACTGGACCATATCCGTTGATTCGGGCCTCCGGATCTAGTGTCGGGTACCTCCGTTCGGAGCCGGCTGAGCGCCCTTGGGGGTATGTCCGAGGTGAGATTCGGGGCGCATTCCGAAATGGGATGAAATGCTACCTTGCAGTGGTGTGCTCTCATTTCCCCCTGTCGGACGAAACCCCTCGGGATTCTTTCGATGGCTTCTTCCCCGGGCGTAACAATGATGAAGAAGAAGGTGTTGCTGATGAGAAGACAGACGAAGAGAAGATCGCCGACCTCCATGCTCGAGTGGAGGGCCCGGCAAGCGTGTTGGCCACCCATTTCGAAGATGAAATTGCTCCCGCCTTCTCGCCCATAGAATCGGGTTATGAGGCAGCCCCCGAGCCCATGAAGGCATCTTCCGAGGACGTCTTCACGGGCTTGTTGAGGGAAGGTGATGAAGAGATGAGTACTTCAGTGAATCCCTCCTTACAACCCTCTGCACCTGATGTTGGGTCGGAGAATATCCAGGGCCCGTGAGCTTCTTTGGGTTAAGTTTGTAAACAACTTGTGGTAGGTGGCCTGAGTGGCCTTTTTTCATCTAGGGATCTTTGCGCTTGGTACCTTAGAGAATATATTACCCTTTTGCTTCTGTCTTACTTAAGTGCTTGAATTGCCTTCGCATTTTTTCTTTCCCGAGTCGATTTGGCTATGGATACCCCTGAGGGTGGTCCTCGAGCCTTTCTTGTCTCGTTCCAGAATTTATATGGAAGATTCTTGCAGTTTAAGCGTGTCATAAGCCAAAAAAGGAATTTTTCAAAGCATTCACATTTCTTAGTTTTTTCAAGGGGTTATCGTAAGGGGAGGGGTTCCCCCTCTGGTAGCTCCCGAGGGAGGTTTTTGTCTTTGAAGTTGTTTAAGACAAAACCTACCTAAGAAAAATACTTTGACTCATATCTTTTTCAAGGAAGAAGATTTTCTTTATTGCTTTTGTACAAGATGTGTATGTACATGGCATATTTCTTGGACCTAAGGATAGAACCGGCGGAGTTGTTCTATATTCCAGGCGTTTGAGTAAACTTCGCCCTTCTCGTTTTTAAGCTTGTAAGTTCCGGGCTTGAGTACTTTGGCGATGAAGTATGGCCCCTCCCATGGGGGAGCCAGCTTGTGTCGCTCTTGGTTGTCCCTTCTTAACTTTAATACTGGGTCACCAACTTGGAAGCCTCGGGGTTTTAGCTTTCTGGCATGATACCGTCTAAGCGACTGCTGGTATCGGGCAGAGTGTATTAGTGCTATGTCTCTTGCTTCTTCTAATTGATCCAGGGAGTCTTCCCTGGCCCTCGGGTTGCCTTGTTCGGTGTAGTTTTGAAGCCTTGGGGATCCATACTCTATGTCAGAGGGGAGTATGGCCTCGGACCCATAGACCAGGAAGAAGGGTGTGAATCCTGTTGCCCTGCTCTTTGTCGTTCATAGGCTCCATAGAACGGATGGCAGCTCTTGGTACCATCTCTTACCGTCTTGACTGAGCTTCTTGAAGATTCTTGGTTTGAGGCCTTTCAAGATCATGTCATTGGCTCTTTCTACTTGACCGTTGGTCTTTGGATGTTGTAAGGTCCTAGATGGCTAGAGGGGGGTGAATAGCCTATAAAAATTTTCTACAAGCTCAACTAAACAAACCGATTAGTATAAAACACGGCGTAAAGCGGTTTGCACTAGCTCTATTGTCTTGCAAGCCTCTAGTGACAATTCTAAATCTATTCTATGATCTCTATGTCAATCAAAGGCTATGTCACTACTCTAACTAGTGAGCAATCCTAATAAGATCCTTATGCTAGCAAGAACAACCTATACAAGCAAGTGCTAGCTCTCTACTCAAAGTAATCTAGCAAAGTAATGCAAGAGTGAGAAGCTTATTATACCGACGTGTAGATGATGTCAACCAATCACCGGGAAGAAGAAGAGCTATCAATCACACGAAGGTGATGATCCACATACCGAGACAATGAACAAGTCGATTTGTTCACCCGGAGTTCGCTTGTACACCGACAAGTTACTCTCCGGTTGTGCCGACCAACACAAGGATGGTGTTTGAGCTTGGCGGTGCCCTTGCTAGCCTCAACACACCACTCAACAAGTGTGGTACCCAAGACACGAGCAATGTATTCCTTGCACTTTGTCTTCCCGACGAGGAGTGCGTAATCCTCTCACAAATCAACCGGAGGTGGCCAAGAAACAATCACCTCTTCTTGCCAACAACTCCACCAATCCACCAAGCCGGCTAGGAGCGGTGTCTCCAAGAGAAACGAGAAATCCACCATCTCACAACGATCCCCAAGTGCCTCTAGATGCAAGAACTCGATGCAATGCACTAGGATCAACTCTTCTCTCAAGAATGAAGCTCAAATCAAGAATGAGAGAGGAGGGAGGCTTGCTTGCTTGCTCAAGGATGTTAGGAATGATTCAAATGACCAAGAGAGAGAGCAAGAGGCAGCCAAGAGGGTATAAATACCCCTCACCACGAAATGTGGCCGTTGGGGGGAAACCCACGGTTTCTGCAGCCTGACCGGACGCACCGACCGGACTCACCAAATGGAGTCCGGGCGGTGGATCCGGTCACAACCGACAATGCCCAAACAAAGGATTTGCCCCCGTCTCGACCGGGTCCGGCCGCGTCCGGCATGCTTCGGCCAAGACCGGAAGCATCCGGCCGGTGCGTCCGGCCGGCCCGAGGGGCCGAACCCCGGTTTACACCCTTTCTGTAATTCCGACCGGACCCGCACACCGGTGCGTCCGGTCAGAAGCCCTGTGCTTCCGGTCGGTGCGTCCGGTCACCCCGAAGCTGCGAATTTCCGTCGTTTCGTCGTCGTTCCTTCGCCTTTGCTCCAAACCGACTTCCGCCACTTGATTCTTGTTGCCGACACGTCGAAGAACACCTCGACACCAAGTGTTAGCATTTTTGAAACCATTTTCACCAAGTGCGGAGTTAGCTCTTTAGGTTAGAATGCATGCATATGAGACTTGAACCTAAAGGCACATGAGGATCGATATGTACCAAAATTTTCCCCTCTTTATAGTACGGCTTATCGATCCTATAACCACCCACACTCTCTATAGTGTCTTGGGTGTGAAATCAAAAGCCCTATGGTTATACCTTTGCCTTGGGACCTTTGATCTCCAAACCTCCACCGGGTTGCATGCTTGATCATCTTTTGGATCACCTCGATCCATCCTCCATGATCACCATGCACCAACTCCCAACGACCAATCTCCAATCTAGTCAAACACTTAGCATCGAGAGATTAGTCCTTAGGTGTCACTAATTAGCCAAAACCAAACTAGAGATCTTCAATCTCCCCTTTTTGGTAATTGGTGACAACCCGCATAAAAGGTTTTATGATTAATGTTTTTAAACATACAACGGTTGTCCAAGCATTTTGCTTACAATCATAGGATTGGACAATCATCATAGTTCGGTTTTGGTAGCATAAGCTCCCCCTACATGTATGCCACGAGTTTGGAACGAAGCATTGCATACATGTATGAATATTGAAATTGAGGGTGAGCTATGTTACCAAAATGATGCTTAGGTGAAAGAAATGGACCTTTGAAGCGTGATACCAATCGAGTTGCGCCATTTTCACCATACAAGCATCAAGATAACTAGATTTTCATCAAAACTCAAAGTACCACGTGAGATCACATTATGAGCAAGGTACTTGAATTAAGAGCGGAATTTAGAAAATCTAGCTAGCTCCTATGCATGCTAGTTATTCAACCACTTGTAAAGCAACATGTGAAGACTAGCATACACCACACAAGCATGTATATAGAATTTAAATACATGTGCAATGAGCAAGTCATATGTTAGTGTACAATCAAATGCAACAAAATGTCTATGAGCTTGCTCCCCTACTTGTGTGAACCACTTGTTAACTCATGAACCACATGAGAGGTTTTCAAAAACATGTGAAATTTTTAATTTTCCAAAACCTTTCATGCACTAATCTCTCCCCCCTTTGTCGACAATTTCCACAAAAGGTATGACCATGTTGTGTTATGGAAGAGAGAATAGTGCTCAAATTTGGTCAAATTTGGATCACTTGTCAAACATATATTTCGGTTTGAACCAAAGACAAGCTTCTTCACACCTCATGACAAGGGTTATCTTGCCTATGTTGAACTATATGTGTGAAAAGGTAGCCAAATTCAACACTTGAGATTGTAAGCCCATAAACATGTCATATGTCATCACTAGATCAAACAAGCATGAAGAGCAATAGTGATGGCATACATACATTGAAATCCTTTTATTTTCCATGAATGCTTCCTAAGGCACAAGTTGTATGTCTATATGTTCTAACAAGTCCTTAGATATCATGAATCCCATGTCAAACAATTTCACCTTTGCTTTGCTTGATGGAGGGGCATGTCATAGATGTGGGGTGCATTCAACTCATGTTGGAGAAGTCAAGGATATTCAACTCATTTCTTAACTTGCAAAACCTCTTCTCATCTAGTGGCTTTGTAAAGATGTCGGCTAGTTGATCTTCGGTGCCAATAGGTTGGATAGCAATATCACCCTTTTGTTGATGATCTCTTATGAAGTGATGCCTTATGTCAATGTGCTTGGTTCTTGTATGTTGGACCGGGTTTTGAGTCATCTTGCAAGCACTCTCATTGTCACAATACAAAGACACATGATGGAAATCAAATCCATAATCCTTCAATGTCAATCTCATCCATAGCAATTGTGCACAACAACTACCGGCACTAATGTATTCGGCCTCGGCAGTTGAAAGTGTCACACCGGTTTGCTTCTTTGAGGACCAAGATACTAGAGATCTTCCAAGGAATTGACAAGTGTCACTTGTGCTTCTTCTATCAACCTTGCATCCCCCATAGTCGAATCCGAAATATCCAATAAGCTCAAAGTTTGACCACTTGGGATACCATAGCCCAACATTTTGTGTGTGCTTCAAGTACCTCAATATCCTCTTTGATGCGGTGAGATGACTCTCTCTAGGTGAGGATTGAAATCTTGCACACTTGCCAACACTAAACATCACATCGGGCCTAGAAGCGGTCACATAGAGTAAGCTTCCAATCAATGACCTATAGTACTTTTGATCAACCATATTGCCACTTTCATCATTGTCCAATGATCCATTGGTACCCATTGGTGTATTGATGCCCTTTGCATCTTGCATGCCAAACTTCTTGATCATGTCTCTAATGTACTTCCCTTGACTAATGAAGGTGCCATTCTTCATTTCCTTGATTTGAAGACCAAGAAAGTATGTGAGCTCTCTAAGCATAGACATTTCAAACTCTTTTGCCATCATCTTGGCAAACTCTTCACAATACTCTTGATTTGTTGATCCAAAGATGATATCATCAACATATATTTGCATGACAAACAAATCCTTTCCAATCTTCTTGGTGAAAAGAGTAGTGTCAACTTTGCCCATTTTGAAGCCTTTCTTGAGTAAGAAATCTCTCAACCTCTCATACCATGCTCTAGGTGCTTGCTTCAACCCATACAATGCCTTGTTCAACTTGTACACATGATTGGGATGATGGTAATCTTCAAAATCGGGTGGTTGCTCAACATACACTAGCTCATTGATGAAGCCATTAAGAAAAGCACTCTTGACATCCATTTGATAGAGCTTGATGTTGTGTGCACATGCATAGGCCAATAGAATTCTAATTGCCTCTAATCTTGCAACCGGAGCATATGTTTCACCAAAGTCAAGACCCTCTACTTGAGTGTAGCCTTGTGCAACTAGTCTTGCTTTGTTTCTCACAACAATACCATCTTCATCTTGCTTGTTCTTGAACACCCATTTGGTTCCAATGACATTGTAGTCCTTTTGGTCTCTACCAATTCCCAAACCTTGTTTCTATCAAAGTTATTGAGCTCCTCTTGCATTGCAATGACCCATTCATCATCCTTCAAGGCATCATCAACCTTTTTCGGGCTCTTCTTGTGACACAAAAGCAAAGTGTTCACAAAAGACCGCTAGTCTTCCTCTTGTTTGTACTCCACTTGCAATGTCACCAATAATTTGATCAATTGGGTGATCTCTAGCAATGCTTGAGCTTTGGAGTATTGGAACTTGATTGCTTGAGCTTGGTTGATCACTTGTTGTTGCTTGAGATGATGTACTAGCTTGTTGTTGATCTTGAACTTGAGCACCACTAGCTTGAGTGATTTGCACTTCATCTTTGTCATCATCAACTTGAGTTGGCCTTATATCACCAATGTCCATGCCCCTCATGGCATTTACCAATTGAGTTCCACTAACATCATTGAGATTCTCATCTTCATCTTGGGACCCATTGATTTCATCAAATTCAACATCATGGACTTCTTCCAATACACCACTTGAGTTGTTCCACACTCTATATGCCTTGCTTGTGGTGGAATAACCAAGTAGGAACCCTTCATCACACCTCTTGTCAAACTTGCCAAGTCTTGCACCCTTCTTCAATATGTAGCATTTGCATCCAAACACTCTAAAGTATGCAATGGTTGGCTTTCTTCCATTCAATAGCTCATAAGGTGTCTTGTTCATCATGGGATGGCAATACAATCTATTGATGTAGTGGCATGCGGTGTTGATTGCTTCGGCCCAAAATGATTGACTCACATTGTACTCACTAAGCATTGATCTTGCCATCTCAATGAGAGTCCTATTCTTCCTCTCAACTAGGCCATTTGATTGTGGTGTGTACTTGGCCGAAAGTTGATGCATGATCCCATAGTCATCACATAGCTCATCAACTCTTGTGTTCTTGAACTCACTTCCATTGTCACTTCTCACTTTCTTCACTATGATATCAAACTCATTGTGCACCCTCTTGAGAAATGTCTTGAACAATGAATACACATCACTCTTGTCATTGAGAAAGAACACCCAAGTGAATCTTGTATAGTCATCCACAATCACAAATCCATACTTGTTGCCACCAATGCTTGTATATGCGGTTGGGCCAAACAAGTCAATATGGATCAAGTCAAATGCCTTGCAAGTACTCATGAAGCTCTTCTTTGGATGAGTATTGGCAACTTGCTTGCCGGCTTGACATGCACTACATAGCTTGTCCTTGTTAAAGTGAACATCCTTCAAGCCCCTTACTAGATCATGAGTCACTAACTTGTTGAGTTGCTTCATGCCAACATGACCAAGCCTTCTATGCCATAGCCAACCCATGCTAGATTGAGATATCAAGTATGTACTAATTTGAGTCTCACTAGCACCAAAATCCACAAGGTAGAGGTTATCAAATCTTATTCCCTTGAAGATCAAGCTTGAATCTTTTGTATTCACTATCTCAACACTATCTTCACCAAAGATGCACTTGTAACCAAGATCACAAATTTGTGCCACCGAAAGCAAATTGTACTTCAATATGTCCACTAGTGCCACATTTGATAAGGTCAAATCATTGGTTATTGCTATCTTGCCTATGCCTCGTATCTTGCCACTTTTGCTATCACCGAAAGTAATAGGCTTGCCATTCTCTTGAGTTGAATCAATAATGTTGAACTTCCTTGCATCACCGGTCATATGTTGAATGCACCCACTATCAAGAATCCAATGATTCCCCCCAATCTTGTAATTCACCTACAAGCAAATCAATAAGATTTAGGTATCCATTTGCATTTGGGTCCTTGGAGGTTAGCAACCAAAGCCTTTGGTACCCAAATTGCCTTCTTCTTTGGGCCAACAATGGGTGTACCAACAAACTTTGCCTTGACACCCTTCTCACCCTTGGTAAGCAAATAACAAGAATCAAAATGTATGGAATGCACTTTGCTTGATTTCTTGTTCATGTTGATTTTAGCATATTTTTGCTCTCGATGCCCCACTTGCTTGCATGTATTGCAATAGGACCCATTGCTGTTCACAAAGCTAGGCTTTGGAGTAGCAAAGGCCTTCTTGCCTTTCTTGGGGACATAGCCTAAGCCTTTCTTGTTAAGGGAAAACCTTTGACTACCCAAGCACTTTAGCAAGCGGGCATCCCCACCATAAGCCTTCCTCAAGGAGTGGGTGAGCTCATCCACCTCTCTTTTGAGAGTCTCATTCTCAACCTTTAGTGATGAATCTAAAATTACTCCATCACTATTAGTAGAGCTTGAGTGGGTTGATGTGGATGTGGAAGGAATAGATGATTCTTCAACATCAACCACAAGGGGTTCATCTATGATGTCACATGTTGAACCAACATCCTTCTTGATGATTGAGCAAGCTCTATCATTCTTCTCTAAGAGCAAGGCATGGGCTTTTTGAAGCCTTGTATGAGCTAGCTCCAATTCCCCATGGTCTTCCTTTAGACCCTCATGGGTGGCCTCTAGCTCCCTAAAGTTTTGCTCAAGAGTTTTTACACTCTTTTGCAAAGCTTTACATTCTTTGTCCTTAGTCTTAAGCAAGATATGAGTTTGCTTAAGCATCTCTAAAAGGTCATCTCTAGTGGGTTCATCATCATCATCATCATCATCATCACTATCATATTTTACTTCATTAGCATTTAGTTCTTCATGCTCATGCAGTGATACCTTAGTGGCCTTAGCCATGAAGCATGAAGGTGATGAGCCAAAGAGGGATGACGTCTTGTGTTGGCCAATTGCAATCATGGCCTTGGGCTTCTCTTCCTCTTCATCGGAGGAGCCATCACTATCCCAAGAACAAACAAAGGCACCATCATTTGTCTTCTTGAATGTCATGGTCTTGCTCTTCTTGTTTGTCTTGTTGCCCTTGTATCCCTTCATCTTCTCCTTTTCCTTCTTGATTGGGCAATCGGCAAGGATGTGATAAGGACTATCACACTCAAAGCACTTTCTTGGCTCTTCATTGCTCTTGGATGAATCATTTCTTCTTCTAGAGCCTTTTCCAAACTTCTTGCTCTTCAAGACTTTGCTAAACTTCTTCACAAACATAGCAAACTCTTGATCAATCTCCTCAAGGTTGACTTCCTCATCATCTTCTTCTTGAGCCTTGGACTTGCCCTTAGCCTTGGATGAGGTGGTGGTGGCTTTGAATGCCACAACCTTCTTGTTCTTATCATCTTCCTTCTCCACTTCATCTTCCATTCCATCAACTTGCTCATCGGTTAGCACTTCTCCAAGCAAGTCACTAGGTGTCATTGTGTCCAATGCACCTCTAAAAAGAATCTTCCACAACATAGAAAATCTCTTGGGCAAGCACATTAAGAATTTGTGCCCAAAGTCTCTATCCAATGTCTTCACTCCCAATAATTTGAGATCATTGACAATCACTTGGAGCCTATGGAATGTCTCTGGGATGCTCTCATCCTTCTTCATCTTGAAATTCTCAAATTCACTCTTGAGAACATACAATTTGGCACTTTTCACAACTTTGGTGTCCTCATAGGTCTCACAAAGCTTCTCCCAAACCTCACTTGCCTTCTCAAGGTCTTTGATGCCCTCAAACACCTTGACATCCATGCCATTGTACATTGTGTTTAATGCCATGGTGTTGCATTGCTTGTTGGACTTGTCAGTGGGAGTGAGGTTGGTTGGATCAAGGATGACATAATCCTTTTCGGTCACTTCCCATACTTGGTCATTGATTGATCCCAAGTACATTCTCATGCATCTCTTCCAATAGTCAAAATTCTTGACCCCATCAAAGAAAGGAGGCTTTCCCCCAACATGGTTGAACACAACATTAGCCATTGCTTCACACGAAGGTTGTTAAGCCTTCTAAAACGGTGACCACGGCTCCAATACCACTTGTAAGGTCCTAGATGGCTAGAGGGGGGGTGAATAGCCTATAAAAATTTTCTACAAGCTCAACTAAACAAACCGATTAGTATAAAACACGGCGTAAAGCGGTTTGCACTAGCTCTATTGTCTTGCAAGCCTCTAGTGACAATTTTAAATCTATTCTACGATCTCTATGTCAATCAAAGGCTATGTCACTACTCTAACTAGTGAGCAATCCTAATAAGATCCTTATGCTAGCAAGAACAACCTACACAAGCAAGTGCTAGCTCTCTACTCAAAGTAATCTAGCAAAGTAATGCAAGAGTGAGAAGCTTGTTATACCGACGTGTAGAGGATGTCAACCAATCACCGGGAAGAAGAAGAGCTATCAATCACACGAAGGTGATGATCCACACACCGAGACAATGAACAAGTCGATTTGTTCACCCGGAGTTCGCTTGTACACCGACAAGTTACTCTCCGGTTGTGCCGACCAACACAAGGATGGTGTTTGAGCTAGGCGGTGCCCTTGCTAGCTTCAACACACCACTCAACAAGTGTGGTACCCAAGACACGAGCAATGTATTCCTTGCACTTTGTCTTCCCGACGAGGAGTGCGTAATCCTCTCACAAATCAACCGGAGGTGGCCAAGAAACAATCACCTCTTCTTGCCAACAACTCCACCAATCCACCAAGCCGGCTAGGAGCGGTGTCTCTAAGAGAAACGAGAAATGCACCGTCTCACAACGATCCCCAAGTGCCTCTAGATGCAAGAACTCGATGCAATGCACTAGGATCAACTCTTCTCTCAAGAATGAAGCTCAAATCAAGAATGAGAGAGGAGGGAGGCTTGCTTGCTTGCTCAAGGATGTTAGGAATGATTCAAATGACCAAGAGAGAGAGCAAGAGGCAGCCAAGGGGGTATAAATACCCCTCACCACGAAATGTGGCCGTTGGGGGAAACCCACGCTTTTACAGCCGATCGACGGGCCTTGACCGGACTCACCGAGTCCGGCCGGTGGATCCGGTCACAACCGACAACGCCCAAACAAAGGATTTGCCCCTCGTCTCGACCGGGTCCGGCCAGCGGTCCGTCATGCTTTCGTCAGCACCGAAGCATCCGGTCGGCGTCCGGTCGGCCCGAGGGCGAACCCCGTTTACACCCTTTACGTAATTCCGACGGACCCGCACACCGGTCGCCCGGCCGTAAGCCCCGTGCTTCCGGCCAAAAAGCGTTCGGTCACCCCGAGCTGCGAATTTCTGTCGTTTCATCGTCATTCCTTCGCCTTTGCTCCAAACCGACTTCCGCCACTTGATTCTTGTTGCCGACACGTCGAAGAACACCTCGACACCAAGTGTTAGCATTTTCGAAACCATTTTCACCAAGTACGGAGTTAGCTCTTTAGGTTAGAATGCGTGCATATGAGACTTGAACCTAAAGGCACGTGAGGATCGATATGTACGAAAGTTTTCCCCTCTTTATAGTACGGCTTATCGATCCTATAACCACCCACACTCTCTATAGTGTCTTGGGTGTGAAATCAAAAGCCCTATGGTTATACCTTTGCCTTGGGACCTTTGATCTCCAAACCTCCACCGGGTTGCATGCTTGATCATCTTTTGGATCACCTCGATCCATCCTCCATGATCACCATGCACCAACTCCGGCACGACCAATCTCCAATCTAGTCAAACACTTAGCATCGAGAGATTAGTCCTTAGGTGTCACTAATTAGCCAAAACCAAACTAGAGATCTTCATATGTGCAACCGCAGCTGTGTCTACCCTGATGTTGTAATCTTCACAGAAGTCTAGGAACTTTTTTCCAATGAAGTTGGTTCCATTGTCTGTGATGATCGAATTCGGGACGCCAAACCTTGAGAGCAGATCTTCAAACAACTTTACTGTTTCTTCTGTCCGAGGTGTGATAACCGGTCGGGCTTCGATCCATTTGGAGAACTTGTCTATTGCTACCAGAACATGAGTGTAGCCCCCGGGCGCTTTCTTGAGAGGTCCGATCATATCCAGTCCCCATACTGCGAATGACCAAGTGATTGGAATGGTTTGTAGAGCTTGAGTAGGGAGGTGCGTCTTGTGGGCATAGTACTGGCAACCTTTGCAGGTTCGTACTATATGATTTGCGTCTCGGACTGCTGTCGGCCAATAGAAGCCTTGCCTGAAGACTTTCCCCACCAGGGTTCGTGGAGCAGCATGGTGCCCGCACTCTCCTCCATGAGTATCTATCAACATCTCTTTTCCTTGCCCTCAGGAGATGCACCTCTGAAATATTCTCGAGGCCCCCTTTTTGTATAGTTCTGGTTCGTCTCCAATCATTGTAAATGATTTGGCCCGTCGGGCTATCCACCTTGCCTCGGTCTTGTCCTCGGGGAGCTCTTCTCGGGTCAGGTAGTTGATTAGTGGCGCCGCCAATCTTGCATTTCTTCATCAATTTGCATGGCCTCCGGTTGTTGCCGTGTTACTACGGAGAGACTTCGTCTTCGAGCTTTGTCTTTGATTTCCGGGGGTGCCGTAGCCCCGAGGGGTTGGGTCACCCCAGGGGGCTCCCGGTCCCGGTATTTGACGGAGGGCTGGTAGAGGTCCAAAGGTCGATATTTGGGGGCATAGCGGCCCTTGTAGACGCAACCTTTGCTAGCTCGTCCGCTGCCTCATTGTACCTCCTTGGTGTGTGTCGATGTTCCAGGCCATGAAATTTTTCTTCCAGCTTTCTTACCTCTCGGCAATATGCCTCCATTTTTGGATCGTGGCAGGCCGAGGCCTTCATCACTTGATCCACCACGAGCTGGGAGTCCCCTCTTGTTTCCAGGCGCCGGACCCCGAGGTCAACCGCAATGCGGAGACCGTTGACCAGGGCCTCGTATTCCGCTACATTGTTTGAAGCCTGGAAATGTAGCCTGATTGCATACCTTATGTGAACCCCAAGGGGCGAGATGAAGAGCAGGCCTGCCCCTGCTCCTGTCTTCATAAGGGATCCGTCGAAGAACATCGTCCAGCATTCTGCTTGGATCGGTGCCGAGGGGAGCTGGGTGTTCGTCCATTCCACAACGAAATCGGCAAGGACCTGAGACTTGATTGCTTTGCGTGGGGCGTATGTCAGTGTCTCGCTCATAAGCTCTACTGCCCATTTGGCCACCCTTCTTGTAGCTTCTTTGTTGTTTATGATTTCCCCGAGGGGGAATGCTGATACTACTGTGACCGGGTGTGCCAGGAAGTAGTGTCGGAGCTTTCTTTGCGCTAGTACCACGGCGTATAGTAACTTCTGCATCTGAGGGTATCGGGTTTTGGTGTCTGAGAGTACTTCACTAATGAAGTAGACAGGTCGTTGGACTGGTAAGGAGTGCCCCTCTTCTTGCCGCTCGACAACTATGGCCGCGCTTACCACCTGGGTAGTGGCGGCCACGTAGAGGAGCAATTGCTCCCCGGGATTCGGTGGTACTAGAACTGGTGGGTTGGTGAGTATCCTTTTTAGGTTCCCGAGGGCCTCTTCCGCTTCAGCAGTCCAAGTAAATTGCTCAGATTTCTTCAGAAGCCGGTACAGGGGTAGTCCTTTTTCCCCCAGCCTAGAGATGAATCTGCTGAGAGATGCTAGGCAGCCCATGAGCTTTTGGACTCCCTTGAGATTGGTGACTGGCTCCATATTGGTTATTGCTGCAACCTTGGTTGGGTTGGCCTCAATACCTCATTTGTGAGACAATGAATCCGAGAAGCATCCCGCGAGGGACCCCGAATACACATTTCTCTCGGGTTCGCCTTGACCCCTCTTTCATTTAGGCATTTGAACGTTGCTGCCAAGTCACCCACTAAGTCCGTTGTCTTTTTGGTTTTTATTACGATGTCGTCGACGTAAGCTTCAACTATCCATCCTATAAGTTCGCCGAACACATGTTGCATGCATCGTTGATAAGTGGCTCCAGCGTTCCTCAGCCCGAAAGGCATGGTGAGGTAGCAAAGACATCCCGAAGGGTGTGATGAAAGAAGTCGCAAGTTGGTCGGACTCTTTCATTTTTATTTGCTGGTACCCAGAATACGCATCAAGAAAGGACAAGGATCGCATCCCCGCCGTAGAGTCAACGATTTGATCGATTCGAGGTAATGGAAAAGGAACTTTGGGACATGCTTTATTGAGACTAGTGTAGTCAACACACATCCGTCATTTCCCATTCTTTTTCTCTACTAATACAGGATTAGCTAGCCACTCTGGGTGGGACACTTCCTTGATGAACCCGGCCGTCACTAGTTTCTGCACCTCCTCTCCGATGATCTTGCGCTTGGCGTCGTCGAATCGCCTCAGCCGCTGCATCACAGGTTTGGAGCCGGCTCGGATGTCTAGGGAGTGCTCGGCGACTTCCCTCGGTATGCCTGGCATGTCCGAGGGACTCCATGCAAACGTGCTGGCGTTCGCACGAAGAAAGTCGACGAGCACTGCTTCCTATTTCGGGTTGAGCTCCGAACTGATGGTCAGCAGCTTCTCTCCGGGACGCTTGGGTCAAGCGGAATGGTTTTGTTGCCTTGAAGCTTCAAAGCCGCCCGCGTGTCGCTTGGCCTCAGGTTCCTTATGCATTTTGTCAAAGCTCTTTGAGACTTCAGCAATGAGTTTCTCTGATATGGCGAGTGCCTCGGCGTATTCAACGCTTTCGACGTCACAGTTGTATGCATGGTGATATGTCGAACCAGTGGTGATGACCCCATTGGGCCCTGGCATCTTCAGTTTAAGGTATGTGTAATTAGGCACAGCCATGAACTTGGCATAGCACGGCCGGCCTAGTCTTTGCATGGTAGACTCCTCTCGAACCCGAGGGACCTCAAAGGTCGGGGTTTCCCGATGAAAGTTCGAGGGGGGTCCCGAAGCATACCGGTAAGTCAATGCGCCCGAGGGGCTTCACTTGCTTCCCGGGACAATCTTTGTTGAAGGCCGGCCCCCCTCGACGGATCTTGGACTTGTCGATTTTGAGCAAATCTAGAGTCTCCTCGTAAATGAGGTTGAGACTGCTTCCTCCGTCCATGAGGACCTTGGTCAGTCTCGTGTTACCGACGACTGGGTCCACCACCAATGGATAGGCTCCTGGGTTAGGAATATGATGTGGATGGTCCTTTTGATCGTACGTGATTGCTTGATCTGACCATTTGCGAAGCTTGGGGGTGGCAGGCTCTGCAGAAAAAACCTCCTGTCGCTCTTTCTTTCTTTGTCGAAAGGTCATGTTACTTGTCCTACCCCCGAAGATCATGAAGCGATTTGTCGACCTTCGAAACTTAGAATCTTCCCCGCCCTCTCCCTCGGGTTCTTCTTTGTTTTCTTTCCCTTCGGGATTGCCCCGAGCTTGTTGAAATGCTTTATGGAGGGTCTTGCATTCTTCTAAGGTATGCTTGACAGGGTATTGATGGTTTGTGCAGGGTTTTTTAAGTATGTCATCAAACTTGCCTTGGGGTGCCCGAGGCCCCTTTCGGTCCACTGCCGCGACAAGGTCATCTTCGAGGTCGCCCGGGGCTAGCCCCTTGCCCCGTCTGCTCTTGTTCTTCTTTTTCTTTTTGGCGTCAGGGGGATTTGATCCCTCGGCCTCGTCCTCCCGGCGCTTTCCTTTCTTGGAGGCCTGGTCAAACAATGCACTGACGGCCTCTTCACCACTTGCGAACTTGGTCGCAATGTCCATAAGGTCATTGGCTTCGGTTGGGGTCCAGCGTCACAACTTACCGACGAGCTCGGCGTGTGGTGCCCGCCAAGAACGCCCCAATCACGCCGGAATCCGTCACGCTCGGGAGTTCATTCCTTTGTTTTGAAAAACGCCGGATGTAGGCGCTGGGATTCGTCGGGTTTTACGCGACACCCCCGAGGTCCCAGGAGTTTCCCCGGGCGCGGTATGTGCCTTGAAAGTTTCCTCCGAAGACTCGCACCAAGTCATCCCAGCTTGTGATTTGGTTGGGCGGGAGGTGCTCGAGCCAAGCTCGTGCCGACTCGGAATGGTAGAGTGGCAAGTTACGGATGATAACCTTATCGTCATGAGCTCCTGCGAACTGGCAAGCCAGGCGGTAGTCATCTGGCCAGACCTCGGGGCGTGTTTCACCGGAGTACTTCTCAATATGGCTCGGGGGTCGAAAGCGTGACGGCAGCGGCACCCTTCTGATTTCCCTGGTGAAGACTTGCGGCCCCGGGGGATCAGGTGAGCTGCCTCGCTCGTTGCGGCTTCCTCGGCGTTGTTCAATTTCATCTCTTAGGTTTGGGAGCCGTTGATTGTCTTGTCGGCTCCGTCCCGACTGTCCCCTCGGCTGGCTTTGGTTTGGGCGGTTTTCCTCAAGGCGTTCCCAAACATCACGGTTGGAACGGTTGTCAATCAGACGCTCCCTGATAGGACGCGCCGGAGCTTGGCTTTGTTCAGGTTCGGCGGAGGCTTGTCGGCTGCAAGTTGACTCCTGACGCCTAGAGGTCGCATAGTTCCTGAAAGCCGAGCTCTCAACTTGTTGGACTGCGGCTTTATCAAGGAGTTCCTTGAGTCCGTCTCGTTGCCTCCTCCCTTCGGTGGTCGAGGGTTCGGGCATTTCCTAAACAAGCATCGCGGCCGCAACTACGTTAAGGCTGGCACGGTTGAAAGGAGCTGGCACCCTCGGGGGACGCGAATTGTTCCCGGTATTGGCCTGGCCGCCGGGGCTTGAGGCGCCGCGGGTTTCTTCCTCGCTGCGCTTGTTCCCGGCGGATGGTTTGTTCTAGCCGTCGCACTCGCTGCCTCGGCCAAGCCGAGCTTCGATGTCTCGTAATCACGTGCTTTGCCCGGCGGGGACTGCGACCGGTCGGACCGGGGCAGATGCGGCTGGCGTCGGCGGAGCGCGTCGTCATGGCGGGATTTCTGCATTGTCATCACTCTCCTCGGGGTCTGTAAGTTGTCCATCTATGAGCTCCACGTTATAGCATTCCCGAAGGGGATCATAATATTCATTATTGAAGAAACGGGTTCAAAGCTTTCTACAACACAAGCTGCCCTAGGGTAATACCCTAAACTTCGGATACTCATCATGAAGCTCCCGGAAATAGGCGCCAACCGTTCCTCGGGGGGGGGCACCTTCGCCCCTGTGGCGAACAAGCCGTCCCACCGACTAGTGGCGCGGGGATAGTCGTCGTGGTGCGCCTCCGTCACCGGCTCGAGCACCCCTGGTACGGGGAACTCCTGGCTTGCCGCGATGTAGTGGTGGCGAACTACTGGCGTGGTGGTTGCCGTACCCAATGCCTCGTGAATGTGCGGGGCATTGTTGTCGTGCGCTCGACCCACACGTCCGCTCCTCCCGTGGCCGAGTGAGCGCTTGCCGCCGCGCCGTGCCTTCTTCAACGCCATGTCCTACTCCTTCGGTGCCATTGTGGCCGCTACTTTTGCTGAAGCGAGCGCCTCTTCCTCCTCATCGGTGTCGACGAGCACGGGAAGAGGTCGTAGTTGGAGCTGCGCCTCATGCGTCGTCGTTGTCGCCGCGTCCTTTGGTGGTGGCGACCATGGTAGCGATTGCGGCCTCTTGGTGACCGAATGCGGTTGTCTTCCGATTCGATCGGAAATAGGGTCGCCTTGAAGTCACGGCCCGGTAGTGAACTCGAGGTCGCCGAACCGGCTGATCGTCGTTCCTCAACGGAGCTCGTGCTCCGGCGAACGAGATGGAAAGGTCGGTGATGTCGCCATCTAGGTTATGGGAAGTGATTTTTCGCATAGCGCCCTCCTACCGGCGCGCCAACCGTGCTGTTTTGAGAACCGGGGTATCCCAAGCACCGGCAATAATTTATAGGTCAGGCGCTCCCCGCCGATGGCGTGTGCGAGCCGGGAGACGAAGAGTTTATCCCGGTTCGTGCCATGGGGCCCCTACGCCCAGCCAGTGGTGTCCTTTCGTGTTACCTCGCACCAATGTGCACAAGAACCAAAGCGACATACAAGTGATTTCGGGAATGAAGAAGACCTTCAATCCCGGGGTGAGATGGCTAAGTATGAAAACCTAGAAAAGGGGGATCCTCTCTATTGTGGCATCACTCCCCTTTTTATAGTGTAAAGGAGAGATAATACATACAATACGTGTCGTGTACAAATGCTAAGGTGTCTACCGCCCGGGGCCATAGGCGTGATATGCCCGAGCCCGAGCCTCGGGTTCCCCGAGGGGATGCCCCGGTGTGGACGCGTGTCTTGGTGTCTCCCCGCGCCCGTGTCCGTCGCCCGGGCGGGGGCAACCCGAGGGCCCAATGGGATCCTCCGATCCCACCGCGATTCTTGGCGTCTTTGGGTCCGCGCCGTGGTGCGGTGTCGATATCCCGAGGGTTCTTGGACCCGTGTCGAGGAGGTGAAGCCGCAAGCAAATGAATAGTGAAGTTGTGTTTCCCCGTGCGGGGTGACGCGTGTGGTAATCGCTCCCTTTACGTCCCATAAACGGGGATGCGAGGAGATAACGGGGCGGAGTTGGATCGTCGGGGCAATCGATTGTCCCGTCACCACATCGTGGGAAACAGGGGACATTAAATGCGGCCGTTCCCCACTATCGGGTTGGGCTTCCCAAGGTGCGCCCGAGGTTGTTTACCCGGGAGAAAGAGGGAAGAGCCGGGTCTGACTCTTTTCACCCTCGGGCGAGGCGGAGATGTCTTGCCCGAGAGCCATGGTCCTCGGGCGAGGCAGAACCGCCCTTTGGGGGAGCCCACGCCCTCGCGGGCGGATCTTGGCCCCGAGGCTCCCGGCCCTTCGGATTGGGGAACGTGGTTTCGCGAGAGCGGGCCGTATGGGCTGATGTTGTGTGGGCCGATTTGGTCTATAAGCCAACGCGCTGTAACAAGCTTGTTATGCGCTTTGCTTTTTCTAGTCCTCCTTCTCCATACTAACGTTGGTCCCTACGGCTCTTTATTTTTATTTCTATAACTCCTCGAGTTTTCACCCCAGGCCCTTTCGCCTGGTTGGGGGTTGACTTGGCAAGTTGGGCCTCGTTTTAGAGGAGTATCTCGAGATGGGCTGCTTTGGGCCTTTAATTGGGCCAAAAGGATGTCCCGTATTAAGTCCTTCTTTGTCAATTTGTTGGCCGGGGGCCGTCCTTCGATCCTTCCTTCTATCTCCTAGCCCATGATACGTCTTGGGTTTTCCGTCTAGCGTCGTCTTCCCACCGATTCGTTTTTTGGGCCCTTGGGCCGTGATATCTGCCTTGGGCCTATTTTTACTTGTGGGCCGATTATTTTCGCCCCCGACAAAGGGGTCTCCCACGACTTTGGCATGGTGCGAGGCCGTGGATTTGGGGGGCAGAGGCGGCAAAGTGCTAAGTAGAGCACGACGGCAAGGACAAAGAAGGATGGGGAGGAGGCACTGCACCTGGCGGCGGCGCGGACAACACGGCGGCTCGGCGGCTCGCGGCTCATTGGGCGGGCGGGCGGATGGGCAAAGGCGGAGGAGTGTAGCGTTTGGGGGAGTGGGCGTTGGGGGCGGCGAGGCGGCGGTGCTAGAAGCGAGCATGGCGGCAAGGACAAGAAGGATGGGGAGGAGGCGCACCGGACTAGGGCGGGCGCAGACAAATGGGCGCCTCCGGGCTCACGGCTCATTGAGTAGGCGACAAAGGGGCGGCGGCGGCGTGCGTCGTGCCCGCGAGCCGCCCCAAGGAGTGTAGCGTTTGGGGGATTGGGCGTCAATGGTTCGAGAACTCCGGTTCAGCGTGGACGGTTATGATGGAGGCAGAGTCGGATTCGATGGTGGAGGACCTCGTTACTCTAGTTCAACAAAGGTCTTGTGAGAGGAAACCACTTGTTCACCCGCATCCTCATGTTTAAAGTAGATAGATAGATGGTTCAATTCCACATATTCTCCTTGAAAAAAAGTGGAGTTGAAACTTATTGCACATATTAAGACTAATTTGTGAGATGAATCGTTAAGTCTAATTAACAATGTGGTGCTATAGTAAATATGCTCTTAATAATGAATAGTTAGGCTTACTAGATTTATCTCACGAATTAGCCATTATCTAGTTTTATAATCAGCTCATGTTTAGTCCTAATTAACATCAATATTCGACGTGGCACAAACCGCTTTAGCCCTTGGATTCATATACCCCCCTATATTCCACCTGGTTAGCTACTCCCACCGCTCCAAATCGATTTAACTTCGGTTTAGTTTGGTTTATTTGGTTGAATTGAGAATTCGGTTTAGTTTGGTTTATTTGGATTAAGAAATCGAATGGATCGGTTCGTTTGATTCATCTAAACTTTACCATTCGATATCGGGGATCAATACAACCACATATGACTGAATTTGCAAAGTGAGTCTCAGATGGACTAAATCATCCGATCTCGGATGTCACCAACCACAACCACCTATGATTTGGCTAAGCTTATGAATGTGTTCTCTTGAGAAAGACAAAGTGCGTCGTAGGGACGTTCAATTGACCTTTGTACTAGGCATTGGAATCATATTTGTGACAACTATGTTTGTTTGTGCGAAGAGTGTCAAATGAATTTCAGACTATCTGTTAATCAACCTTTGGTTGTTTGATACAAGAAACGCAAAATGTCTACGTCCAGAGAAACTAATTAGTAATCTATTATTGCTATCCGGCAAGTACAAGAACCAACTACACTAAGGAGGGAATTTATGGGTGACATCTTGACAAAAAAATCAGAAAAAATGTTGTGACAAGCTCCCCGAAGATATCGAATTCTTGATTAAGAAGTTAGCTACAATGTAATTTTATATGTTTATGTTTTACCAAAATACACAAGAACGTACTCAATGTTGTAACTTAGATAGTTTATCTAACAGTTTCGAAAATCAAAACCGTGACGTTAGCACGGACATTATATGTTTAATTACCGACGGAGCGAGTACAGCAGAGGAGCGGAGCAGGTGCCTTGCAGGAGATATGCCTTGTCGCTGTCCACAGATTACTGGATGACCGATGACGTGGTAGCCTTCTAGGGGTTTCTTTTGTAGCTTCTCATTCTCATTGCCTTTTTTTTCTCTGTTATTATCGACATCGTGCAAACACATCATGCAATTGTATTGGAGTATATTTGTGTGAGCAAAAGCGTCGGTGTTCAGCACCATACGTGGCAGACTATCTATGACCTATTGACCTGAGCCATGGCCCACCAGCCCATTGATGAAGTAAGAAGGAGTAGCTGCCGACAGACGAGTACAGACACGACACGGCGCGGGCGGTTCAACCACCTTCTTCACTGCAGGAATACGCGAGAGGCGAGACGCGCGCAGCGCAGCGCAGCCCAGGTAAACCGGTCTCGAAGGTCGAGCTATGGAGATCGCAGCGGCCATTGTGGGAAGTATCCTACCGAAGCTGCAGGCCTACCTGCTCCTCAAACACGATGGCGACCACGACGGTGCGGAGCTCCTTAGCCGGGAGCTCACGAGTATCCACGCCGCCCTCCGCGACGCTGCCGCCCGTGGCCACGCGTCGCCGGGGCAGCCCCAAGATAGCGAGAAGGAGGACAGGGGCCTGGGCCGGCGCAGCAAGGGAGCTGGCGTACGACGTCGACGATGCCATCGACACCCTCCTTGTCTCATCCTCGCTGCAGCCGGCCCGCGGACAGGACGGCGGAGACGACCTGCCGCGTTCTCCCATGCACATCAGCCTCGAAGGGCTTCTTCAAAGGGCCACCGACCTCTCCGGGTCTCGTCCCCAGATTGCAGGGGAACTTCCTGTGCCTCCGGCCACCGTTATCCACTCGGACCTGGACGAGGAGGTGGTACTCGTCGGCGCTGATGGCGCCAGAGACGGGCTCATCACGAGGCTGCGCCTGCGCGGCGATGGCAACAGTGACGGCAGCGAAGTCGACGCTTGCGACCGGAAGGTGAAGGCAGTCGCCATCGTCGGGTCTGCGGGGTTGGGCAAGACAGCCCTCGCCAGATCGGCGTATGGCGTTCTCCGACCGCAGTTCGATTGCGCGGCGTTCGTCCCCATCGGATTTCATCCCCACATCGAGTCAGTTCTCCAGAGTTTGCTCCGGCAGCTTGGTTTCACCGGCGATGCTGATGCTACTACCCAAGAACCAAGGGACGAGAGGAAGCTCATCAATCAGCTCTTAGGATTCCTTCAGAACAAGAGGTAAGCTGTAATTTCAGAGAAAATCTTGACATTCCAAGACATAACTTGAGAAGTTGAAGTGCATTATTCCGGTAGTCTACTGTATCAATCAATTACTACAAAACAGAACCACAGTCAGTTCTTACGTACTGCTAGTGTGTAGGTGCTTTTCACTTTATTTTACAACTGCAAATTTCGCTAGCTCACGTTATATTACAGTGGACTCACTACTTGTAGTTGCAGGTACTTAATCGTTGTCGATGATTTATGGGATACACTGTCATGGGACAAGATCCGATGTGCTCTAATCGACAACAACCATGGAAGTAGAATCATCGCAACTACCCGCAACTTTGATGTAGCCGATCAAGTTGGAACTCCATACGAACTGAAACCCCTTTCTGCAGATGATTCCAGGACACTGTTCTTCAAAACAGTATTTGGCCATGAAGATAAACGCTGCCCTGATGATGATTTTACCAAAGTAGCAGAAGAAATATCGAAGAAATGCAATGGTGTGCCATTAGCTATTGTTACGCTAGCCAAAATGCTGGCCAGGAAGATGGGGGACAACAGAGAATGGCACAAGGTGCGTGGGTACATTGGTTCAGGATTTGAGAACACACCTGATGTGCAGAACATGAGGATGGTCACCTCTCTTGGCTACTACAATCTCCCTCCCCATCTGAGGGCTTGCTTATTGTACACGAGTGTATTTCCAGAGGACTGTGAGATCAGGCGAGGCCGATTGGTGTGGCGGTGGATAGCCGAAGGTATTGTCCAGGATGAAGATAAAAATGTGGAGTCCTTATTTGAGCTTGGGGAGAGTTATGTTGACCAGCTCGTCAATAGAAGCATGATTCAGTTGCTAGATGTGGACTATGCCGACGATGGTGGCCGAGACGAGTGCTGCTGCAGCGTGAGTTTTCCAGTGATGGATCTCATCAGTCACCTGTCAAGCCAAGAAACCTTCATCACTGTACTCGATGACGAGCAGCGGACGTGTCCATCGCACTAGTAACGAATTGATTTTTTGCGGCGGGGACCAGATCTTTTCCGTGGCGGGCAATTTGCACCCGCCACGTAAATGATCCGCCCCCCCGCCGCCGGGGCCTCTTTTACGTGGCGGGCGCGTTGCGCGCCCGCCACGCAAAGATCATTTTTTTTGGGCGGGCGCCCGCAACGCACCCGCCACGTAAAAGATATTAACCGTGGCGGGCGCGTTGCGGGCGCCCGCCACGCGCCCTGCTTCTTTTGCGTGGCGGGCATATTAGGGCGCCCGCCACGCAAAAGGCCGTAGCCTATATAATCTGGACGGCCGCCTCTTCATCTTCTCCACGAACTTCCTCTTCCAACTCTTGTGGGGGAGGTTTTGATCCAAAACCCGACAAAAACTTTGATTTGGGTGTTTTGGCTTTGATTTGGTGGAGGAGAAGACACTAATTGGTCGATTAATGCCTCTTTTTGATCTTTCTTTCCCTCTTTTTCATCCCCTCTCTAAATCTAGAGACACATGAGGAGAGAGAAAACTGTCTTTTCTCTAGATTTAGATCTATGGTGGAACTTTTTTTTTTTTTTTTTTGGTTTGGAGGAGATAGAAAACTGCCTTTCTCTAGACCTAGATCTCTGGTGCAACTTCATCTCTTTTTTTTTTTGGAGGAGAGAGAAAACGCCTTTCTCTAGATCTAGATCTATGGTGGGACTTCTTCTCCTTTTTTTTTTTTGGTTTGAGTACTATGTAACGGCACTAATTAGCTTTTTGGAAGAGCAGGGATCGATCAGGATGGAGAGGCACCGAGCCCACCGGATGTATGAGATGAAGAGGGTTGATGACGAATACTTTGATGAGGTGAAGAAGTTTGTTGCTCGGCGGCGACCTGGCCGAGATAATTCAACAGAGGCCGATCATCCGTCCGCGCGCAAAATGCAAGAATCAAAAGCGTTCTCGACACCGTCGTGCGATCTCACCTAATCATGCATGGCTTCGTCGGTGACTATTTGGTCCGGACTTTTCACGGCGAAGAAGTTCCACCCTTCGATCCACCGGTCGATCCAAGACCCGGCGGTCCCCTACCGATGCGAAGAAAAGTCCACCACCGGTCCAATTCCATCGATTTGTTCAAAACCACGGCCGACGTCGACGATGACGGCGATGACGGTGGTGGTGGTGGAGGGGACGGCGGCGGGAGAATCCTATGACGCAGCCCGAGGATGTCCGTTTTTGAAGATTTGGTCAACCGACTCGGTGAGGACGACATTCGCTTGGGTGCCCGAAATGGTTGGAAAACTTCAAACGATGAAGCAGCAGCGAAGCTGATCCTCTTTACAAAGACAGTCCGGAGGGTTGCACGGGCGAGTTTTACCCTCGAACTTGTCGATGTTGAAGTCTCGCCATGGCTGGTCCGACACTAGCTTCAATGAGCTCGTAAGTTACCTCGCCTCGACGTATCCATCGCCTAACAAGGTTCCTCGCTAGCACGTATCGCGCTAAGAAGTTGATCCGCCCGGTGGCGGCGAAAGTGAAGAAGTTCGATGCTCGCCCCAACCATCGTATCCTATATCGGGCGATCAAGACGAGAATTTGACCGCTTGTCCGCGACTGCGGGCGCTTAGTCGATACAAGCGGAATGCCGGATGTCGCGTGGGACGATGACGCCGATGAGGAAACAGGGCGGGCGAAAGAAGAAGAAGGGGGCGAAGAAAACCGGTGCGGCCGCGAAGAAGATCATGTCAACGCGGGGCGAGGAAGAGGAAGGTTACACGCGAGAGGAAACGCCCAAATACGCCAATGTGGTACCTTCACCGACGCCTACGGGCTCTCTATGGGAACCCCGAGGATGCTAAGCACATGACGTGGCATGCATCTAGCGATCGTGTGAAGGATGATGAATCTACGGCACCCTTCGGATGCTAAGCGATGGCAAGACTTCGACGCCGCCTACCCCGACTTTGCAGGGAGCCCGTGAACGTTCGGTTCGCATTGAGTACCGACGGAATGAACCCATTCGGTGACTGGCGCAAAGACGCATAGCACGTGGCCTGGGTCGTCCTCACCATGTACAATCTACCTCCACATCTTTGTCAAAAGCGCGGTATGTTTTGCTCACCATGCTCATTTCGACCGGGCGTTGACAAGAACGATATAGATGTGTTCTCGGAGCCGTTCATGGAGGAGATGGAGGTACCGCTTTGATGATGGGGTCAGCATGTTTGATGCGCACCGCAAGGAGAAGTTCACTCTTCGTGCCATCATCTTTGTCACCATCACCGATTACCCTACCTTTTTTTTCATTATCGGGCGGCAGATTAAAGGGAAGACCGCCTGTGTAGCTTGCATTGAAGAAACACGCCCACTTACCCGAAGGGATCCAAAAAAATCGTGTACATGGAACACGAGGCGACTTCCTCTGCAAAGAAGCATAGGTACAGAGATCCAAAAATGAATGTGTACTTTGACAACAAGGGCGAAGTCGAAACCTCGGTAGCACCGACTAGTTATGGTCCGAAGGTGTTTGACATGGTGAAGGACTTGGAGTGCGAGTTTGGAAAGAAGAAGAAGAAGAAAGACGATGATAAGGAAGACGGCACCTCCAAGACAAAGAAGCGAAAGAGGGATAAACTGGAGGAAGGAGCGCCTCCAGCCGTTCCTTTCAAGAAGAAGTCAATCTTCTTCAAGTATCTAAAGTACTGGAAGATACTGCATACACCCCACGCGATCGATCAGATGCACCTTGAGAAAAATGTCTTCGAAAGCACGATCGGTCTCCTGATGGATATCAAGACCAAGACGAAGGATGGTGTGAAGTCACGTCAGGATCTTGTTGACATGGGCATCCGACCGGAAATTCACGCTACACGGCTTCCGAACGGTAAAGTCGAACTCCCAGGTGCGGCCTACAACCTAACGAGCGACGAGAAGTTGGCTATGTGTCGGTTGATGCGGGGTATCAAGGTACCGACGGGTTTCTCTTCCAACATCAAGAGTCTGGTATCCATGAAAGACCTCACAATGACGAACTTCAACGCGCACGATGCTCACATCATGCTGACGGTGTTCCTTCCAATTGTGATCAAAGCTGTTCGTCCAAAATACGTGAAGATGGTGGTCACAAGGATTTCATACTTCTTTAACCAAATCAACCGTAAGGTAATTGCCAAAGCGAGATCCGCCCGCCGCTTGAAAGAGTTCATCGCCGAAATAATGTGCCGGATAGAGATGTGTTTCCCACCGCCGTTTCTTCGACATTATGCCACACCCGATGATGCACATGGTTGATCGATTGAACAAACCGGGGCCCGTGTACCTACAAAGCGATGTGGACCACCGGCGACTAATGTCTACCCTCAATCGATTCAATCATAACCGCGCTTACCCGCAGGGGCTCTATGATCGAGGCATACACAAGCCGAGGCCGTGAACGGTGTGTGAAGTACATAAAAGATGGGAGGGCTATTGGGCTTCCAAAGCATCAACATGAAGGAAGAACCTCGGGGATGGGGTGCGCGGGCCGAAAAGCACGCACCGACATACATAGGGACAAAGTGCTAGACGCTCACTACAAAGATCCTTCATCAATTGGTGATCATGGACGATACGTGAAAAAGCACCTCAAAGAGCTCCGCCGTGCAAGTAGCAAGCGCAAGAACCGTCCTCAAGGATCGGCGTGAGAACACAAGAGCACTTTCCTCCAGTGGCTCCAAAAGCGTAACATTCCCCGTGAGATGATGCGAGATCGTGAAGAAGCTTGTGTCGTGGCCGCCCATGCGGGTCACCACGTGGCAAGGGTATGATGTCAACGGGTACAGGTTCCACACAAAAGAAAAGGACAAGAAGAGTGCATCACGTAACAGCGGTGTTCGATATGAGGGCGAGAAACAGCGTGATGTGGGAGAAGATGACATGCTTCGCACAAGTCGAAGAAATATGGGAACTTGACTACGGCGGTAACCTACAGTGTAATCGTTTTCCGTTGCCGGTGGGTCAAGCCTTCGGCGCTTCTAGTGGACGATTTTTGGGCTAACCACCGTGAACCTTCAAAGTGTCCGGTACAAAGATGATCGGTGGGTGCTTGCATCGATGTCGCACAAGTAGCCTACTACATGAACGCTGAGAACATAAATAGACATATTGTCGTGGCAGAAAGCAAATGGATCGTGGGAGCCGATGGGGTCCAGAGTCCCTAAACATACAACAACTATGATGAGTTCAAGCTCTTTCTGATTTTCCAAAAAAGATGAAGGCACCGGAGGACGTAATCAATCCCGACAAGACTAAAATGATGCCATGGACCCGCCCGATGGCGAGAAGAAGATCACCAATGCACCAAAGACCAAAATGATATGTAATTGCGGTTATTCTCGATGTAAACAATAGTCAAAAACAAATATCTCACACATGTAGTGTCGAAAAACTACAAGGGAGACTAGTGTTTTTTGAACTACACTTTTGTAACAATTTCTCGTCTAAAAAAATTACCTATATATGAAATATAGATCTTGATGAGTTATGAAGTTTCCGTATTCATGACTATTTGAAACTTGGGCGTCTAGGGCTTCAAATGTCGTCCGAATGTGTAAAAAATTCAAATTTCAAATTTCGAAGCGTGAAAAGTTCGAAAAATAAAAAGTTGACACGCGGGGGCATCCTAACCATTTTATAAAAATTTATAACATTTTATAACAATTTATAACAATTTAGAACATTTTATAATAATTTATAACAATTTATAACCACTTTTAACAATTTATAACAATTTATAACCATTTTATAACAATTTATAACATTTTATAACAATATATAACATTTTATAACAATTTATAACCATTTTATAATAATTTATAACATTTTATAACAATATATAACATTTTATAACAATTTATAACAATTTATAACCATACTTTATGTAATGATATTCTCGAAAATTTTACACGCCAAGCGGGCGTCTTAAGCCGCCCCGCCACGGAAAATTAACCGTGGGCGGCACCCTTACTCGCCGCCACGGTTAATTTTTCCGCGGGCGGGCATCCTTACTCGCCCACCACGCAAAAACCCATGTACTATAAATAGTACCCCCCCCCTCAATTCTCTAAGTCCTTCGGCCGCGTTCACCGTGGACTCGGCGGGCTGCCCACTTTTTCCTCGCGCGCCGCCGCGCCGCCGCCGTGCTCGATCCGCCGTGCCTCGCCGCCTCCGTCCGCGCCCGCCCCGCCCAAGGCGCCCGGCACGTCTCCGTCGCGCGCCGCCGCCCGCCGCCTCTCTGCCCCCGCTCCCCGCTCACCGCCCCCGTCCCCTCTCAGGGTGGAACCCTAACTCCGTCGATCCACACACGCCGCGCGCGCTGCGTGGTGCGCCGGCGACCCTGCCGGTCCTTCCTCCTCCGGCCGTGGTCTTTGGGGCCGGTGCGCCGTGGTGCCCGTTCCGTCCGCCCCCCCGCCACCGCCCCCGTCCCCGCCACCGTCCTCGTCCCCGCCACCGCCCTCGCCCCCCCGCCACCGTCCGTCCCCGCCACCGCCCCGCCCTCCTCCTCCTCCTCACCCCCCCGTCCGGCCGTTCCGTGGTGGTGCTCGTCGGTGGTGCTCGTCGGAACCTAACTCCGGCCACCGCGTTCGTGGTGCCCGTTGTCTTTTGCTGGTGCTGTCCGTGGTCTTGCCCCTCGTGGTCTTTGCTGTGTGGTGCTCCATCTTCTTCTCCTCTACCACCCGCCTCGTGGTGCTACCCGGTTAACTTGCTCCTCCTCCGGTTCTCGTATTTTTGATTCATGAAATTCTTTGTTTCACCGTCATATTGTTGCCTCAATTAATGTCCGCCTGTGATGCCAAATTGGATAATCTGATTAGTTGAGTGTATGTGCCACGCCACGATGCCAAATTGATAATCTGAGCATATTTGTCTCAGATCCGCCATCGACCGTGATGCAAAATTGGATAATCCGAGCATATTTGTCTTGGCTCGTGTTGGTGCACCGTCATTAACTTGAATTCACTTGCTCTATGTCATTGATGACCATTTTATGTTTGTCAAGTTGATAATATAGCCCTTCATGTCAAACTGAATTCACTTTGATATTGCCCGGATGGTCGAAGTCCGGAAGCGTATGTTCCGCAACGCCGGTATGCCGCTGCCCACCCGGAAGAACCCCAAAGAAGACCTCTCTGGCCGGCCGACCGACAGGACCCCGGTGGATGATATCACCGAAGAGACACCATGCAATATGTTGATACCGGCGGCAAAGTTGGGCAAGAAAAAGGTAGTGGCCAAGGGGGTGGTATTTCCTCCCGGATCTTGCAAAGAGTACGGCGCACGAGATCCCTCCCGTAATGTGCTGAAGTCAACATTGGGTTCGTGGGCGCCGAACATGAAGACCGGGAGCCGGACTATCCCTGGTCATAACGAGGTGAACACTCTAGGAGCTGCCTGCGGTTACAACGTCGCGGGGCGAAGGTGGACATTGAGCTGAATATGTCGACGTTGACTCCACCTTCCGGCTCAACAAAGAAGACAAAGAATGGACCCGAGTACGCCACCGGACCCCTATGGTGACTCCTCCAACGATGATGAAGATGGTGGGGACGGCGGAGGCAACGACCCTCCTCAAGGTTCCGCACCCCGCTAAGGACCCGACACAAGACGAGCCCTCGGGAGCCGACAACGAAGGAGCCGGCACCCGAGGAGCCTAAGGAGGCGGCACTCGATCGCCAGCACCCGAGGAGCCTAAGGAGCCGACACCTCAAGAGCCGGCACCTCGGCGCCGGAACTCAGAGCCGACACCTCGGGCTCGGGAGCCGGCACATGAGGAGCGGCCGATATACGAGGAAGCAACTGGCGAAAACACAGTGCCAAGTCCTGAGGCGAGAGTAGGGAGCGAGACACCCGTCTACACTCAAGGCCTCCAATGGACAACACCTCAAGCGCCGGGAAGCGTAAAAGGAGATCGACCTAGCAAACGCCCTCCAAAGACCGAAGAAGCACACATTCGATAAAGAGGAGGTCGCAGCACCCAAGTACCCGCTACCCAGGAGGCCCAAAGAAATAGATATTCGATCCGAAAGGTATGCACCGCTGAAACAACGAGTTGTAATAAGTTATTAGCTACTCCTTTTCGCAACCCTAGGTAATTAACATTTGTACCGCCGGTTTTGCGTGCCAAAATCCCCACCTTATAAGGGGGTTTGTCACGGACGAATACCCCGCTCGCTCGAAGTTTGGGAAGTTCATGATCCCAAAGGCTCACTCATCGATGCCGAGGACCGGAGACTCGGAAGTTCCATGCATGGTACATGGAGTGCGCAAAGCGTGGATTGTATAGCTTCGGTGTCCTTCTTCCTAAGGAGTGCTTCCACTACCCCATCGAGCTCCAGTTCACGATTACATTCGATGACATGTCGAGACTACTTCGCCGACAGACATTGACGTCGCCCAAGTCACCTTGTTTACGATGTAAGCGCAATTTTACTTGCACATGTCCCTTGCATCCGTATATAGATTCTTTCTTTCAAAGGTACCTATGCCACGCGCCCACATGTCCTTGTAGGTTGTGCGCCGATGCAGCCCGCAGGTTAAACACCGGTGTTCTTTACCTCTCTCCATGGCACATCTGTGAGAGAGACAGATCGTCGGTTATAAGCTAAGAGCGGACCATCCCGACCGGTCAACTTGACGGACGAGGAAAGACAAGATCCGGGATAAGAATGAAAGAGCTAAGAAGTTGGAGGTAGCGTAATACGCCATATCGCTGATGAAAAAGGTCAAGGAAAATGGGCCTCGATGTATTCGCGCCTTACCAATATGGAATGGGGATGGTAGGACATTGGATCTGCTTTCATGATCTTTCCTCGGGGCCGGGAGGGCCGTTATCTTTGACTCACTACGAGGCACGAACCCGCCGGCTACCAACAATTCGAAAAAATCTTGAGATTGTAAGTGATCGATGAACTCCTTATGCAATTATATACTAGAGTCGAATATCATATATCGTTGACAATATAGTGCATTTCGTACACCGCTTACAAGAAATACTTGAAGGATCAGAATCGCTGGGATCGTCGATCCCGAAGTGTAAGGAGCGCAATGGAGATAGACTCAAAATCAAGCGAAATTTCCCTGCGTAAATGAAACATAGTTTTTCTTAGTACGACTACCTTGCTATAGCTTCGATATTACTAATAACACCGGGTTTATTGTGTGCAATGCCTCAAACAACCGCACGGATCAAACTTGTGTGGATTCTTTGTCTCGTGAGTACCTCCGGTCCGAAGGTACAAATCCAAATACCGACACCGGCCAAGGACGCAAGGAACACGTTCACGGGGTGATACAAAAGGCAACCGACGAGATGCGGTTCAGGGCACACAAAGCGCATATCCGCAAGTTCGTTCTAGACATGGTAGTTCACTTAAAAACAGCCGTACTTCAATCGGGACGAAGAGCTGGGGCCGTCTTTAGAGTTTGGGCCGCTAAGGAGATGGGAAGAGCTAGGTCTTACGGACTATCTTCATCCATCCAACATATAGCTCGCAATGTTTGTAATGATATGTTGTAATTGAAACTAGTACATGTTGGATATAAACTAATGGATCGATCGATCGATCGGTGAAACTTGTATATATGAATCGATGTATATATATGTATATATGATGTATATTAGAGTACATGTCTGTGTTATATATATGTGTGTATGGATTGATACATGTGTATATATATGTATATATATATATACATATATATATATATTGGTATTTTATTTTTTTTTGGCTTGAAGCGTGGCGGGCAACATAACTTCGCCATACGCAAAAGAATCTTAACCGTGGCGGGCGGCGTAACGCGCCCGCCACGGTTAAGTTTTTTTGCGCGGCGGGCGAGTTACGCCGCCCCCACGCTTCAAATTTTACGTGGCGGGCACGGCCGCCCGCCACGCGCGAAGGCCACGATTATCCGCGGACCTTTTCGTTAGTGACGGGCAGCCGTGCCCGCCACTAACAACGTTTTTTGCCCGCCACTAATGTGTTTTTGGGTACTAGTGTCGGGTCAGCAGATTCGCAGGGTATCTGCTTCTCTTGCTAGCATTAGCATGCCTCGACTGAGGTCTCTCTCTGTCTCCAGCCCCGGAAATGCAGAAAGTATCGATCTGAGCACGGCCGGATTGCTTCGTGTTTTGGATCTCGAAGGATGTGATCTTTCAGGGAGCCACCTTCTGCAGAATCATATTGGAAGTCTGATTCACTTGAGGTACCTTGGACTGCGAGATACACGCATTGCCTCTGTCCCTGAAAACATCGGCAAGCTGCGTTCTCTGCAGACACTGGACTTGGCAGACACTAAGGTGGACGAGCTACCGGCGAGCGTCGTTCAACTGAGAGAGCTCATGTGCCTGCGCGTCGACTACTGCACTAGGGTGCCAACCGGAATCGGGAGCCTGACGGCGCTGGAGGAGCTCTCGGACGTCTCGACGCGGGAGGCGCCGGACGTGGTGGAGGAGCTCGGCGGCCTCACAAAGCTGAGGGTGCTCAGGATGACGCTCTGGAAGCCGTCCAGGAGGCAGGAGGAGGCTCTCCTGCAGTCCCTGCGCGGCCTGCAGAATATCCAGGTCCTAGACGTCTACGTCACCGGTGGCGGTGGCGATTGTTCCCAGAGGCTTGACATGGCGCGACAGGCCTGGGCGCCGCCACGGGGCCTCCGCGAGTTCCACGCGCGGGCTATGAACAGCGACTCGAGCCCGCTGCGTGTGTTGCCGGTGTGGATCGACGCGCCGGCCACGCCGCGCCTTGCCGTTCTGATCGTCCAGCTCCAGGAGCTGCGACAGCAGGACATCGAAGCGCTTGGGAGGCTGCCGGCGCTCCGCGTCCTCCGCGTGGACCCCTATGCCAATAAAGAGCCCCTCGTGGTCCCTGGCGGCGCTTTCCCGCGCCTGACGGAGTGCAGGTTCCGGGACTCGACCTGGGGCCTGTCTTCCGGCGTGGTGCTGCGCCGCGGCTACGGAGGCTCGAGTTCTGCTTCCGGGTGAGGAACACCATCGACCTTGGGAACGATGGCTTCGACTTCGGGCTGGGAAACCTCGAGTCGCTCGAGGAAGCCGTCGTTTACGTCGGCTGCCAGGAGTCTACGGAGCACGAGGCTGAAGCGGCGGAGGCGGCGTTGAGGGGCGCCGCCGATGCCCCACCCAACCGGGCAAATTTCGACGTGATCACGTTCGGCGAAGAGCTCATGTGTTTCGACGACGATAACTGACCACAACGGTCAAAACCAAGCATGCAGAAAATCGCAACATCCAAGTTTTCTCTGTCCAAGCCAGGAACTGTAAGATGAGTTTGAGGTCACTGTCATTCATTGTTTAACGTGTTTTATGTGACAGATAACTCCTCAAGCAACAAATGCTACTACGATGACAGTGCTAATTAACGGGAAAGTCGTGCATGAAAACGAACTTGGTTTTCTCCGTCTTGTAAAAATGTTATGAAACATGTTGCCAACAGTTAGAACCTTCCTCTCTCCTCGCTCTCTCTCATGATCAACATAAGTAGATAAGAAGTAGAACAAGTAGACACAAAATAGAAAAAACTATTCTTTGTTCATTTGAATATTAGTAATTACAACATAAAGCTTTCACATATATATATATATATATAGTCCCCGCCAAAACCTCGTAGCTTTCGATAAAGAGCCACACATATGTGATTCATCATTCTTCTTTCCTTTTAAGATAGAGTCCGTGTGTTTTTTTACAACACTCTTCCTTGAAGCGATTACCACAATATGCAGTTGGTCTATATTTCCTATATCAGAAAATATAAAAAGCACATAATCTATACTCTACCTGTAATTTTCGTAGACGCGGAGGACTCCGTCAGTAGACACATATCACTGTAGATTGCACAGTAACGATTCCCCACCGTCGGATCCTGAACCGAAAAAAAGGCGACCGTCCATTTGCCAGTTCCAGAGACTTCGCCACAACACCACTACCGTCCGCCCGTGCACTCTCCAGCGCCACCTCTCCCCCCCATCCCCATCGCCACCAACGCCGCCGCCAGATACTGCGCTCAATAGGATTCACGAAGCTCCATTCGTCTTAGGTCCTTCTTGGGATTCAGGTCGGCACTGAGCTGATTGGGATTGGTAACATTTGATACTTGGCTTCGACAACCGCGACGATTCGCCTCCCCACGGCCCAGCCGCCCCCATCCTCCAGCCCGTCCCCAGCGTACCAACGTCGTGTACGGCAGCGCACCTCCCTTTCTGTCGCTGTACGGCGCGGTCGTCGGCTTCCATCAATAGCGACACCCACAAGCCACGACAAAAACCACCCCGGCTTCTTCTTCCTGGCTCAGGCCTGTCAACAGCTACTCCCTCCGTCTCAAAAATAGTTGTCGTTTTGGGTGTTCGCGCTTACCTACTTTTTGATTCGATTTCAGTATAAAATACATGCAATGTTTAAATTTCGAAATAAATTTGTTAAAAACTAGACTTAAAGATCTTTCCGATGATACTAATTACTTAGCATAAATATTTGTATATTTTAAAATAAAATTACCGCAGCTATTTCTCGGAAGCAAAAAACGACAACTATTTTGAGACGGAGGGAGTACGACGCAGCTGCCGCTTGCCGTCCTGGCCGCAGCAGCACTACACCACAGAAAAAAAAAAGGTTAGGCCAGCTCCATCTCCTAAGCCTGTGTGGCTCACTCATGGGTGATTCATATTACTCAAAGTGAATTCCAAATTGTGATTTCCCAGTCCGAGTATGTTATGCCTTCTTGCTGTTTGCTAGAATGCCAGAGTGAATACATTTTATTCCAACATAATCCTTGCCCAAATGACTTCGTAGTTTCAGTTCGGCCATTTTCAGGTGGCATTGATTCTATCAAATGAAGACTCACCATTCAAGACCTATTGCAACTCTAATCAGAACTCTCCTACACCAAGATAATGATGGTGTGCTCCAACAACAATAGGAACATAGCTCACAGTAGGCTTCACCGAAATAGCAAAACATAATGTGACATTAGCGAAACCTGATGCTTTACAACTGCAAGATTACACTGCCTTTGGACTAACCTTATATATTCAATATTGGATTATCCGGTACTCAACATGTTACCTAAGGACTTCATATGCTTCCTTTATAAGTTTGATGGGTTATTATTTTCCATCCAACCCAGCTAACCTCATTGCTGCCATTTATGTATTCAAAAAGTAATGCTCATGTTACCTTGCCTTCTCATGCTATATTTTCATGTTTGCTACCCCACGCTCATTTCTTTCATCTAAGAGACACAAAAGGCGACATGTCAAGTTTACTGAGAGAAGAAAGAGGCCCGGTCGAACTACATTCAAGTTTCTGTAGTGAGTTTGTTTGCATCCATTTTGATTCTGTTACTTTGCCTATTCAGCATATACCTGACAAAAGGGAAAGCATTAGATCCCATGGGAATTTTACTCTACAGTTCGTTATTTGCTGTTCACTACTTAAGCAAAACAAACTTTTAATACTTTAATTTCATATCCTCTTTTGTCAGTTGGTTATGTCTACACAACCTAATAACCCACATATGGCAGAGTATGATAACGTCACCAGCTACTATATTGGCTTCCATGCATAGACCGATCATTTATTTTCTAGATGACAACTTAGTTGTTTCATAAGAGGCAACACAGTCATATCACTGCACATGATAATTCTTTGAGGTTCCACTGTTCTTTTAGATAAGGGAACCAAGTTCCAGGTTAATCCGCATTAAACTAACCTTAACAACGCACCAAATCGGAATGCCATGATTTTTTTTATTTATTTTTACTGACATGTCTTTAAGCATAATAGCCATCTTTCAGATGAGGATTAACCAGCTGATGTGAGTCCTTACAATCATGAAGCAGGACAGCACGGTCTGCAAGAAGCAGATGGAGAACCATTGTTATATTAGTTTTCATGGTATATGAAAAAACAACATCATTGTTCTTTTTATCCTTCAATCTTTTCCTAGGCTGATTGGTTTTGAACTGACTTTTCACATCATTACATATTTTACAAATCCTGATAGCTGTTGAACCATGGCACAATATTTTGTTTAGGATCATCTACCTATTATTAGTTGTTCCCCTGACACAACTCTTGCTATTTCAGGATTCGCGTAACATCTACCTAACGATTGCATAGACTGTATACTCTTTTCAAATCACTCTTGCATAGTCCACACGTACATTGCGACTCCTTCCGGACCAGGTAATAGTTTTCGCATCCATGATTGCTTCATAGTATCTTCGACACCATCTAACAAAACAAAACTCTGTTTGTTGGTTCTTTTTTACCTTTCCAAGTACACAAACCCATACTGTTACTGCTTCCTCGCCATTGTCATTTGTTCTTCATAGTGCCAACAACCTTTTTGTTGCTTAATTAAACATTGGTCACGTCTTCTGTACTAAATGCCTTCCTCAAAGTAAGGGCTCTTAAGGCTTCTTTTTTGAACTCTATACTAAACTCTTAAGTAAGTTGCTTCAAGTTTTAAGGTTTATGTGCTTTTATTCGCACATATGCAAGATCAGCATGTCGCCACCATCAGCAACTGCCATCGAACCAACAAAACTTCTTAATTTCATAATCCTACTGTCCCTGTATAAAAAATGCCATTATCTCAATACGTTTATACATGGTACAAAACTACATGTTATATTTGAATCATAGTTCATTGATACATACATGCCACCTTTGCCACTGTTTTTTGGACACGCCATGTGTCGTACTTCTATTGCCTGCATTGTGTTCTACTTCTCTTGCCAGCGAAGCGCGGGATTACCTGCTAGTAGAAGATATTCTTGAAGATCAGTCGGACTTGATTGCCTCATTTTGAATTTATGTTGCCATTTCCCCGGTTGGAAACATAACTAATATTGTTGGACCTTCCCTTCAATTATATTGTAGACGCATCAAAAAATAACCCTGGGAGGAGATAGCCCACAGCTACTATATCACAACCTTTTATACCAATTGGTCATATTCTTCGATTCCTAGAGGTGAGTTTATCTCATATAGGGGATGATGGGGCTTGCTTCACATGGTCAATTGCATCTGTTTTCATTCAGATTGGGGGTGGCAGTTGGTCGGATGCTCTTTCTAGTCCTCAGCTAGGTTCCATATTTTTATATATATATACTCCTCCATACTCATAAAACACGACGTTTAAGACAAACAACGACATGGTGTTTAAAACACAACTTTGACCATGTATAAACATGACGCTCATAAAATATTTATAAAAAAATGTTATATGTATAATTTTATGAAAATATTTTTAAGACAAATCTATTCATATAGTTTTCACATTTGCAAACTCAACAACTTAAAAGTTATTGATGATTTATATTCCCAATGTTTGACTTAAACTTTTTCCAAAATGCCAAGTTTTATGAGTACGGAGGGAGTATTCCTTTGCATTGATGGTTGCATGATGTATCTTCACTAAAAGGAGAGGTAGGGGATAATCATTTGATGATACATCTGTTACTGAATTCAGCTACCTTTATAGTTCCTGATCACGTGAGATGGAGGTAGAAGTGATTAGGGAAACATCATCTGATATACATGTATTAGTTGATTCTTTGATAGTTCCTATTAAGATACACATGACTCCTAATGGTGTAAAAAAAGGTACATGCATCTCGGTGTATGGCAGAAATTTAAAATAGTCTTGCTCAAAAGTGAATACTCTTATATGCAGACTTACCCTGTTTTAAAGTTGACAAATAACTATGGAGTAAAAATATAGTGAGGTTAATTCATTGGTTCATGCCTCTAGATATCTGATAGTATCATAGTGACTCAACGTTTTTACTGAGTCTTTTGGAGCTTCCTATTTATTTAGGAGTGCGGTGATAGACATAATTCTATGTGATTTGTTGATATAATTACAGTTTTTCCTTTATGATGACTGCATGATTGTTTGCTCCTTTCCCTTTCCTTATCCTTAAATATTCACATGAACATATTAGTATTAGAGACCTCATTGACAGCTGAATATGCTAGATTTGCTCTTTCAAACCTGCCTAGGCCACAGACAAATAGATTCACTAAATATTAATATGCTTCCAAATGTTTCCTTTTTTTTCGTAATATAGATTGGTACAAATGAAAAGAGCCAACTATTTCCTCTGTACTGTTTTTTACTTACTATTCACTTTGTCGATTTTTATTGTTTTAAAATGGAGCATTTAACAATGTTGGTTAGCATTCTATTTTGTGCATCTTCTTATTTAATCACTCCCCTAATATATGAATAGGCAGGGTAGAAGATGCTACTTGGAGGGTCGCGTGCCACCCCCCCCCAACGCCCCCGCCAGGGACTCGGGGGGCTCCCCGCCACTTTTAGCGCCGCCCGACCTCCCTCCCCAGCCGGTCAGCTGCCCTCCCTACAAGGCGGCGGCGGCGGCCCCCTAAACAACTAGTAGCCAGCACACCTCCCTCATCCCTCTCCCCCCTCCACCGCCACCCCCGCTCTTCTACGCCGTTCCCTAGCACGGCCAGCCCGACCACGCGGTGGATCCATGGTCCTTGGGGGCCGGATCCGGTGGTTCCCCCACGTAATCCGCTCCTTCACGCTCCGGCTGGCGGCGCCCCGGGCGCCGGCAGCCCTCCGGCCGGATCCCTTCCCCTCAGGCCGATCCGGGCCCCTTGATCGATGTCGGGCTCCCCGCGGCTTGGGCAACAAGCGGGCGCCGTGTTGGCGACCGTGGCGCCCGGCGCCCCGCCGGCCGGGGCCCAGTGCCCCCGCGGTCGCCCGGCCCGAGCCTAGCGCTGGTCGGGCTAGGGGCCCCATGGTATTGGGGCCGGCGCGATGGCGGCCTAGCGCTCGCGGCCGACTTCCATTCATCTACATTGTGGTGGCGGTCCCGCCATGGTGGTGGGGCCAAGGTGGCCTTTACTGGCCGCTGCACTCGCGGTAGTGCGGGCGTGTGTCCGTGGGGGCTCCGTGGTGGTACCGTAGGCATGCCGGGCCACCACACGCCACGGGCGGGTGCGGCTAAGGACGCGCCAGCGCCTCACTTGGTTCCGGGTGAAAACCTTGTCGTTCTCGACGCAGCAATGGCGTAGCCGCTTCATTGGCTTTCTTTGGAGGCGCCGCTTCACGAAGTTCTGGGTCGCCGTGCAGGTTGGGGTCGAAAGACCTTTTGGTGCTCCCCCACCACCGCGTCGGCGCGTCGCGGACTTCGATCCCCTTCTTGTAGGCAACACTTGAGCACTCCTGCAGCCGCGCCTCCGCGTGGTCTCCCGGGTCGCCTTGCTATACCTAATTGAGCTTCACGCTTCCCTCACCTAGGTGTGTTTCGCTGGTGTTCCTTGTAGCCGCAGCCTTGGTCGTTGGTTTGGGCGGATGTTGCCGCCGATGTATCTTTCATGAGCTCGCGTTTTTCGGTGTCTTTATACCGCCGAGGTCGCAGCTGTTATGAGCCCTCAAGCGTTTCCGTGTGCGCATGCCGCCGAGGTCGCAGTCGTTTCTGGCGGATGCTTTGCCGCCAAGATGGTCTTTGTCTTTCCGACAGATGCTTTGCTGTCGAGGTTGTTGCGGTGGATGCTTTGCCACCGAGGTCGTTGAGTAAGAGCCGGACGCCTTTTGTCCAATCGTGAAACCGTATTGTTGTAGCTTAAAATAATGTCTGTGTGTACTACTAATATGTAAGAATTAGAAGCCTAACGTCCCTACTAAAACTAAAATGTCATATAATTTAGAAGGGATGCAACAGATACAGAAGGACAGTTCGTCTTGCAATTGACAAAATCCTAGACTCCTAGTCAATCACATGACTTCATACGTGTAGCTATCTTTGTAAGTTAAAGCTCGAACTTTTGCATCTATAGTACTGGTTCTCTTCTATTTGATCAAATGCTTGCGTCATATATCTCTACTCTCTTCTCTACAACATAAAAAAACAAAAAGTAAGCACCTCCTTTTAGTGCGACATTGGTTTTGTGATCGATCCGCCTCCATGCGATCCCAACAAGATCCACTCCCTCCACCAGCCATACGAAGGCAAAGAAAAAGGAAAGTCGACCCACTGCACGTGATTTCTCCTTCCTTTCCTTTTCTACCACAAAATCAAAATCATTTAATTCAATCAATTAAAAAAAGAAAGTAACGCATGAATTCAATCAATTATCGTGCTAAAAATGGAAACAAAATAGTCAAAGAATCATTGAGTCAATCAATCGCATGTCTGTGATCCCTGCCCCCATGCCCACGCCTCCGCGTCGCAACTACCGCCGGCCTCGCGAAGTCGCGATCCGCACACCCTTGGAAGGAACCGCCGCCGCCAAGCACGACGTGGACGCCCCACTGCCCTCCCCTACCGTGATTCCGTGCCTCCCTCCGGCTGCCGCGCGTGCCGCCCTCCACGCCGCACGGGGCGGTGCCCTCTGGCTCACCTGCTCCTTCACTCTCCCGTCCGCCACCACCCCCATGGTAGCGAGGATCCAGGAGGTGTCGGCTGCCCCCGCAAGACGCTCGTCCATCGGCGCCACTGTGTCGTCTGGTGGCCGTCCAGCAGGGTCGTGATGGTCTACTGGCTTCTCGTGAGTGCTTGTTCTTCTCCATTCCACTACTTCCCCCCAATTTCCAAATCTCATTCTCAGTGTTAGGGTTTGGATATCATTAGAGAAGAAGGAAGATTGAACCGTAAAGGCTTAGGGATTTTGGATTTGAAATCTGTGAGCCTATAATTGAATGGAATCTGTGGAATCTGTTGTTATTTTTCAGGGCTGTTGTATCATCACATCACCATGAAACAACGCCCATGCTTGTCTCCCTGGTCTATTAGGGACTCAGTGCCCTGATATATGGTGTCTCAGTCGAGAATTAATTGATCGAACTGCAATTCTGTATTAGGCAAAGGTGATGTGTGCTATTGCTTGTTTTAATCACTGAGTCGAGATTATATGGTTGTTTTGATGCAAAGAACAGCTAATAATCAGTTCCCTTGCTCTATTACACGAATGAACCAAACAAATTTTCTGATATGTTCCACAAATTAACAATACTCTGTCTTGGATTGGAATGCATCAGCACCTAGCAACTTTTGTTTCACGATAACCATTGATTTGTCCCTCAGGTATTTGTTCCACGAACAACCACTAATTTGTTCTTGGTACCCCCCGAAGGCCCTAATCTCACGGGCATTATCATGGCATTATCAAAGACATCAGGCCCAGAAAATTTTCATATGGCTGCTATCTATTGAGTTCATGGCATTATTCATTCTGTTTTTAATTCATGTCATTAGCCATAAAAAAAGGTTATACAGTACTCTATGCAAATAGCACGATATGTCTATCTTTTTTAGCATTTGTGAATTTGGTAATGAACTTTCAGATATTATCTAAAGATGACCCAATCTTCTTTTCTCTCCTGATGCCAGTAATTGTTGATGGTTATTTCAGGGTAGTGGCGGTGGACAGACATTTAAGGTAGCAAGCCTAATGTTTTGTGTCTATGGCAAGTTATGGAATAGTAATGTTATATGGAGCAAAAAAAATGATAAACCTTTTTATATCGGGCGTGTTTCATGTTCTCATGGAGTAGAGTCAATTTTAAAAAAGTAGTAGTAGCAAGCCAGTGCTGAACCGCATTTGATGCTTTTGCAGCTGTTGACAGGTTCCGTAGGCAATTTGCTAGCTTAGAAGAAAATGGAGGGAGGACTGGCTCGCTTGACAGGAAGCATGAATCTCTCCCAAGGTAACATAATCTTATTTTCCTCTCAATGATTTGTGCTACCATTTATTGGTTGCTGAAATTGTTTAACCACGGTAATGTATTAGTTAATAGGATTTGAACAAGATATATGACTGCTGACCTTGATTTGCTGCTTGCAGGACAACCGTTCACTCCACTCCAATTCCTGCAAAGGAAGGCCCAGTTGCAACCTCCCAGGTTGCTCAAAGGATTCCAGCAGGTAAATGTGCATTTCCTTATTTATGGCTACCCATCAGTCTATTTTTCAGTCACTCCTGAGTCCTGACTCACAATTTTTCTGACATGCTTCATCTTTGCCAATCTTGCAGCTAGACTAGGAAGAGTGGTAGGCCCAGTATTACCATTCGAAAGTGCAATTGTCACCGATCAACAAATCGCGCGACGGATGGCAAGGAATCCAGCTGTTCCTCCAGCAACCAACACCTCGTCAGTCTACCGCTACCACCTGAAATCAGACAGCTCCGACAGGCAGGAACATCAGCTAGAGCGTGAGAAAGACCGGAGGCTCTTTTTTTATTATTATTATTTTAGAATGGACGGCAAAAGCTTTGCCACTCTTTTCTATTACACGAAGAAACAGAAAAAAGGCAATGGCCTTGTTATGGTGAAATTTGTATGTGTTTATGCATAAATGTACAATACCTTGATGATTGCAAACCATCAATAAGAATTTTAGCCATTCACAAAATTCAATTTGTAATATTGACATTCTAAATATCAGCTCGCATTATCATTTTTTTTGTAACACAAAACGTTAATGCTCAAATTATGTGGGCATTCTTGATTTCTTTCTGTGCATTTTTGCAACACATGGAAATCTCTATACAATAAGTTGGTGAGCCTGTGACGCCACTCTTTCTGTGCATTAAATCATGTGATCCATGTATTCTTCGTAGAAATGATTAGTTATCCCAGAAGAACGCATCGGGCACACTACCTAAGAATATATATAATTATTATCTATTCCGCTTCCTAATAACCCCTGACAAGTTGACAACAGCGTAGTGGCCATTGAGAGGAGAGCATTGACCAACTGCATGCCACCCAGCCGACCGAGTTGAGGGGAAGCACTAGTCTAGAGACGAAGTCGTGGTCGTTGATTGTTGCCTACCCTGTCAAATAGACCATGGGAATGAAACGGCTCTGGTGCTTGCATTGTAGCTTTGCGTGCATAGCACTAAGCTAGCCAGCCAAGAACGTTTAGATGGAGGAATAATCAAAGATGCCATTATTATTATGGTATTATTTAAATGACCTAAAACAAACAAAAAACGCTGGAAAATCCTATGAACTGAAAAACTCGATCTTGCTCTGCATGCCTACTACATGCGTGCCAGAAACTTCCAACCAACACCTCAAAACGATCGAATTCGATCTCACCAAGTTGCATATAAGCAAAGCTCCTCCTCTGGGTCTATGACAAAGCTGTCAGGCTGAGAAAGGCATCGATAGATCAACTGACACGAAAGCACATCGTCTATAGATCAAAAATCCCAGTATGGGGAGGTCGGCGAAGGCTCTCCTGCGCCTTGCGGCCATCACCTTGGTGGCGGTGCTTGAGCTCAGCCTCGTCGGCGCCAACTTCCTGGGCGACTGCGACATCACGTGGGAGCCGCAGAACGCCAAGATGGACGAAGGCGGAAACCACCTGACGCTGTCCCTCGTCAGCAATTCCTCAGGTATACATACTATCCGTGTTCATCTTTTAATTTTGGTACCAACACCAAAGTTTATCCGTAATCAAAAAGTGTCGTGTCATTGACTTGTTATATGTACGTAACAATAAATACTGCAATTATATGCGTGTCTGATCTACGTACGTACACACACGGATGCCGATCATCAGGCAGTTTACTCCGGACCAAGCAACAGTTCATCTACGGCAGCGTTTCCACTCGGATCAAGCTTGTGAAGGGCAACTCTGCCGGAACAGTCACCACCTACTACGTGAGCGCACATCGACATTCTTATCATTCGTTGCATTCATGACGGGCACAAATTTTATATATAGCATATCCAATGATAATGAAACAGACGTCGTCCATCGGCGACAACCACGACGAGATCGATTTCGAGTTCCTGGGCAACGAGACCGGCAAGCCCTACACCGTGCACACCAACGTCTTCGCCGACGGCATAGGCCAGAAGGAGATGCAGTTCCGGCTGTGGTTCGACCCCACCGCCGATTACCACAACTACACTATCTTCTGGAACCAGTGCATGATCGTGTAAGCTATTATTCAATTCGTGCATGCGCAGCCTTTCCTATAGATGTGTGTATATACCGCTGACGACCACCCCCAGCTAGCGCCGTCGAAACCATCACACATCGAAGCCAGAGATTGATGACCTATGCTGCACTCTCGCGACGCTGCAGGTGGTTAGTCGACGATATCCCGATCCGTGTGTTCCGGAACTACTCGGCGAAGGGCGTGCCGTTCCCGACGCGGCGGCAAATGTACGCCTTCTCCAGCATCTGGGCGGCAGAGGACTGGGCCACGCAGGGCGGCCGCGTGAAGACGGACTGGACCAAGGCGCCTTTCGTCGCCGAGTACCGCGACATCAACCTGCGCGTCTGCGACTGCGCCTCCTACCGCGCCGGAGAGTGCCCGGACAGCTGCGCTTCGTCGTCAAACTGGTACGCCGCGCCGGACCTGTGCAAGCTGAGCGATAAGCAACTGCGGCAGATGCGCTCCGTGCAGCTCGGCTACACCATCTACGACTACTGCGCCGACGACAAGAGGTACAACGGCAAGGTGCGGCCCGAGTGCAGCATGGAACAGTACTGATCAAATTCATTAGGAGATCAAGCGATGGATAAAGCGCGCGCGTCATATTCATATATAATACATTATTCTTTTTTTTTTACCTTCTCCATTGCAATTTATGCATTCATATGCAGCTGTGCTGTTTTTATTGTTTGACTTGTTCATTGATAGCTATGCGTATCAACAATTTAAGAAATTTAGGAGCAGTTTGCCTGATGGTTTTTGTGATTAATAAGCCGGTTTATGCTGTATTGTTGTGAGAGGAAAAAACATTTTACCATGGTTGATAAGCCGGCTGCTGCCATGTATTAAAAATACGCCTTTTGTAATTCCTGATCAGGGCCTGTTTCTGATATCTTCACAATATGCTTTCAGCTTCGTGAACTCACCACTAGCTTCGCCAAACATTGAACAACATATGCTCTATCCATTTGCAACAATCGGATCCCGTCTGATCTATCATCTTCTTTTATGGATTTTAGCATTTTATGTTGATGGCAAGCGATGGTGTTAAGAGCTATCAACACCCCTAAGAACTTTCGGTCGTGCACGACACCACAGTGACTCACGGGTGACCACTAACTTTCGGATGATGTCAAAGTTACTCTTCTACCCAGGGATAGAAACGAAAATCGGGAATATCGGCGATTTTCGGTATATTTCGTGTAAAAAATGTTCAAATTTGAAATAGTAAACAAAAATCCAAAAAATAACAAAAATCATCCAAAATGAAATCCAAGGGCTAGCACATATTAAAATGCAACGAAATTTAACCATTTGACAGTAATAAACCAATTCATATCACTAAGAATAAATTACATCTAGTTTTTAGCATCATATACTACGGGTCTTGGGAGGACTTTCATGCGACATCTTATACTACATAGTACAGAGTAGTAATAGTCACAAAGCATCTTATACTATGACGAAGAAGCGTTTGTTTGTAGTTGGAGGTCAGAGCCCTATGGAAGGAGGCACCTGGTGCCTGTCTGCTTTCCTTACTTCCCTCTGCTCACGGCCAGAGGTTAGAGCCCTTCTTGGTTCAATCAGCTACAATAACAGATCAATATATAAAGCTAATTAACAAAACTGTCACTAAGTTATGCCATCAGATTAGGAAACTTGATATGCCAACTAACCAAACAAAGTCAAGTAGGCAAGCAAAATGTACAGCTGCTGATCAATTAATAACATGTAGTGAACTAAAAACACACCTAAAAGAGAATTGATATCCTTTGTCTTGTTTCGGCACGTCCTCCTCGGTCTACGGTCTTTTCCCATCTCTAGGACAGCCTCATCATCACCATCCACTTCTGGATGACATCGCTGCTTCTTAGAGAAAGGGGCCTTATCTTCATCTATCAATAAGCACAATTAGTCAATAAGATATTATGCAGATTTCTAAGGAAATCAAATTATTTCTATCTAAAGAACAGCTAACCTGCATCATCTTCATCAGTGTCAGCTTCCTCTTCAGCCCCATTATCGACGGGTACATGTGTGGTTCAGAACTAATAGTATCACTGCTCAATGCAGCTAAATTTAGACTCGTGGGTACATACAATTTGAAAGCATACTGTAAAATAAAGAAAATATGAACAACAATGCCAGTTATTAACTTACATATTTTTTTAGTAAGAAATGTCAAAATATTGTTAATTCTCGTCATACACTTGACATTTGAGTTCCACCATCTGTTCTTAAGTGCCAAAAACATTAATACAGTTAGCCATCCATGGACAAAAGGAAATCAAATGAATGTTACATTAATGTTTTAAAAATACATTTGCATTTTGGCATCACACTTTCCATGTACTAGGCAGTCAGAAAATGCAAGTGAAAAACAATCGATCACGAAACCTAAATGACGACGCATTGAAGGCAGCTAATACAATGGTTCAATCCATTGCTGAGGTGCACATCACAGGCAGAGACAAAGGAACAAGTTACTGAAAGTCGACACAAAGGAACAGCTTGGTATTCAGAGAACAGAGCATGCACTCTGTACCGACTCTTGTGGACTGTAGTATGTTCTCTCCCAAAAAAGACGTTGAGGCTGAAAATTTACATGTACTAACCTACCTACTAGTAGGTAGCATAGAATCAGAGTATAGCATATGATTATTCCAGACATTCATTCAGGCAGCCAGGGGAATCCTCCCTCGCCATCTTGGCTCTCCTTCTCATACTGCACTATCTACTAGACTAGAAACTGCTAACCAACTAGCTAAGTAGCTATCCTATCCAAATCCAACAAGGCAAGAACCAGACCAACAAAGGAGAAGACTAGTAGAAAGTACCATTGTTCTGGCCATCGCTACCCTTTCCTACAGGAGCTTCCCTGGTGGCTGGTCCTCTTGATGCGCCATCATCTCTTCCCTCCTGTCATTCATGTACCTGCACACCAAGTGTCAATCAGTAAGATAAGATATCAAGATAGTAACTTGTCGAGGATCCACACACCAAGAGGTGACGGCGTAGGGGAGGACGCGGGCCGGGGCTGGATGTGGCGGAGGCAGGTGCCGGGCGGCGGCGGCGGCTGCGGCAGCCGCCGCCGAGAGTTGTTGAGGAGAGAGAAATGAATTTGCCACCAGATAGGGTACCAGCTCAGGTCACGTATTGATGGGTAGGAGTTGCTGGGCTGCTGAGACTATGTTGGGCCAAAGAAAAATTCAAATTGGGCTGAATTTTTTGACCGACATGGGCTTTTATCGGGCCAGGCCGATAGAAACGAAAATCGCCGAATTTCGGCAATTTCGGGCCGAAATCCAAAACACAGGTTTTTGTGATTAATAAGCCGGTTTATGCTGTATTGTTGTGAGAGGAAAACATTTTACCATGGTTGATAAGCCGGCTGCTGCCATGTATTAAAAATACGCCTTTTTGTAATTCCTGATCAGGGCCTGTTTCTGATATCTTCACAATATGCTTTCAGCTTCGTGAACTCATCACCAGCTTCGCCAAACATTGAACAACATATGCTCTATCCATTTGCGACAATCGGATCCCGTCTGATCTATCATTTTCTTTTTATGGATTTTAGCATTTTATGTTGATGGCAAGCGATGGTGTTAAGAGCTATCAACACCCCTAAGAACTTTCGGTCGTGCACGACACCACAGTGACTCACGGGTGACCACTAACTTTCGGATGATGTCAAAGTTACTCTTCTACCCACTGCCAATGTCTAAAGTAACTAACAATAAACTATATATATAGTTTCTACTTTAAATATATTATAACCTTGATTTCATATATGGTTGATTATTCAAAATTGAAAGTTCGAGGATCAGATACATGTATAATGTTTGTCATGTTGTTACAACAATATACAATTTTAGGAGATGTTTCACAAATTCTAATGAAATTGTTTTTTAAGAATTCTTATGAAATTCCATAAAATTGTGTAAAACATTCCATTTAGAGAGTTAAATGTCATCTTGACCTTGCCGAGCATGACATGGGTCGGAATGGTTGTTTTTCACTAGTAAGAGCAAATACAAGAGACTCTTTATATCCTTTCTAATTACTAGGATAAAGATTTTGACAAAGAAATATCCTCTAATAGTTTTTTTTTATCCGGTCATCGAAGTAGTCTTTTTTCTAGATTTCTCGCTAGCCAAGATAAAAAAAAACATGATTGGCTCTCTAGGGTGCACACAAGATATAGAAAAATTGTTAGAGAGAGAAAAGATATATAAAGCATTTTTTAAGCAAATAGCTATCCAAACTATAATTTAGAGAGTGAGCTTCAGAAAAAACTCTTGGAGATGCTCTAAATAGCTTGTTACATTACCTTTTTATGAAATAGGTAAATATTTTACAATTTATATTTATTTGTTAGTTAATACTTTTATTATTAGTAACACAAGTATAAAAGACAAATTTGGCTCTAACTAAAAGACATTCTTACCTCTGCTTCCCTACTACTTTAGTAGCAAGGATATTTATGTGAGATGTTATGAAAAATATTTGTGGCCCCTCAAGTTAAAACGACCTTGTTTAGATGCCTTCAAAATTCCAAAATCTTTTAAAATTGGTCCACTTTTTCGGAGTTTTGGATGTAAAGCTTATAGCCATTTGGAATGTAATAATTTATAATGTAAAATTTTGGCATCTAAACAAGGCCCGATGACACCGCTACTGATTCGCTCATCACTACTCGCCGGCATCACTACCGAATTTAATCCATCGGCGAAGTGTTGAACCTCGCCCCTGATAGTTGATGAACCGCTCAGCGCCGGAAACTTCGAAACTCCGCATTCGACCAATTCGGCAGTGAAGACTTAGATTACCACCGGTTGAATCGTTCCCGGCCGGGGTCTTCATGGACACGTATCACTCGCAGTTTTGAATAAGAACCGATAGCGATTTGAAGACAAAGGAACAGGAAAAACAAACGATAGAAACCGAAGATTGCACACGGAGATGAATTAAAAACGACCGTTCATTATATATGACTAGATAATATATTTACAAAATGAAAAAAATAAAAAAAAAAGCGGCGTCGCCGCCGCCAGGCCCTCGTCCCCCGCCGCCGCCTCGCCCCGCCGCCGCCGCCGGCGTTCCGCCGCCGGCCGCCTCGAAGCCAAGTTCACGCCGCCACCTCTCCGATCCCCGATCGAGGATGTCGGCGATGGCATCGACCATGTAGGCGTAGAAGTTGGCCTTCTCCACCAACGACCAAGCCACCGTTGGCGTGCCGACCGCTTCGCCAGGTTGGTGAGCTTACGGAGGGCATCATGGAGGCGCTGATGGTGAACTCAAGCTCCTCCATTGTGTAGTTGCCGCCATCTCGTCCCGTGCGCCGATGAAGCCGCCCCGGTGATCGGGGTTATGGAAAGAGAGAGGTTAATTAGGTACCAAATCGTAGGGTGTTGTGCACAGCTTATATAGTAACAAGCCATGGAATGCATGCGGTCGATTGTCATTTCCCAAGACGGCGCCATGAAAACAGTCAAACAACCACCGACCCACGGTTAGGCGGCAACCAAGGGCTTAACCGGCCACGCGCTTAAGACGCTTTCAATGGTCGCTTCCTCGGGTACGCCACCGCATTTCCCAATGCACCCAATCCCGATCCCCCTTCGATCCCCAACGAGCCGCTTTTTACCATTTTTTCAAGAACGATGCTCGAGTTTAATTAGGATTACCATTGCTATAGATGTTGCTCACGAAATCTAATGATATTGATTTGATAGCATAGATAGATACTTATCTAAATACACCATTGTTATTTTGAAATAAGGAATGCATGCTTTACATTATTTACCATTGCTAAAAGATCAACCACACGTACCTTCGATGCCGACGGGGGGAGGGAGCGGGAGGGAGGCGCATTTTAGAGACTAGAGACGAAAACTTTTGCTACCTCCGGGCCGGAGCACGAACAAATGACACTCAACTTGTTGTAGCACGCCCACAACACCGCCGGGCTATTTAAAGAATCAAACTTGTACCGCCCAACGGATAGCCATCACGTTTTTTTTTTTTTGACCATGGGAGTAGTACGAGCACGCACAATACCGTAGCTATCACGTTCACTTAGAGGCCTATGCATGCATGCATGCCGCTCGCTTGGAGAACCGCATTGCCAATAGTATTCACTGCCAGTTAGGAAACCGACAGTGTCTCTGGAACCGATGAGAAAAGCATGTGGCACCACCTCCGCGTCGACGGGTTAAATCAATGTCGGTTAAGACACTCGCCAGGTGTAGTTTTACACCCGGCAGTGATCTAGTACAGATCTTTCTGGCAGTGGTATTCGATATCACTGCCGGGTGAAAACTTAGACCCGGCAGTGATTTCGCAAAAATTCAACGTCCCCGCACAGCTTCTCAAATCGACCGATTGACCATCGCACCAATCTTTGGCGCATCGCCGCCACGCCCTCCGTACAACGGCGCCTGATCACCTCAACCATGACATCTCGCCTATTTAAACGACAAGGGGGACGCTGTGTTTTGCACCCATTTTCTCCTATCTGTTCTTGCATTCTTGGTTCGTCCTGTAGTTCCTACTCTCTCCTCAAAATACAAAGGGCTTAGTTTTAAATTTTAGTGTCATGGGTTTTGGATCTAGGAAATCTTTTTTTCGCTTATTTTCCTTGTTCTTCGTCCTCGATCTTCTTTGCTAGCAATACTTTCCAGCCCACATACATATGACCTTTGTTTGGGAGAAAGCCCTCCACATATAGATATGCGTAGTCCAAAAAAATGGTTGACGTAAAAAAGGTGCTAGAAGAGTTTTACCAAGATAGAGAGACACCGGCTTGCTGCGGCCTTCTGGGTGCCATGATTCGGGATCGAACTCGACTCATATTAAGAGTCCGAGTCCTTGTGTTTTGGGGTGGAAATATCGAACCAAAACCCCGTGCACATGGACATATAGTATCCGAATCATATGGTGCATCCACGAAAAAACAATCCCCATTGGACCAAGTTATCGCGGACTTCGTCCCTTGGTCCAATGGTAACTTGGTCCAATGGTCAAGTTTGGGTCAAGATGAAGCTCCCTGTGAATCTCATCCTCCAACCTCCTCGCCGCTTCTTTAGCGCCTCGCCACTTCTTCGACCCCAAAGAGATGCTACAAGAGACTTACAGAGGTGGTTAAATTTTAATGTATTTGTACACTTTGATTGTAGCATTGACCTATCTCGCGTGAATTGGTATTTGTTACCGTATATTTAGTTTTATGTAAGGTCTTTGTTATGGAAATATATGTAATTAAATTTCTTATCTCGTTATATTTTTGTTTGTTATGGATGTGGATTGTCTCTTCGATATCTTTGAGTTCCCATTTTTTACCCTTCATCGAACATAATAAAAGATGGTTGCGCCAAATATGCCGCAATGTCGAAAAATACAACATATCCAAATCCAATGTGAATGAAATAAAGTTAGTATATGTAAGAAACAAAAATACAATAGATAATAAATTTTATTGACATCCATATAGCCTCAATGTCGGTAAAAAAAAAATATGCCGCATAGAACGTGATATGGAATCTAGCTTGCGTGAAGCATCTACTCATACATATGCAAAGAAGATCGCAACAATGCATGCATGCATGCAAAACCGAAAGTGAAGTGACGAGATCGCGAATTCACCGCCGGCTACATACAAATGGCCTCAGTAGTGATATTGTATTCACCGGCCGGGTGATAACAAATAACCGTAGTGATATTGTATTCACTACCGGGTATCTTAACGCCAAAGCAAAGATTTATCCGCCCTCAACAACTGCTATAAATCAAACACACATACCCACGCACGCACCCACGAGCTCCGGACTTGTGCTTTGCTTTTACACTCACTCCGCACGAAATCCACTTAGCTCTTTCCCTCTTTCTCTCTTTCTAGGAGATTTGTTCATGGCCCCACGATATTTTATCGCTAAGAATTTTTTTTGTCTAGAATTCCTATATATATATGCATATGAACAATATATATATATATATATATATATATATATATATATATATATATATATATATATATATATCAAAAATATCCTCGCTAACCACTCTGTATTCTACCACCCATGCGAGAACACCGCCATCCCCATTTATAGTTGAGCACGCATCGTGCACCAAAAATGCTTTTGGCCGACTTGCTCCTTGTGATCACACTAGCAAACAAGACACGCACACCTCATCGCGTCATTAGCAAACACATGCCGCCGTGAGCACCGTGGTGGGCATACTTTTAAATTGGCCAACATGCACTAGCCGACGTAAAAAACGCATTAGTAAAGAAAAGCAACATGCAAAATCGCAAAGGTCGGTTTGAGCCATCGCTTGTCCAAACCATTTCTTCCTTCTTGGTATGGTGCATCACTTGAGCCATCGCTGCCCCCGACGCATACAAAATAGCCACCTACCATCTCTCTTATTTGTTGCATCTCGTCGCATGATGCTCGGGCGTATGAAGTTTAGGAGATGCGTTTTACTATACATATTTGATTTGTAATTTATTTTCACCATAATATTTCTCATGATTTTATCTACAAAATAAGATCTCACATGACCATATTTAATTAAAGTTAAATGGTATAGTATGGTCCCTACATGTCATACAACCCAAACATTTTTTCACTACAACTAGCCCCATATTTTGGCTTCCTCGAAAACAAAAACACAACTTTTAGACCACATTTGTTAGGGTCGGTTTGATTTGGCCAACAAACAATTTACTTGAAAAGAACAAGTTGACTAGTGAATGAGTGCACATCGTATAATTTATTGTGTTTGGTTCTAATGCTCAAGTGCAGTCCGAGCTTGTGATAGACCGACACATAGTGTGATCCATGGGGATGAAAAGTCCATGCATGCATTCATCCCCAAAGCTGAACCCGTATGATAAAAACCTATGGATATCCACCCTAAACTCGATCCACGCCATTCTTACGGGTCGGGTTCGGATCGGTGCACCCAAAACCAAAACCCGGTTGAAACCCGAAACCAAAACCGATTAGGGGTGGAAATTCATCCCCAAAGCTGAACCCGCATGATCCGAAACCCGCGGATATCCATCCTAAACCCGATCCGGCGCCATTCTTACGGGTCGAAGTTCGATCGGTACACCCAAAACCAAAACCCGAAGTTGAAACCCGAAACCGAAAACCGATTAGGGTGGAAATTCATCCCCAAAGCTGAACCCGCATGATCCGAAACCCGCGGATATCCATCCTAAACCCGATCCGCCGCCATTCTTACGGGTCGGGTTCGGATCGGCATACACCCAAAACCAAAACCCGGTTGAAACCCGAAATCGAAACCGATTAGGGTGGAAATTCATCCCCAAAGCTAAACCCGCATGATCCGAAACCCGCGGATATCCATCCTAAACCCGATCCGCTACCATTCTTACGGGTCGGGTTCTGATCGGTACACCCAAAACCAAAACCCGAAATTGAAACCCGAAACCGAAACCGATTAGGGTGAAATTCATCCCCAAAGCTAAACCCGCATGATCCAAAACCTGCAGATATCCACCCTAAACCCGATCCGCCGCCATTCTTACGGGTCGGGTTCGGATCGGCACCCAAAACCAAAACCCGAAGTTGAAATTCTAACCTAAATAAACAAGTTATATTATTTATTAACATATTATAAACACATGAGTTTTAATTCCAAATGGTTTATTTTGGATATCCATTTGATATCCACGGGTGGAAAATCAAACCATATTCATCTTGGTTTGGTTCGATTTTTGGTCCTATTTCGGTGGGAAACCAAACCCGAACCCAAAAACCGTGGGTGAAAAATAATCACCAAACCCGAACCATACCCAAAAACCGCTACCATTATAACCATGGGGATCACTTGTGCCAAGTTTGGTCTCCATTCATCTTGATTTGGTTCGATTTTTCGCCCAATTTTTTTGTTGTCCCGTTTTTTTCGTTCTTGCGACAAGTTGCTTTGGTCGGCTTCTTCTCTCCGTCTGCAAAGTGTTTCGGTTCTCTACCTATTAATGTGCCGTGAGCTCATTAGCCAGACATCGGTAGCGCCGACCTATCACAGAGAGAGTGGAGCAAGTGCAAAGAAGCATGTTTTCTTTTGCGGTTTAACTGCAGTTCGCAAGTCATGTCTAGCGTGTAGCTAGCTCGTGATTTGCACTTCCAAATACCGTGTTGCCAAATCTTGCACTAAAAGCATCACCGGACACGAGAGAGAGCACACGCATGGCTCGGGCCGTGCTGCTGGCTTGTTTTCTTCTCATGCATGCTTGGCTTGACCTACCATCCCTATCCCGTCACCCCCAAGACCCCAACCTTCTTTCTCTTTTCCTTGTCCATCTCGTGGTCGTGGCCACATATAGGAGAGAGTGGGGAGGGAGCAATTGAGGAGAGACAGGGAGGCAAGAGAGGCGCTTGGTGGGCCTAAGCCAGCGACCGCGGCCACCGGCGGCGGCCGGGATCGTGGCTCGCCCACGGCCAGCGGCGATGGCGGGGGTCGCCTCGAAGGCCAAGACATCCCGTTCTTGTTGCCCGCTCGCATCAAGGCGTCCTCGGCGGCAGCGGCAACCGGGCGGCTTGCATGCACTCGCGGTGGTGCCCATGCCCGGGTCGCGCCCGCCAGCGCCGCTGGCAGTCCGCCGCTGCCGCTGCGGCGCTGCGTTGCTCGCGAGGGGTCCGCAGACTGGCACGAACCGCCGACGGGCGGCCGGGCTTGCGCTGCGTTGGGCGTGCTCGGGGCACGCACGCGCTCGGCCAGGCGTGGCGTCTGCTGCGTTCCAGCGTGCATCGGGGCGCGCACCGTGTGCTCGTGCTCACGCCGCTTAAGGTCGCGCCCGCGGATGCGCTTAGACCGCACGGGCGCCGCTAAGACCGTGGCACCCGCGCCATGAGCGGTAGAGATACTGGGCCGACGGGGCGTGTGCTTCCCGGCGGCTTTAGGATAGCACCGCATTTTCCTCACTCACACTCACACACGCCGCAGCAGCAGCCTATCTCCTCCCTCTCATATTTCTCTCTCTCACTCGTGACTAGGCTCACGTCACTTTTTAGCATCACCAAATCACCCCATGCCTGCAAAACCTTTAGTCAATATTGTTTCCAAAACCACATAACTAATTTTACATGTTGTTTACATCATATTATTTGTATTGATCTTACCTACACAACAATGAACAAGACCCATATTGACTATACTTTTTTACCAAAAAATAAGTAGCAGATGGGCCCACATGTTCCTCGGCTAGCTTCTCATGAACCTACAAAGACAGACGGCGCACTCACATCTCGGATTATGGTACAAAACTTTTTTTTTCTACATTAATTTGATGAAATGGTGGAGAGAAAAAAAAAATTCACGGTGGTGCCAAAATACGTTGAAAACCGTTTGCTAATCAAAGATTACCCCAAGAAATACCATTGAAAAAAAAAAAAAACAACTTGATTTGCACACATGTAGGCTAGCTATCGTGCTTTGGTTTAGTGGTGAAAGTGACGTGGGGGATGATGCAGCAGCTAGCTAGCTTTTTCATGGTGCACGGTTCCTGCTCCGCTAGCAGGAGAGAGGCGCTGGCTGCTACTGTATGGAGCGAAAGCGATGGCTCAAGGAAAAATTGGAGAGCACAGTGCATGCTCTATTTCATAGAGTTTCTTTGAGTCACTAACAAGTGGGGTCCGGCTAGGTGGGGCAAAAATGTGCAAAGCATCTTCAAACTTGAATACATCACGTGGTTCAAGCATGGGAAGGGGCCATGCGCATGTCACCCTGTCCCCTATAAAACCAAATAAAACCGTGCACGGAATTTGATGTCCTTCATTTGCCACAAATGCACGACAAAGATCCAAATTCCCTCCAATGAGCCACATGGTCGCCATCAAGGGAGGGGGTAGATTTCACCCCCTGGGTGGGCTGGTGCCCACGAGGTTAGGAAATTCACACTATAATATATATATATATATATACACCGCAGCCTAAAATGCACCCGGTGCATTTGTTACAAAGAATGCACCCAACCCGTCGCAAATATCTGTCGCTCACAAATTGACACTAATGGGCCTGCCTCTCCACCTCTCCCACATCATTCCCCGCAAATGGTTTCCCGCCTCCCCCCACCTCCTTCCCCGCACCGGTCATCGGGCACCACTTACAACCAAGATCAGTATTTGGTTTGCAACACCGTCAAGCGTTCCAGCCATAATCACCGACGCACTGCTAGCTAATCTCTCTCCACCGCCCATCCCGCATGCGGGGAATCTTTTTGTTTTTGGATCGAAAAATACAATATCTCCTAAACCGTAGCTCTAATTTTAGATCCGTTTGCACCAGGTTGTTGAAAAAATGTGCTTAACAAAATAAGATCCAATATGACTATATTTGACAAACTTTTTTTTCGAGTACGTAATTGCAACTTCACCGTACTATGAGTTGCCATCGTGACTACAACTCAATTGCAACTTGACCGTAGTGTAGTGAGCTCTTGTAACCACTTAGAATGTATTTTTTTATAACCTAGTTGCAAGCCTAGCTTGTTGCAACCTGGTTACATGCAACCGTACCGCTTGTTGCTACAACATGCAACCTAGTTGCAAGCCTAGCTAGTGAACAACGTGTATTTTATACACCCTATATATGTACTCTACTAATTACAATCGCGAGACTAGACCAATCACAACCGCAACATCATACATGTTGCAACCTTGTTGATAGCCAATTGCAACAGAAGATGCCACGCTTGCAACACCCCGCGGATCGTAAGTTACCATTTACAACAATGGATCCGCCTCCGCTTGCAACACCGAAAGTGACACAATCGCAACATGTTGATGGCCACCGCTGCAAACACACAAAAGGGCCGGAAATTACCATTTGCAACAAATGACTGCTCTCCGCTTGCAACGCCGCAAAAGTCGAGGATTGCAACCCGTTAACAACCATTTGCAACAAGGGTGATAAACACAGCTTGTGACTACAAAGCCGATAAAAACTCTATTTGCAACATTGGAGTGTCCATAATTGCAACAAATGACATAACATGATTTCAACATTCGCCATTTCCCCTCGCTTTTACAAATCTTTCCTCCTTTGCGTAGTCTCAATCAAGATTTGCGAAAAACCTTGTTACAACACAAAAATGCAAATTGCAACCTAGTTGATAGCCAATTGCAACAGTCGATGACCACAATTGCAACACCTCCAAGCCGCTTTGGTAAGTTACCATTTGCAACAATGGATCAGATCCAGTTGCAACAACATAAGTGACACAATTGCAACATGTTGATGACCATTGTTGCAAAACACATTTGCAACACTAAGTGGTGAGCATTTGCAACAATGAACCGCATCAAGTTGCAACAACAAAAGTGAAAGAATTGCAACATGTTGATGACCAAAAACTCATTGCCTAATAGGGGACATGCTTTTTTTAAAAAAAAATACCCAAAAAATTGTCCGGTAAGGGGGCATGATTTTCAAAAGACACTTGACCCAAAACCCATTGCCCGATAGGGGCATTCTTTTGAAAAAATACAAACCGCAACCTAGTTGGAACAAAATTCAAAGAGTTGCATGAGGCAGAGGAGCAAATGTGACAAGAGGCCGTTGATCGGAGAGGGGTGAAGAACATGTTTATGAAGTTGGAAATGCAACAACATGTTACCCGGTAGCTAGTTATAAGTTAATACAATATACTTGGCCAAGTAGTTCATAATTATGTACCTGTACAAATTATAAGTTATTACATCACTATACCATTATAAATGTTTACATGTTTGCTAGTTGTCAGATCCGAAAAACGTATATACTAATGTGAATATTGCCGTAAGTATACATGTGTAATGAGAAAAAAGAGAGACAAGATAGGGAGTCTGTCCCGAACAAAGAAACAAAGGAAAAATAGACAATTTTTTTTTCTATGGAACAACAATAGACAAGACAGGGTCCCGTCCCTAGCACAAGAAACAACTCACAATAGGCAATTCTTTTCTATGGAAAAACAGAGACAAGATAGGAGTCATCCCGAACATCAAACAAAGGAATAATAGACAATTTTTTTTCTATGGAATAACAATAGACAAAGACAGTGGTCTTGTCCTAGCACAAGAAACAACCGACAATAGACAATTCTTTTCTATGGAAAAAACAGAGACAAGATATTGAGCTGTCCCGGGGACAAAGAAACAAGAAAAAATAGACAATTTTTTTTATGGAGTAACAATAGACAAGAGAAGGGTGCTTTGTCTAACAAAAAGCAAACAATTGACAACAAATTGCAACAACCCACGGCTAAGTTACCATTTACAACAATGGACCGCCTCCGGTTGCAACAACATAAGTGACACAATTGCAACATACACTTTCATTCAATCTGCCACAGCTTATCCGAAAAGCCATATGGATCCATAAGCAAAACAAACACTCACTCCAATCAAATAAATTTATTTAACACATTTCTTATTTTATTTTGATATTCACGCATTAAGGTGCACATAGATCATACATCTAGGTTCATAATAAATTCTAAAAATAATTACAGTAGCTATCACATGCCACCAAGAGGCTACTATAAAAATTTCATAGCAATATGAGCACCATAGATTTAAATGTGCAAAAGAAAAGACATAACTAGCATTAAAAACCTAGCTGCATAAGAAGAGCTAATGCAGTCGTTGTTACCTTTATCTGGAGGCTCTCTGAATTTCACCTATAAAGGATATTTAACATGGAAGCATATATTCAGTGAAACAGGTGTGAAGGAAAAAATTAATTTCAGAATTCAATATATGATAATATGATCCTGTCAATGCTTGCCTTGTAGTTGTGACCATTCTGACATAATATAAACAAGTTACTAGATGATGCTCGCATATACTAGATGAACAAAGAAGTGAATCAAGATGATGCTTAAACAGGTGAGAAGAACAAAGAAGTGCTCGCATATACTAGATAATGCTTAAATATATACTGAATTAATTTTAGCAGAACTGAATCAATAGCTTCTCCAATCCATGACAAATCGATTTTGAATCTGCACACATGCATGGATGGAGCTCACACGCCGGCACAGAATTTTGGTCTCCAATGAATCTACTCACAAGAAAATCAAAATCTAATTTGTAGAGAAAACCACAAAGCCAATTACGTGCAAAAAACTGAATTCAATTCAGCAAGTAATGATTACTTCCTGTAGCCTGAAAGCGACAACTCGAGATTTGGAGCGAAACAAATCACGTTCACCGCTTTGCAATCCTATCCACTGCCATGGCGCTTGACCACCAGCGCTGGCGGGTAGCGCTTGCTCCCTGTCCCATGCCTGGCGACGAACAGATCAAGCAACAATGCGACGAAGACGCTGGATCCTGCCCTGCACCGCAGCAAAGCTGTCGTGGGTCTCGTACTCGCCTAGGCCGGCCTGGCCCTGGTGGCAGCGGACAGAAGCAAGGCCGCGGGCGAGTGCTGCCGGGGCGGCGGCTGGAGAGCGGATGGATTGCTGGAGCGGCTTGAGGAGAGCGTGGTGGCCTCCACGAACTCAGATTTCGGGAGAAAGTCAACGCATACCGAGCAGATGGCCGCGCCCCGGAATGGCCGCAGATGCCCCGATCTACGAGCCTTCGGCGCCGCATGGGGTGCTCGCTGGCACGGAGGGCCGGCCGATTCGGCCGGGGTGCGCGCCATGGGGGAGGTTGGGCTGCCGGGGTGCGCCGCCGTCTAGGAGAGGGCAGGTCGCAGATGCCCAGGTGGGGATTCAAATTAATTTGAAACCGAGGCCTGGCTGGGGTGCGCATGTTTGGGTTGACTGCCTGCTCTGCTCAAGCAGGTGGATCGGCTGGCTGGCTAGTTGGCCTGGGTGCAATCTGTACATAGAATGCACCCAGGTGTATTATATACATACAGTATATATATATATATATATATATATATATATATATATATATATATATATATATATATATATATATATATATATATATAACTATTAGTTAAGAAGCCAGCTACAGAATATTATATTTTGTAGCCGGACCGCAATCGACAAGCCGAGCGTGAACTGGCGCACCATAGACACCGCCCCATGCAGCCATCGCAGGTCCGCAGGTCACGCGCGTGGCTTTGATGGGGTTCACCTTCGGACTCGACATGCATGCATGCAGCATGCATTAATTTAATCCCATAATTTTCGCCTTTCCTTCCACCAGCAACAAAAACACCGAACACCTACATGGCTATATTTCTTTCTGCTGATCGAATCTGGGCGGATCCACGCATGGTGAGGCGTTCCTTCCGTCCCGGCTCCCTGGCGACTGGCGGCGGTCCTGCCACCCCCTCGACGCCACCGGAGGTGGCCCGCACCCCGGCGATGCGAACGGTGGCGGCTCTGCTCCCCACGCTGCGACCGAGACAGCGGCACCGCTCCCAGTGAACACGACGCTCGGCTCGGACGGCTCCTCCCTGCCTTCTCTCATCATCTCCGGCGCTGCACCCTTCCCGTCGGCATGTGCGCGTCCTCCTCTTCGACTCGCAACCACGACCTCACCTTACACAGATGGCGCCCACCCTCGGCGACGTCGTGGCTCGCACTGTGTTCCCCCGCAATTCCTTCCCCAGTGGACGGCGCCCTCGGTGGTGACTCGCATCGGCCGCGACACAGCCGGTCTGGCTCAGATGTCGACCACGGTGACGCAAGCAGCTGCAGAAGAAGACATGAAGGTCATGGTGTCCCTGCCTCCATGCTGGTGGTCGCCACCGCCGTCCCCGCCGGGTACAGCGGGCTGTAGGTCAGCTCCTTTATTTCTCCTCTTTGAATCCATCTCTCTCTCGCTCGACGTCGTCGTCACCGTCGATTGATCATGATGCATGATCCGTTCGTGTGCACGTATGGCAGCGTTCACGTACTCGGCAGGACAACACGACGTAGTGGAAGTGACGGAGTCCGGCTACGACAACCTGCTCCAGCGTCAACATCTCCGCCTTGCACCTGCAGCAACGTCGTGCAGCTCGCCGCCGCCGGCATCGGCACGCACTACTTCCTCTGCAGCTTCTCGGCCCACTGCAGCAATGGCATGATGATCCGCTTGGACGTCGTCGCCACAGGGGCGCTGGCCGTAGTCCCCTTCGCTGATGCGGCACGCTTAATTTGATTTGGTTTTTGTTGGATTCGTTTGTACAAATATAGATGAATTGGTTTAATTTCATCCAAAAGTTCAATGTGTTATGTATTAGCGATCAATGAACAAGTTAGTATTTGATTTTGTTAATTCTGTTGGTGGTTACGGTTGGAAATTCTCGTAAATATTTCCTAGTACAAATTCTCGTAAATATTATTGCTGCAAATTCTCGTAAATATTGTTGGTGCAAATTCTCAGTGCAGATTATCGTAAATATTTTCTTGTATACAAATTCTCGTAAATATTATTATTGCAAATTCTCGTGAACATTGTTGGTGCAAATTCTCGTAAAAACTTCCTAGTACAAATTCTCGTAAATATTATTATTGCTATTTTTTATAAATGCTATTAGCGAAAATTCTCGTAAATACTTTTGAATAAAAATTCTCATAAATATATATATGATAATACAAAATCTCATAAATATTTCCCCATATTTCACATTGCAGATTCTCGTAAAAATATATATTCTCGTGATTGTTCCTGGGTGAATTCTCGTAAATACTTCTTGTTTATGGTAAGTAGTAAATGGGTCCACGCATACCAGGACCAAGTACATGCATGCACCGCGGCACTCACGCATTGACCACATGCAACGGTGAATTAATTAGTTACCAGATCCGGCCGGCTACTCCATTAATTTAGGAAGGGGCCAGGAATTACCGGAATCAATGAGCGCGCGCCTGGATGGATGGAGCCAGGTTGGCCTGGCTACAGAATATGACATTCTATAGCTAGCTACAGAGTATATATATATATATATATATATATATATATATATATATATATATATATATATATATATATATATATATATATATATATATATATATATATATATATATATATATATATATATATATATATATACGCCAAAGACTATTTGGACCCCACCAAATCCATTCGGTACCACCGAGCGATTCCACCGCGGGCGGAAAACCCGCCGAGACGAGCCGACCCAGCCGCTCCCCTGTCCGCACTCCCCCCTGTCAAACCTGTATGCCAGCCCTCCCCCAAGCGGAGCCGATCCATCTGAGCGGCTCCCTGTCCGCAGCTTCTACCTCCCTCCGCCCTCGGCCAAATCAGAGTCGCGGCGGCGGTTCCCGGCCGCCGTCGCCGTTTCCCCCTTCGCCCGGCAACCACCCCCGCCCCACCCAGTCCGCGCCTCACGCTGAACCAAGGGGCGGGCGCCAAGACACAATCGACGACGAGGTCGCTCCGCGGTGGACCTCCGGCAAACGCCACGCCTCCCGCCCATCCTCGCCGCCGCCGCCGCCGGCCGAAGAAGCGCCTCGACGACAACACCACGGGCGACACCAGCCGCCGGCCGGGTCGGCTTGACGGTGACGGACCACGCCCTTTCGGGCGAGGCTGCGACGCCTTCGGGCAGCCGAATCCTCGCTCCTCCTACACGTCCGCCCCTCGCCGCCGCGCTGTGAAGCCCATCGAACTTCATCTGTAAATCATTTGCCACAGGTTCTCATCCCTTCTGTGTGAAACCGAGCACCCATGTATTCTGTCCTGTTTTCATCCAGTGAAGTAAGAAATCTGTCTTAATTTGGAATGAAAAAAAAGTACAAGCAGGTGTAGTAATCTGAAGCCGCAGTACGGCATGGTGAAGGTTGTTTTTTTAATCATTAGGAATGTGAGATTGGTTCTTCAGTGAGTCATTGGCTTGTTACAGCAAGCCATACATTGCTGGATATATTGGGCTTTATGGAAAACCATACGGCTATTATTTAGTATATCTACATTGCTTAGATTGATGGGCAAATAAAAACTGAAATAAGTTTTCTTAATGGCAAACCATATGTTATTTTTTTGGCTAGACAGTACACAAGTTTTTACCTTGGAATGGGAGCAGTAATAAGCGATGATGTTGGTACAATCTAAACTGTGCTAAATTGTTTGATGTGTTACAGATTTACCGACCTTGGCTAGAATAACATATATCTGGCACAGAGATAAGGTTCAGACATCGCGCATGCTATTTTACTTGCGGGTTGTGCCAACTTGTGTTGGCCTCATTCCAGTTCAGTTCATATGATTCAGGATAAAGTGGCTTCAATCATGTTCTTGTATCCTTTTTGCATTCCATTCTATTGTTTTGTCTTCTTATTTATTACTTTTAATTTGTTTATAAAGACTTTCATTCAGTATTAAAGAAATCATGTGACCCTTAGCATCAAAAAGATATCTACAGCATTCAAATGAGAAAGTTACAAGTGCTTCACACTCTGTGATGTTATCGTTCTTGTCATCTGGCAGTGATACTGATCAGGATGATCGAGCAGCTTTGAAAGAGCAACTTGCCTTTTACTACATCAAGAGATCTTTGGAGGTAGTCCATTCAGCATCTTTTTCCTTATTTGATTTTGAACTGGAAGATGACTCATTTCAGGCTTTGTTCATTAATAGGCTTATCCTGGGGTAACCCCATTTGATGGATTAGCATCAGGAGTTGCAGCATTTGCTCGAAATCTTGCTGCGAGCAGCGCTGCCACTTTTATTGTATCCATAGCCTTGTTGTCAAGGCTAAAAAGCTCTGCGAGGTTGCAAAGGTTCAGAACAAATCCTTGTGGAGATCATGGGAAGAGAGCACAGATCCAGGTAAGAAAATGTTAGATCTGTTGCTGAGACTAATTTTCCTTTGTGGATATTCAGGTTAGAATACGATCATCTTTTTTATCTTGTAGTTCTAGTTTTAGAGCAACAGTTCTGTAAAACTGATAGCTAGCTCAATTGTTGCATTGGGGGTATGTTTTGTCGGTTTGCAGAATGTTAGAAACATAGAAGTGAATTTTCTCCAACAATAATTTAAACTAAAGTAGCTAAGAGAAGTGTCAAATATTTCTCATGTGCTGATTGAATGTTTATGAATATGGAGGCTAACTTGGCTTGTCCATGTTTTTTCTTCCATCCATCCCAAATTATAAGTCATTTAACTTTTGGCTCCAAGTTTGACCATTCGTGCCTTATTCAAAAAAATTTGCGTAAATATTGTCAAATTCAAGTCATTCTTTAAGAACTTATACTAATAAAGAAAGCCACGGCAAAAAAAGTGATATTTTGCACAAATTTTTGAATAAGACGAGTGGTCAAAACTTTGTTGTCAAAAAAAAAGTCAAACGACTTATAATTTGGGATGGAGGAGAGAGTAACACTATTTCCTTCCCTTTGCAGTCATTCCCTTACCTGCTCAAGGAGCTGGCAGAATTCGTGACCCTGCTACCAAAGGAAGGCCAGAATGAACTGCTCGATGACATGCATGCCCATGTCGCGGAGTCTGATGATGTCACTCGGAAGCCGGTACTCGTCTCATGGCTGCAGTCTCTCTCCTACTTGAGCTCACAGTCGAGCCGTGAATCTCACAGCAAGGCCAAGGGCGCTTCTGCATCCGGGGTAAGCGATGAGCTGACCCTGAACAGAGCCATGACGCGCGGCGCGCTTGTGACACACCATCTTGTTATGCTTGTAAAACTAGCAGTACATAATACGGTAATTGGAAGCGCTTTGCAAGTACATAAGTGAGTAAATTAGGTACATGTTGGATGTCACCGGTACACGGCCGCCTCACATCTGGCTCGGTCCCTGAATCAGAATCCTGGTCCAGATGTGGCTGAATCTTCTGTTCATTCTCCTTTCTAGCTCTCTGTCTAGTACTTCTGAACACTTCTATTTCCATTATTCTGAATGGAAATAGAGATGACCTCGCGTCAGGAAAAAAATATTGCAAGGATTATTCTTTGCTTTGCCCTCTGCCAAATTGCTGTTGCCTTTGGGTTAAAATGCAAAGTTTTTCAGATTGCAGCTGCTTTCGGAGAGGAAGGAGCCTGTGGGCTCTTGGTTTGTCGGTCATGTCACAGTGATAATTAAAACAAACCTCGTGTTCTCCTGTATTTAGAATGCCCATTTTGAAATCCTGGTCTACCTAGTCCCATTTAAACAAGGGGTAATACAGATAAACTTTCAACATCATCATCTGATTCAGGCACAAATCAGTGGTAACGTCACTTACAGTTACCTCTGCCCCTTACGCATGTTGCATCCAATTTTCACTGTTACGGAACAAATAAATTGTAGACATATTATGTTACAACAGGCAATAAGTCATTCATGATAAATGGTAAATACACCAATTCTTAGCATTAAACCCGTATACTATTATATACTTAGATTCTGAATTCTCTCATCTGCTGCCATACATCATGAAGTGGCTGCAGCTTCGCAGCCACAAGACAAGGTCACAAGGATGCTACACCAATTCTTAGCATTAAACCCGTATACTATTATATACTTAGATTCTGAATTCTCTCATCTGCTGCCATACATCATGAAGTGGCTGCAGCTTCGCAGCCACAAGACAAGGTCACAAGGATGCCACATTCGGCAAAGAAAATGTCACAAGGATGCCACATTTGGCAAAGAAAAGGCAGTACATGTACATGTTTCAGGTTTGGACACAAGTTCTCAGCCATTAAAACAGAACCCATCAACCAACTCGCACAAAGCACAAGTACTCCTGGGCAAATCGAGAGGCAAGCAGCAGGCTCGGACTGGCCATCTTTATGAACCTGATGTGTATGTATATCTTGTCTGAACCCCCTCCAGTAGCTCTATAAGTTTCCCTGCAATGAATCAACCAACAAAACGCTTATTGCAATGTGCTTTCATGGAACACAAATTACATCAAAGGCACGAACAACGTACGTACCTGTAAGGAAGCCAATCAATGGCACCGGATTCAGGACCTGTTCAGCCTTCTGGAGATGACGCCTGTCAGGACACAATGCAGGCATGAGCATACAAGGTTCAATTTCAATCGAGCGATGATGATCTTAGGGAAGTGTGTTCATTACTTGGTGTAACTGGCAAAGAAAGGATCTCTCATTAAGTTAAGGGCCCACATCATCTTTTCGCTTTTTTCAACTGATGGAATCAAACCAAAGAATAGTTAGTTCAACAACACTGAGGATACAATGAAACAAAAGTAACCACTATTCAACTAGTTAGCGAACTGAAATCAACTTGCCTCATCCCTCTCAGCAGAACTGAGCTGATGCACTTTCCCTAATCTGTGATTCAGATCGGTCGCATGGGAATGGATGCCAAGACTTGTAAGTTCCACAGCTAGCGACACTAACCATGGGGTCCATGATTTGATTCCAAACTTTCTGATCAAAACTACATATACAAGTGGCCTGAATATATGAACAACCTCCCCTAAAACAAATTAGCGGCCAGTACCCCTTTTAGCAGACCAAATACTTGCCAAAGTTGGCTTCTCAGACCACCATCACTGCACAGCACAGAAGGTTTAACACAGCTATAAGAAAAGAAAAACCAGGACCCAGAAGCACATGTAGAAATATCAAGATAATTAAATGGATGGAAGTCAATTATTGGCCCTTGAACCATCACAAGGGTCCAATTTTTTGCCCCCAAACTCAAATATCATAAGTTTTGGCCCTTGGACTATTCAAACCCGTTTGTTTTTGGTCGTTGTGTGGTATTTTGAGTTTAAGGACCAAAATCAAACTAGTTATGCAAAAAAATGGAACTTATTCATAGTTTAAAATTTATTACCAGTTGGCTCAGGAGTAGGTTGGAGCCTCCGCATCCACATAGGATCAGATATCATCTTTGCATTCTCACCAAATTTGTTCAAAGCAGCTACTGCTCTTTTCTCAAGACTCTTAGACACAAATCCATTTTTTTCCATCCAGACCCTTGGTCATAGCTTTGTGACCATTTCAGCCTGTCCATCCATCGGATAGATGGCTGGAACTCCATTACCATTTTCGAGAATGGTCACCTCTTCTTCATTTGCCACCTCCCCACCTTGTAAGAGCATCTTGTATCCACTCTCCAAAAAGCAGCTAACCCGACACCTACTCTGAGATATTGCATAATTGGTATCATTTTGTCTGGTTCTGAACAACAGCAATAGTCAATAGATATGCAACTAACCAAAAAAGGTACGTGTCTTACTTCACTGCTTCAGTAACAGCAAGAAAGCTCCACTTGCGATCATCGCCAACAAAGTGCTGGGCAGCAACCTCAACAACCGCCTCCACATCCTTTAGTACAGAGACAACAAGACCCCATGGGATAGATTGCTCCTTGGAGGCAAATGAGTAATTCTCGGTGGGTGCATCAATTATGTGCTGATTGACAGAACTCACAACACCCAGTAGTGCATATACTGTTCAGGCAATGGCATGTGCGTTAAAGTGAAGAAATCAAGCATATACAACTCAAAATAGACTTCTCTCAATCAAAACTATAAATAGTGTCTTGATTCTTGAACACATTATCATATTAGTATGAATATGTTACGAGCTGAACGAAATATGGATTCATTGCATAGGAGGTTGAGTCACCTAGACAAGATTATAGTAAATGCAAGAGCTTTCTCTGCAATACCTTATCTCGGATTATTACCAAAATAGTAGGGCAAACAGTCTGTAATTCTGTATTTTTAGTAATAGCAAAGAATTTGACTCCCTGAGACATATAATACCTTGAAGCAAAACATACATGCTGCTCAATACAGAATAATGTCTGCAGACACTAAGGCCCCTTCATAATGGTCAGTGAAACATATATTCCTATGGTCTCTTACATTGAATAGCACAAACAGTGCTTCTTTTTAGGTAACAATGGAAGATGCCAGGATGAAATGCGAGCACAGATTCTGGAAATAAGCTTAATCACTCTAGTGCTAAGGCCACCCTAGGCAGCTGCATAAGACTATATGAGAAATAAATGGCCTTATAGGAGCAGATAACAATCTTTTTTTTTTTTTTTTTTTTGAAATAACTCACAAAGCGACCATGGTAGCACACTGGGCTTCTGTTACCTAGGTGATTTTAGAGAAATATCAATCAGAAAAAGACGGTTTGTAGTTTGCACTTGGTTGGTCATGTAACAACAAGATTATTTGGCACAACGATATTGATCACATTTTGGCATCAAACACAAAAGATCATGTATCACTCAGGTATGATGGTTTTGACATCTCAGCATTAATAATTAACATTTCGTGCCTAGTTATCAAGCCTTTCAGCATGGCTATTGAAGCATATTTTTTCAAATAACAAAATGTGCAGAACACTGCTAGTTATATATAAACGGAAAGAGTAACTGCACTAAAAATGAAAGAAACAAATGAATGCAATGTAATGTTTCAAGGTGGTATGCAGGTTTCAAATTTGTAAGAGAAAAAAATAAAATTAGATAAATATTGAAGCCTGATGCATACAAAGAGGAACTTTAGAATGATTACTGTTGTGAGACGAAAATGGAGAAGAAAAAGAAATGGTAGGCACCTCTGTACTTTCATCAGTCGAACATCCTGCTCGTGAGTGCCTAGACTTCGTGCGACGAACATGCTTTGATTTGTCAACGTGTGTGGATGAACGGGTGTTGGGAAAGGGCATGAAGTCATCATCACTGTCATGACCATCATGGCCAGGTGCAGAACGCAACACATGATCTTGACGAATCTGATGCTCAGACCTAAAAAGGCCAAAGAAGGTCAAACTTTAGAAAAAAGGGTAAGATTTAACATTAATTAGATATCAACAGAAATTAATACAAGGAATTTAATTGTAACACATATGGACCTCTCCTGTGTGCTCTCAAATACCACTCTCTTCAGGTTATGGGGAACCATATCCACAGTACGCTGGGCATGATGAGACCTACAAACGAATAGGAAAAAAAGATCCATGAGCTATTGGGGGACACATAAAAGGAGGGGTATCGGTACATAGGGATATAATATCCAGATTTGTAGTAAGGCATGTTGTACAAAATGTTCAAATTAGAAGAGTAAACTGACATGACACGGAATATTGAAATTGGTATGAAATCTGGCTAGCGAGATTGAACTAGAAAAAAGTACCTTCTCTGTGAGTGGTCACCGGAAGTAGGTGGTACCGAAGGGTGCTTAGAAGGAGAATGCCTTGAATCTGAAATCAGAAAGAAAGAATAAAGGAAAATCCAAGTGAACAGAAAAGGAATGATAGGATGTGGGAATGGGTTGTGATTTCAAAAATTGGGGAATATTAAAAGCTTTCAGAACAATGCAATAAGTGTGAAATGAAAAAGGAGAAACCAAAGAAGAATCCGTGTGAATTAAACTGTTATCTAAATATGTATCCATGCATCAGATCATAATAATAAAAAAATAGCTAGATAGGCTGTAAATAAATGGAGCTAATTTTGTCTAGTCATATGAGAAATACAAACTCCACACTGCAACAGATTAACAGTATATAGTACGTCGATTGACTTTATCACCATCATACTGCAACTGAATAAGCTTATTAGAATAAATATGATTCTTTGCGCATATCAGCGAATCTGATAGTGAACCAATTTGACAGTACCTAAATACATCATTAAGGAGGTAAAAAAGCTAACCTGAGGGACCGGGCGGGTCCATACAAAATGATGGAACCTCGACAAAGAATGTGTGAGCCCAGAAATCAAATATCAGAGCGATTTGTCTGTGCACACACAAAAGAAAATAATAATGTCTCAGCTTCTGAATTGTTTCCTGAGCATCTAGCATCAAAAAATCATGGACCAAACTAGTATTTGTTAACGTAACCAAAAGCAAAGCAATTTTATGAGTATAGACTGCGATAGTCAACAAACATCAAATAGAAGGATGATTGAACCACAAATCGAGCTATATGATTTGTCACCTGACGGCAATGTTAGCTGCAGTAGTCTTGGCAGAACCGTCCTTGCCGAGGAAGATCGAAAGTCAGCAGCTTCGATAAAATACCAGCATCAACAGAACTGGCTTCGCCTGATGACCAGTTAATCGCAGGTTCAATTGACTAAAAAACCAAACAAACGACCGAAGCAGAGAAACGAAGGATTGCGATCTGACACACAAACCGGCAGTAAGATCCAGCCGCTGCAGAGAGAAGACGCCGGCGGGTCCAAAAGCTAACGCGAGCCCGTCGGATGAAGACCTGAGGCGACGTCGGCGGTGAGCTCGTGATGGACGAGGGCGACGCGACCTTCTGCTCCGTCGGAAGAAGACCCTGAGGCGACGTCGGCGGTGAGCTCGGGATGGGAGAGGGCGACGCGACCTTCTGCTCCATGAATCAAGAAACGGACGGGGCATATGATAGGTAGGGGAGCTCCGGAGCGACACGTATGCGAGAAGCTGGGAACCGCCGGGAGGTGGGGGGAGGTGGGAGCGGGGAGGGGGCGGCGGCGGTTGCGAGCTGCTGGGATGGGAAGGGCGGCTGCTGCAGTTGCGAGCAGCTGGGGAGGGAGACCGGTCAAGATGCGGACGGGGAAAGAAGCCGATGCAGAAGACCGGCTCGCAGCTGGGGAGGGAGACCGGTCAAGATGCGGACGGGGAAAGAAGCCGATCCAGAAGACCGGCTCGAGGCTGTCCCTGGTCCGGGGAGGACCGGCTCGGAGCGGAGCGAGTTCGGCTCGCTGGGGACCGAATTTATTTGGACCCCGGGGTCCTAATATAAATACTATATATATATATATATATATATATATATATATATATATATATATATATATATATATATGGCAGGCCTGCAAATGCACCCGGTGTATTTGCTACAGCAAATGCACCTAACCTCCGTCCCAACGCCACCTCCACGCATGCTCCTCTCACAAATTAACTCATAGGCCCGCCTCTCCACCTCCCCCACCTCATTCCCCGTAGGCGGCTTCCCGCCTCCACCACCTCCTTCCCCGCAGCTGGTCACGGGACCAATTACAACCAAGAAGTGTATTCGGTTTGCAACTCAGTCCATCTTCCAGCCACAACCTCTAACAGATCCGCTAGCTATTCTCTCTCCACGTCTCCATCCCGCATGCGAGGGAATCTTTTTTGTTTCGGATCGAAAAATACAATATCTCCTAAACCATAGCTCCAATTTTAGATCCGTTTGCACCATGTTGTTGAAAAAAATGTGCTTAACAAAATGAGATCCAACATGACTATATTTGATGAACTTTTTTTTAAAGTATGTAATTACAACTTCACCGTACTATGAGTTGCCATCGTGACTACAACACAATTGCAACTTGGTCAGAGCATAGTTAGCGCTTGTTGTAACCACTTAGAACATAACTTTTAGAACCTAGTTGCAATCCCAGCTAGTTGCAACCTAGTTACATGCAACCATAGTCCTTGTTGGTATTACATGCAACTAGTTACAACCTAGTTACAAGCCAAGCTAGTGAACAACGTGTATTTTATACACCCTATATGTGTACTCTACCAATTGCAACTGCTAGACTAGACCAATCACAGCTATAACACCATACTCGATTGTAACTTGACGGAACTAATTCCAACAAATCTATTCTAGTGCAACCGCAATCGATGTAGTTGCAAATCGACGTGGTCCAATTACGACTAGAGTGAGGCCAGTTGCAACTAGGCAAGAACTAGTTGTAACCTAACGTGATCTAATTACACCTAGAGTCGAGCCGCCACAACTAGGCAAGAACCAAATGCAACCTAATGCGATCTAATTACAACATGTTGTGTGTTGTGTTTGCAACATGAGATGTGTTCTCGTTGCAACTTGAAGTTGTACATTGATGTATTGAACAGGAAGTAAGAAGCCAACAAAGAAAGAAAGAAAATCTTCCGATCATAATAAACAAGGAACACCGAGAAAAACATATGCATCGATACAAACTATTTGCAACACTTGTTGAATTTTGTTTGCAACGTTAGATGTGTGCGGGTTGCAACTTGGCGCTAGACACATGCACGGTGCGTAAGTTAGTTACCATTTGCAATATAATGCTTTTCCGGTGATAAACTATAGGTTTCATCTCTCGTATAAAAAAGTTATAAAGTTGACATCTTTGAATCACATGATTGTTTTCACGCATAGTTACACAAATGGGCCGGTAAATTACCATTTGCGACAAAGGAGTGTCTCCCGTTGTAACTCTGCAAGTCAGACGATTGCAACCTGATTAATAACCATTTGCAACAAGGGTGATAACACAATTGTGACTACAACACCGTAAAAACTCCATTTGCAACATTGAAGTATCCGGCAATTGCAACAACGGAAATAACACGATTGCAACATGCTCTATTTCTATTTTACAAATCTTTCCTTGCTGCGTAGTCTCAATCAAGAATTGCAAAACACCCGGTTGCAACAAAAAATGCAAATTGCAACCTAGTTGATAGCCAATTGCTATAGGTTGATGACCACAATTGCAACAATCCAAGGCTGGTAAGTTACCATTTGCAACAATGGACTGTCTCCATTTGCAACACTACAAGTGACACAATCACAACATGTTGATGACCACTGTTGCAAACACACAAAAGGGCCAGTAATGTACCATTTGCAATAATGAAGCATTCACAATCTAGTTTCTGCCAATTTGGAAGGGTCCTGTCCTAGCACAAGAAACAACAATCGACAATAGACAATTCTTTTCTATGGAAAAACAGAGACAAGATAGGGAGTCGTCCCGAACAAAGAACAAATGAATAAAAGACAATTTTTTTTCTATGGAAAAACAATAGACAAGACAGGGTCCTGTCCTAGCACAAGAAACAACTCACAATAGGCAATTCTTTTCTATGAAAAAACAGAGACAAGATAGGGAGTCGTTCGAACAAAGAAACAAAGGAATAATAGACAATTTTTTTTTCTATGGAATAACAATAGACAAGACAGGGGTCCCGTCCTAGCACAAGAAACAACTCACAATAGACAATTCTTTTCTATGGAAAAACAGAGACAAGATAGGGAGCTGTCCTGGAACAACAAACAAAGGAATAAAAGACAATTTTTTTCTATGGAAAAACAATAGACAAGACAGGGTCCTGTCCTAGCACAAGAAACAACTCACAATAGGCAATTCTTTTCTATGGAAAAACAAAGACAAGATAGGGAGCTGTCCTGGAACAACAAACAAGGAAAAATAGACAAATTTTTTTTATGGAATAACAATAGACAAGAGAGGGTCCCGTCTAGCACAACAAACAACTCACAATAGACAATTCTTTTCTATGGAAAACATAGACAAGATAGGAGCTGTCCCGAACAAAGAAACAAGGGAAAATAGACAATTTTTTTATGGAATAACAATAGACAAAGAGAGGGTGTTGTCCTAACACAACAAACAACTCACAATAGACAATTCTTTTCTATGGAAAAACATAGACAAGATAGGGAGCTATCCCGGAACAAAGAAACAAGGAAAAATAGACAACTTTTTTATGGAATAACAATAGACAAGAGAGGGTCCTGTCCTAGCACAACAAACAACTCACAATAGACAACTCATAGCACAACAAACAACTCACAATAAAAAAAAAGTATGCTACAAATCAAGTTGCAATTGTGTTGTAGTCACGATGGCAACTCATAGTACGGTGAAGTTGCAATTACGTACTCGAAAAAAAGTTTGTGAAATATAGTCATGTTGGATCTCATTTTGTTAAGCACATTTTTTTGAACAACCCGGTGCAAACGGATCCGAAATTGGAGCTACGGTTTAGGAGATATTGCATTTTTTCGATCCGAAACAAAAAAGATTCCCCGCATGCGGGATTCCCAGAAAGTCTCGTCTTGCGCGGACGGACAACCAGTGCACCCATGGCGCGTCGGTTGGCCCCGGGTGCATCCCCGTGCACAGCCAGATGCACCTGGTGCACAATATACATACAATATATATATATATACATGTGCTATATTACACCTAGGTGTAGAATAGCTTATGCTACACCATGAGCCAACCAACGCACCAAAAGGTCCAAAACAGACTGGTCAACCTCCCTCCCGCGCCCACCAGCGGTTCAGCCTGACTCGCCTAGCGCGGTCGGACCGGATCCCGCTCACACGCCCCCTCACGGAAGCACCCCGCGCGCCCCCGGGCGCCTTCCCTCCCCAGTCCGCACAGGCCACGTACGACGTGGGCCTACCCAGCATGTGGGATGCGCCAACTCCACGACTCCTGCTGGTCTGTTTGAAGTCGACGACCAATCCTGTCCACTCATACGTGCATGCACATTTGGCTCAAAAAAAATTCGTGCATGCACATGATCGCTGCAAAGCCAATGATATTTTTAGCCATGGCATGATCGCTGCAAATTTGCACTGCAACACTGGACATGCAGAGGTACATCCCCTGATCCCATGTGCAAGCCAACTATAGGTACTACTATGTGTTGTTTGAATTCAGTATCATTAGGGAACATGTATGCACTCAGGCTTGGTCCTCAATATCTTCTTTATTTTCGTCAGTATCTTTAGTATTTTCATCAGAATATTTAGTGTTTGAACAATATTTTTTTATCTTCATTTTTTTTTCTATTTTGTCAGTATCTTCACTATTTTACTAGTATTTTCGCCAAGATTCTCGCCACTATTTTTTCTTCAATATTTTAAGTATTTTGTCACCGGTACTATAACTTTTGTAGTTGCTAGTCCTAAGTATTTGTCAAGATGTTAAGTATTTTGTCTCAGTATCTTCTAGTATTTTATCTTTTCTTCCAAAGATATTATTCAAGAGAGTTTTGTATGGCGAGTATCTTCGAGTTATTTTTGTCATGATTATGGCTCTAGTAGTGGTAAGTATTTCTCAATATCTTTTAGTATTTTGTCGAGATCTTGTAGTATTTTGTTCGTGTTTTTGTCGGTAGCTTGTTACAATACTATGAATTCAAGAGTGGTTAGTATCTTCGATGAGCTTGTTAGTTTTTTGTAAGTATGTTCTAGTATTTCGTCAAGATCTTTATGCATTTTTGTTAGTTTTTTTTAAGTGTTTGATCTTTATTTTCAAGTAGTTCTACATGGCCAGTACCTTCAAGTTTTTTGGTCATGACTATGGCTCTAGTAGTGGTAAGTATTCCTCAATATCTTTAAGTATTCTCGCTAGTATTTTCTTGTAATTTAGTATCTTCAGTAGCTCTTTAGTAATACAACTTCAGTATTCCTAAGTATTTGTCAAGATTACATCGTAGCGGTTAGTGTTCGATCAAGATCTTGTCGAGATTTTTGTCAAGATAGTTGTCATTACTTTCGCCGGTATGGCTCAATATTTTCCAAAGAGTTATAACTAATTTTAGCAAAGCACCTTTTAGTATCCTTAAGTAGCTATAAGTAATTTTTCTTTAATGATTTTCAAGATCTTTAAGTAGCGTAGACTCCAAAGAGTTATGTCATTTGCCGTGTTTAGGTTCATGGCATTTGTCGAGTTTAGGGTTCATTGCGTTTGCGAGTCTAGGCTTTGTTGATTTTCGCGATTTATCGCAATTGTTAAGTTTAGGGTTTCGTGGCGAGTGTCTTTTTCAAAACCATGCCCCTCCTCATAGGCAAGGTTTTCGGGAGACACTTTTAATGACATTTGCCGAGTTTAGGGTTCATGGTGGTTGCCGAGTTTAGGGTTCATGGCGCTTTATGAGTTTAGGTTTTGTTGTTTTTTAGTAGTTATCGCAAATTGTTAAGTTTAGGGTTTTGGGGCAAGTGTCTTTTCAAAAGCATGCCCTCCTGTGCAAGGTTTCGAGAGACACTTTTAATGAAATTTACCGAGTTTAGGGTTCATGGGGTTTGTCGAGTTTAGGGTTCAGGGCGTTTGCTGAGTTTAGGGTTCATGACGTTTGTCGAGTTTAGGGTTCAGGGCGTTTGCTGAGTTTAGGGTTCATAGTGTTTATCGAGTTTAGGGTTCATGGCTGTTGCCGAGTTTAGGGTTCATGACGTTTGCCGAGTTTAGGTTTTGTTGATTTTCAGTAGTTATCAGTAATTGTTAAATTTAGGGTTTTGGGGTGAGTGTCTTTTCAAAAGCATGCCTCCCTCCCAAGCAAGGTTTTTGGGAGACACTTTTAATGAAATATGTCGAGTTTAGGGTTCATGACGTTTGTCGAGTTTAGGGTTCGGACGTTCTTTGAAGTTTAGGGTTCATAGTGTTTGCCGAAGTTTAGGGTTCACGGCAATTGCCGAAGTTTAGTGTTCATGGTGGTTGCCAAGTTTAGGGTTCATGACATTTGTCGAGTTTAGGTTTTGTTTATTTTCGCATTTATCAAGAATTGTTAAGTTTAGGGTTTCGAGTCGAAAGTGTCTTTTTCAAAGCATGCCCCCTCCCGAGTTTAGGGTTCATGGCGTTTATCGAGTTTAGGGGTACATTGCATTTGTCGAGTTTAGGGTTTATGACATTTGCCGAGTTTAGGGTTGCCGAGTTTAGGGTTCATAGTGTTTGCCGAGTTGACGGTTTTCGGGTGAGTGTCTTTTTGAAAAGCATGCCCCTCCCAAGCAAGGTTTTTCGAGACTTTTAATGACATCTTTAAGTATCTTTAAGTAGTTGTCAAGATGTTTAAGTATTTTGTCAAGAATTTTCAAGTATTTTGTTGGTACATTGAAGTTTTTTTTTGTCAAGAGCTAGGGTACAACTTGTACAGTAATTCCAGTAGTGGCTAGTATCTTTAAGTAATTGTCAGTATCATGAAGTACTCTTGCTAGTATTGTGAAGCTTTTAGTCAGTATTTCCGTGAGTAGCTTGGTACAATTGGTATAGATGGTAATACAGCTTCACTATTTGTCAGTATCATGTTAGTACTTAGGTACAGCTGGTACTTTAACATCAGTAGTTGCTAATACCATTAAGTAGTTGTCAGCACTCTCAAGTATTTCTAAGTATTTCTTCAAAATTGTTTGTTCGATATTAACTACATTAAGTAGCGTCGTTTTTAATACTATACGTGGTGTTGTCAAAAAAAAAGAAAGACCTATACGTGGCACTCCATTCAGTAGTTGTCAGTACTAGCACCGATGGAAAAAACATTTGCTACATGCAGTTCTTTTCGATTTTTTTGTTTGTTTCGGGGGTGTTTAGTTGGAGCTACAGGAACCCAAAAAGTGATACAGTTCCCCTCGTCACATCAAATCTCTTAACGATATTTCGAAAGCATTAAACGTAGGTAAATAAAAAAACTAATTATACAGTTTGGTTGAAAAGTGCGAGACGAATGTTTTTAAGCCTAGTTAGTCTATGATTGACAACAATTACCAAATACAAACGAAAAGTGCTTCGGTAGCCCAACCCAAAATATTTCAGTAACATTCAGTGCTGCTGTCAGTAGTTACTACCTGCATTCTTGGTCCAACGCTTTTCTGTAGCATACCACAGGTCGCATCTCCCATAGCATTCAGACATTCAGAGTGTGGCTCAGCATTCATACACTTGACGGCATTCAGAGAAATACTGTCAGGCAGCTAACAAAGAGCATAGTTCAGTATCTTTCAACACTTTACGGCATTCAGAGAAATACTGTCAGGCAGCTAGCAAAGAGCACCATCTCAATATTTCAGTGTCTAGTATTTCTCAGTAATATTTAACAGTATTCAGTATCTCTCAGTTTATGTGAGCACAGCCATGTGAATCTGAACTGGACGCCAGCAATTCCTACGAGCACGAGCTTGGCCCTGGCGACCCCATGGCTCCGATCCTTCCAATCTTCAGTACTACATTCAGTATATACAAGAGATGCCTTAGCACTGCAAAGAAAAGATGCAGGTATGTGATGGTCTGACTCAATCAATACTGAACTAGAAAAGATGCAGTAATGTGATGGACTGAATCAATCAATACTAAACTAAGGTTTCTGCTAACCACATGAAGACAAACCAGGAACAAGGTGTGCTCGCATGTACTGAATGATACTTAAATAGACCAGAACTAATTTTAGCTTCTCCAATCCAAGCTACTGCTCGAGATAGTCGGAAATCCCATCAGTGCCCAAAAATCCCTCTGTACCATGCATATAGAACAAATCAACATAGGAATTTGAGATCCAAATCCACCATGTGCATGCGCATGCGCATGCCCATACCTCCTAGTTTCTAGACAAGCGGCCACCAAACATACCAGATTGAAGGTCGCCAACAGGAGAGGACGGGAAGAGTCAAAGAGTGAGATCTGGGGTACCTCGTGACCATCGAAGAACCTCCATAGGACCTCTGACCGTAGCAGGTTGGACGCGCCGCCGTCGCGGGGTGCCTCCCCCGCAGGATGGGGACACGCTACATCCCATAGGCTGAAGGGGCCTGTGAGCTCTGGCAGCGGGCCACGGCTGTCCTCGAGCTCCGGCAGCCGGCCATGCTCGAGTTGGGGCGGAGGCTTGGGGGCGTCAGGGGAGGGTGATGCGCCGAGGAGGTCGGTGGGTTAGGGGGCGGCGCCGTCGCCGATGTGGACGACAGCGGGGTTGTAGGCGGACCGGATGAGTCTGGAGGGGAGTCGGGGGTTCCGTTTCAGCCTGGTCGGTGGAGTCGGGGCAGGTGCGACTCGGGCTAGTTGGGCTGTTCGGTGGAGTCTGACCAGGTGGGAGGCTGTGTCTCGGTGTAGAATAGTTATTCTACACCTAGTTTTAGCGCTATTCTACACCTCAGGTGTAGAATGGATTCTACACCCACCCGACCACCCACCGACCAAAACACCTCCAACCGAACCAGCCCACCCAAACCGAACGCAGCCACCTCCACCAAACAACCCCGACCCGACCCCCCCCGGCCCAAACAAACACACGCGATCGTCCCCCGACTCCCACCCCGCTTCTTACATTCCCCGAGCCGTGAGCGCGCGGAGCGCAGCGAACCGGCGAGCGCGAGGCTGCTGTCGACGAAATTACGGCGGCGCGCCACGAGGTGCCCGGCGGCGCATGGCGAACGACGCTACGGAGAGCGGTTGCGACACCCGAGGCAAAGAACCCCGATGCGTACCGCCGCGACGGGTTGAGCACAGGGCGACCACCGCACGGGAGCAAATGAGCTCAGATCTAGCGACGTGCGGAAGCGCGCGACGAGCTCATGAGCACGACAACAACAGCCGACCGCTAGGTGAGATTTGCATCTCGAAACACCTTCCGCCCTATTATCGACTAAAAAACACATGATTCAAGAATCCGGGATTCCATCTATTACTACATCAATTACTAAATAGGGGTTGCGGCTGTTATGCTAGTAGCAAACTAATGGAGTAGTAGCTCTAGAAATTGAGGTGAGACACTCACACCACGACATCCCCCCTTGCTTTAGTAATTTTTATAGTTCAGGAACCCCTAGTCTCCAACTACTCATGTTGCACATTTAACACAATACCTTTCTTAGTAATTATGTTCAAGAATCCATCATATTGGAATCCTTGGTTAGTATTCATCTTAATATCACTTTCTTTGCTCATTCGTTTAGTACATTCTTCACCGATTACTAAACTATTGCTAGTTCGATGAATTCACCGATTTTGTTTCATCCTTTTATTGTTACTTGAACTAAAAAGACAATTACCGAAATGTTGTTTGATATGCAGGGACCGTGAGGCTACCTTCAAACCTAGTGCCAAGCTATGATATGCAATTTGAAGTAGAGGAGGATGCATGTAAATTCTTCCCGAATATGCTTTGAGAAAGCAAGCTTCCCAATCAAGTGGAATAGGAAAAGAACATGTGGACACGACGTCACTTGTTCTTATGAGGTGGCCTACAAGTCTTCGCTTGGTATAATTGATCGAAAAGACCTCAAAAACGTCAAAACGTGATGGGTGCAAGGCAAAAGTATGTATTCACCAATCAAAGGATGGATCCGTGCATACTACTACACACGGATAGAGTTGCATCACAATCACAAGCTAATGCCAGGACAAAACATGACGAAGCGAATGCGTTGTCACAAAAAGAAGGATCCATGACTTACAAGTCTAATGGACACAATGCATGCAAGCAAGGTCCCCCACACAAGTGTGATGCGTATACTTCGAACGGTCTCTGGCGGATCTGAAAACTTGCGTCTCACAGAGAGGGATGTCCAGAACAGGTGAGCACCGGTGTTTATTACCGAAAACACGAGTTCATGACCACATGCATGCACGGCTCATCATATATTGACATATTACTGATCTTACTAAACACATAAATTACCGAGGCATATAATGACTTGTAGGAGAGCTGCATAGGTTCGAAGAGAGAATGGATGATATTCCTAAGCTCCAAGCATTTTTTAGGGAGTGCAAAAATAACAACCCAAAGTTCTTCTTTGAGTTTCAGCTTGATGAATCCAACGTTGTGAAGAATGTCTTTTGGAGCCATGCTAGCCAGCAAGGAGACTATGCAGGTGCCGATGTATTCTCAAAATAATATGACTTGTTTGAAACAATAATTAGGATGAATGCTCACATTGTTCTGTTTTCTTTGAGCAGATTACTCGACCGTGATGACCTTTGACACAACATATAGGACAAATCAATATAGCATGCCTCTAGCGATGTTTGTTGATTCAATAACCAGCCGCAAAATGTGGTGTTTGGGCAAGCTCTGGCGAGGGATGAGCGCCGCAGACACATTTGAATGGCTATTCGAACAGCCATCGAGCTTGCATGGGTGGGAAGGATCCAATAACAATACTAACAGGTACTTCAAAATTACTGATTACTTGATTTAATACGAAAAATGAATTACTAATATGTGGTATGAATTTGTGCATAATTGATTGATTTAATCAAAACAAATTAATGAAAGAATTGAATTAATGACATGCTAATTCACCGCCTCATTTGCTCCATTTAATTGCAGATCGAGGACTCATCAATCGAGAAAGCAATCCATTTGGTATTTGAAAGAACATACCATAGATATTGTAGGTGGCACATAAATGCCAAGTATCAAACACAACTGAACCAGCTCAACTCACAGCAGACAATGGGCTGCATGACTCTTTGACAAGTGTCATCAATCACCCACTAACGCCAATTGAGTTTGAGAATGCTTGGACCGCAAATGCTTGATAAGCACACTGCTCATGAGTCGCTGATACTTGCAAAAAACTATTTGATGACGTAGAAATGTGGATTGGGTCATATTTCAAGGAGATATTCTCGTGGCACAATGACTTCAACTCAAAGGAGTGAGAGTGTCAACTCGTCGTGAAGCATGGATATTGTGATAATTCAACGACAATACATTTGCCAAGTCATTCTTGGAACTATTGGAGCATAATAAAGAGAATGAAGCAAGGGAGGAGTTCAACTCACAGGTAAGCAAAAATAAAAATTACTAAACAATCAAACTTGCGTAAATGAAATGATTGATTTACGCAATTACTGAATGAATGTTTTGATCAAGTATTGAATTAATGGAACTATTGAAGCATGGTTATTGTTTTGATCAGTCATTGAAATTGCCAATTATCGAATGTGTGTCATTGTATCACAGGCTCCAGTACCCTTACATCAACACTATATGGTTATGACAGATAGCTTGCAAGGGTGTATAGTAGAGTCGCCTACAAAGAATTCCAAGAAAGACAAAGATCGAAACTCGCTTTCATTGTCAAACCAGATCCCACAAAGAAAAACTAATACCTCGTGACACACTCAAGACCACCAACCGACTTTCCATGGCTACAACACAGCTACTCGGGTCAAGGCTGTTGTAAATGAAGAAAATGTTGAGGACTCAATATTCAACTGTGGAATGCATGAGGCTCGAGCATACAGGTACAAAAACACTTTGCCACTAAACACAAAATTTGCAAAAAGTTAGTGAATGCATGGCATGAATACTATTACTCAACCGTCAAACTTGTTTGAATGAAATTACTAGTATATGCAAAATACTGAATGAATGATATTGTTCTAATGAGTAATGAAAGAGTCAATTACTGAACAAAAATTGTCATACATGCCACATATAATAAATGAATTTATTATTGCAGGAATGTTTTGTCCACATCTTGTGCAAGTCTTTACGCACCTTCAAGTCCAAAAGATACCATAAAAGTACATTCCCAAGAGGTATACAAGAGATCCAAGAATGGACACAAGTTTTGATAGGCTTGATCTCATGAATTGTGTTGGAATAGATGGTGGGACCAAGGCAAATCGCATGATGGAGCTACTACCGGATCGGTGTGCACTACAAACAAGCATCGATAATTTCTAGTGAGGTGATGTGGAAAAATATTACTTAATTACTGAACAACATATGAAAAAAAGCAATGAAAAAATTCCAATAAATCAATGAAATTTGATGTGTAAGTATCAATGATGTTATAAGTTTGCTTGTGCGGGAACTAGCAAGTGTAAAGAGTTGCTACGCCAAGCACTTGTGGAAATCAATCAAATACAAAGATGATGTGGGTCCATTTGCTACAACAAATACAAACACGAAAGGGCTGCAATCGGAAGCCGAAAGCAACATGTTTCAAAGATCGGCACCTCCAATTTCAAACACAAAGGGAAGCCGTGCAAGATCTCAAGAAGATGGTGATGTTCCACCGCCTCACTTCAAACGAAAGTCAAAGGCAACCCACACACGCCGTTAGACAGGATGTGGCCAACCGCCACAAAATAACAACATGTGGTAGAGAGATTATTCCCAAAAGACCTAGAGGCCGGCCGATGGGGAGTGGAAGAGGGAGAGGTAGGGGAGGGGGAGGGAAGGGGCGGTGGTGCGGGTCGACAAATGACAACACGGATGAGTATTCACCGAGCGAGGATGGGATCGATAATAGTGATGACAATGCTCAGATTAGTGATGATGAGAGCACGTAGAACATGTCGAAAAAAAAGTACTCGAAAATGATGGTCATTAATTTATGTATCTATTACTGGATAATTAATTTATGTGATTACCGACAATGAAAATTGGGATTACCGACAGAAAAAAAAAACTTGATTGCTGAAATGTCGCGTTAGTTGATGTCAACCAAAATTACTAAATGTATGCGCTATGATGTCTTTGATTACTAAAAGTACATTATAATGGACACTAATCTCAACAAAACATATGGACCCTAATTTGGCTTTTTTATTCGAAATTTGATTAAGTTGTCGCAAGTCACGGACTTTGCCCCATTTTCTTCAAGTATCCTCCGCTTCACATGGTTGGTGGTTTTGATCCATATTACTAGATTACTAAATTATGAAGTTTTTCTAGAGTTATAAACTAATTCAACATACATCATGTACTCTTGAATAACTAAACGTATTGTTCTATTCACTTAATAGCAACTTGCGGTTTTGGTAGGGGGCCATGCATTACCTATTGCCCGGTAGGGGGCATACATTACCTATTGCCCACCATCAACCCTAATCTCAGAGAAACGAAATGAAGCCTAATCTAAACGAACGCAATAAACACTAATCTCAAAGCAGACGATACCAACCCTAATCTCAAAGAAACGCCCTAAAACCTAATCTCAAAGAAAAACCCGATCCCTAAACTCATCAAACGCCCTATAACCTAAACTCATAAATTACTCGACCATATATTACTAATCTATCTACACTAATCTCAAAGAAACATGTGTGAAACCTAATCTCAAAGACAATGTGTGAACCCTAATCTCAAGAAAAATATGTCAACCCTAATCTCAACAAAATTGTGTTAAGTGTTCACACAACTTCACGCTTGGCCTCGAGGGCCTATCGGCCCTCTCGGCCTCGCTAACCTAATCTCGGCGAATGTGTGAACCCTAATCTCAGCAGAATGTGTGAACCCTAATCTCAGCAGAATGTGTGAACCCTAATCTCAAAGAAGATGTGTGAACCCTAATCTCAACAAGATGTGTGAACCCTAATCTCAACAAGATGTGTGAACCCTAATCTCAAAGAAAATTGTGTTAAATGTGCACACAACTTCAACACTTTCGGCCTCGAGGGCTTACCGGCCCTCTCGGCCTCGCTACCCTAATTTAAGCAGAACGTGTGAACCCTGATCTCAGTAGAATGTGTTAACCCTAATCTCAGCAGAATGTGTGAACCCTAATCTTAGCAGAATGCATGAACCCTAATCTCAGCAGAATGTGTGAACCCTAATCTCAGGACAATGTGTGAACCCTAATCTCAGCAGAATGTGTTAACCCTAATCTCAAAGCAAAATTGTGTTAAATGTGCACACAACTTCACCGCTCGGCCTCGAGGGCCTACCGGCCCTCTCGGCCTAGCTACCCTAATCTCAGCGGAAATGTGTGAACCCTAATCTCAGCGAAATGTGAGATCCCTAATCTCAGCAGAATGTGTGAACCCTAATCTCAGCAGAATGTGTGAACCCTAATCTCAGGAAAATGTGTGAACCCTAATCTCATAAATTACTGACCATATATTACTGAGCTATCTACACTAATCTCAGCAAACGCCATAAACACTAATTTCAGCAAACATGTGTGCAACCTAATCTCAAGAGAATGTGTGAACCCTAATCTCAATAAAATATGTCAACCCTAATCTCAACAAAATTGTTTTAAGTGTTCACACAACTTCACCACTCAGCCTCGAGGGCCTACCGCCCTCTCGGCCTCGCTACCCTAATCTCAAAGAATGTGTGAACCCTAATCTCGCGAGAATGTGTGAACCCTAATATCGCCAAAAATATGTAAACCCCTAATTTCAACAAGATGTGTCAACCCGAATCTCAACAAAATGTGTAAACCCTAATCTCGAAGAAAATTGTGTTAAATGTGCACACAACTTCACCACTGCCTCGAGGGCCTAACGGCCCTCTCGGCCTCGCTACCCTAATCTCAGTAGAATGTGTGAACCCTAATCTCGGTAGAATGTGTGAACCCTAATCTCAAAGAAAATGTGTGAACCCTAATCTCAAAAAATGAGTGAAACCTAATCTCAAAGAAAATTGTGTTAAATGTGCACACAACTTCACCTGGGCCTCGAGGGCCTACCGCCCCTCTCGGCCTCGCTACCCTAATCTCGAAGAATGTGTGAACCCTAATCTCAGAAGAATGTGTGAACCCTAATCTCGCCAGAATGTGTGAACCCTAATCTCAACAGAATGTGTAGACCCTAATCTCAGCAGAATGTATGAACCCTAATCTCAGCAAAATGTGTGAACCCTAATCTCAGCAAAATTGTGTTAAATGTGCACACAACTTCACCGCTCGGCCTCGAGGGCCTACCGGCCCTCTCGGCCTCGCTACCCTAATCTTAGCAGGATGTGTGAACCCTAATCTCAGCAGAATGTGAGATCCCTAATCTCAGCCAGAATGTGTGAACCCTAATCTCAAAAAATGTGTGAACCCTAATCTCGGGAGAATGTGTGAACAATAAACTCAAAGAAATGCAATAAACCCTAATCTTAGTAGATACCCTAAACCATAATCTCAAAGAAAAACTCCCTAAACCCTAATCTCAACAGATGCCCTAAACACTTGCCCCGAAAACCCATTGCCTTGTAGGGGGCATGCATTTAAAAGGACACTTCACTATGTAAAAAAGGCTAATAACCGCCAAGGCGCCCGAGACGCCGCTTATAACGTGCGTCTCAGACGTCATACTACTGACGCGATGCCCGGTGAGCGTCCAAGAATAGGTGTCGACCGGTCCCACCGGCCAAAAACGCTGTCTGAAATAAGGGTAATTATAGACGCCAAGAACTACCCGACGCGTCCGTGCATTTTCCGTTCGACGCGTTGCTTTCCGATACGGATGCGCAAATGTATCAGACGACGCCTTTTTCAAACCAAGTGTCTGCGCAAGATTCACCATATCTTAGACACACGTTTAGGCACATACGCATTCTTGGAGCCGGTCATCCGTGGGATACGAACACTAATTCAGACGCGTGTTTGTATACGAGTACTCTTTTGGTGCCACCCGTCTGCATACGATTCGAGAGTGTTACGTACACGCCGCGTTTCTTCACGACGCTTGGAATGTGCGAAGGGTCCGTAACGGTCACGCGGTATTAAAGTCGCGCGTTTTGATTCGGACGCGTTTTACCGGAAGGCGTCCCTCGCGTATCCGTATCGTTACGACGCTACGCGAATTACGCACGCGTTTAGTCAACGACCGTCTATACCGCTTGAAACTATTGCGCACATTGACCGGTAAACGAGCGCGTGGCGGGTGCACGTGTCGCAGAACTCCCACGCGATACGATCGCGTGTTTTGTTAGAGACGATTTGTATCACCAGTGTCTGCGTGATACACGAACTGTTTTTGACGGCGTGATAATGTAGAGACGTGCGACGATAGGTGTCTCGTAACGTTCGAGAAATATTGCGGCGCGTGTCAATATACTGACGCTTGGCGGTACAGGCGCCGTAACTATGACGTCCATTACGATCGCACGTTTGTCGAGACGGTTTATAGCAACAGTGTGTCTACGTACATATACGGATTGTTACGCACGATTGGGCCGTATGCCCGCCCTGATCCCGGACGTTTGTATGAGTGCGACGATTGGTAGTGGTATGCGTCGGTAACTAGAGTATCTCACCTACGCACATTGGATAGGCATGAAGACAAAAAGTTCTATATAATACATTACCCAAAGCCGATCGTTCTTTTTTACGAAGACACAGTTACTTACGAATTATGGTACATTAGCATTCGTAAGGAAGTCATAACCATGCTTGATCCGAACCCGATTAGCAATCTCAAAGGACGAGAAGGCATCTATGCCGGCATAGTTAATCCGATTCGACGACAACCGAAAAGTCCCCCATCGGTGGTGATCGATGATGTCGCCCTTCTTCTGCTTCTTCTTCTTCTTCTTCTTCTTCTTCTTCTAACTAGGAATCTGTAGAACCGCCGACGCTAGAGTATCCAAATGAGGGGAAGACACTGGGTTTCCCGATTCTTGTACTCGCTAACATCAAGAGCGAGGCACAATATGTTGTAAGTCGCGTTGATTGGAGAGGTGGACCCTGCAGTCAACTTCAAGGCGTTCCACGTCCTTGCCTCTGGCCGCCCCAGTGAACACATGGCCCTCATCTTGAAGAAAGTGGTTCAAAACCTGGGGTAACCGGCCCCCAGCCTGGTGCACTTGATATACAAGGCATCGATGACCAACACACACCAGAATAAATAGCGATCCCGAATCTTTTTTGCCAAACTCGTTGGGAGGAAGAATCCTCCACTCGAGTCGAGGCCAACGAGCATACCGCACCGTTTGGACTTTGGACACGGTTACCTCGGTTTCGTTGATGAAGTCCTCCACGACTGTGGCATCGCGACGTGGATGTCGTGTCGATAACCGGGTATCGTCGCCGGCGACGACCACATCTTGGCGACAAGTGCGCGGTCTCTCGGGCATCGTCTTTGCCGATTCTTGTGAGATGACTCCATTTCTCTGTGTTTTTTGCCGAGGGAAGAAACAAAGGCGCTTCTTAAGTAGATGGGGTCTCGAACGGCGGTTGCCCGATCGTGAATGGTTTTGCGTCGGTTGAGTTGCGCCCATTGGAACTTGTGAACAATCCATTAATCGTTGTGGAAGTTCAAATGACGGATTGATGCAATGGTGCATCCGTTTTTCGAGTTCAGACGTGGTTTTGGTGTGGATGCGTCGTGGGTACGAGAGTTGGCCGATGCGCCTGGGAGGCGATGTCGCCTAGAAGTAAGCCGTCCTCACGGCCTCCACCGTGGAGTTTGGCTCTCGTGCCCGACGACGATTGGAAAGCGGCCGGCGGCGAATAACGGACGGATCTCGAAGGTGCGAGGAAGATGAACAGAGCTTTCTACTTCTCTGTAATTTTTCTTTCTTGTGGATCCCGTTTGTAAATGGGCCGGTGTAATGCGTTGAGATAAATACATTTTCCTTCTCAAAAAAATAAATCGCGTTGTGCAACCGGTTTTTATTAGTTTGCCTACATATGCGGCATATGTATGTGTGGTTAACAAGTTGTACGTACAAGCTTCTAGTCATCATATATTTTCTCAAACCGAACAACCGGTCATCGAGTTTGCATCATCACATTGTTTTAGTACTACCCTAGCTAGTACATGATTACCAAAAGTAAGTCAAAGCTTCTAGTCATCATATATTTTCTCAAACTGAACAACCAGTCATCGAGTTTGCATCATCACATTGTTTTAATACTACCCTAGCTAGTACATGATCACCAAAAGTAAGTCAAGACAACATAACATCAATCACATTATTTAGTGTGTTGTCGGCATCGTAGGCATGCCACCCCCCGCTTCAGGTACTCAACACCAGCCTCAACAGCCTGGCAAGCGAGCCTATGCATCATGAGCCTCTCGTCTTCGCTCTCAGCCTTCCTCTTGATGAGATCCTCAACAGCCCAAACAACTTCAAAGAGCTTCTGCATGAACATATATATGAGGGATCCGGATGAGATCGTTCGACAAAAAAAAAACAAGTCACAATCGTCAAATCACAAGCATCGTTCATATATTTGGTCATTGAGAAACTGTTGTAGTGAAATAAAGCATGCATGCATGCAAAGTGAACTATGCCAAAACCGGTGGCCGCCGAGAACTACCATTATATTCACGAGATCTATGCCAAAACAAATGCCAAAATTGGTTTTCTCAATTTAAACAAAGCATGCATGTAAGTGAACTATGCCAAAACCGGCAAAAACTGGCGGCCGAACTACCATTCTCGTATGCCAAAGCGGTTGGCCTTTGGCCAAGCCAAAATGGGTTTTCTCACTTACGCCGCTACCGAACCGAAACTAGTAGTATAACCGAAGCTACCGGGTATACTAATTAAGGCCCTGTTTGGATCCAAGAGGATTCTAAAATCCTTGAGAAAAAAAATCGTGTAGCTTCTAAACATACCCTAGATTCTAGAATCGATGGTCGGGATTGTAAAAATCTAGAATCATGTGGCATTAGTACCGCGCCAACGACGATCGTGCTTCCATCTCCTTCGCCGTCGCCTCTAGCTTCCCGGGCTCCTTGCCTCGACGCCGCCGCCGAGGACTTCTCCTTCGCCCTCGCCTCCGCCTCCGCTTCCCGGCTCCTTGCCTCGGCGCCGCCGAGGACTTCTCCTTCGCCCTCGCCTCCGCCCGGCTTCCCGGCCGGAGGCCGCCTAGACGACGCCTCTTCCGAGCGAGACGGCGGGACTCAACGACGCCACTTCCAAGGGCAAGGAAGGAGGATCGGGCGACGACGTTGTTGAAGGCAGGAATTTGGGCATGTCCTCTTTCCTCCATCGCTTAAGCTCCCGACGATACTCCTTCGCGTCACCGTCGCTAGGGTTTCCCAAGTTACTAGTGAGCGAGGCGATTCCCGGTCTACCTCCCAATGAGGCGGCCCGGATGCCTTGCTTCTTGTACCCCGTGGAGGCAGCCAGGGATGCCTTGCTTCTTGTACCCCGTGGAGGGCGGCCGGGACGCCCTTGTTGAACCTTGGCGAAGTCCTCACCACCATTTCCACCGGGACGAGGAACCTGGGCGAACCTCCCGCATTCATCTTCGACGGCGGAGGAGAGGGCGGAGGAGGAATGGAGGTGGCGGCGCGCGTTGTTGGTATACCTTATAGCATAAAATATAGAGGTTTTTAAAACGAAAATAAGGGCTTAAAATGAATATCAACATAGTATAGGGGCTTGACTAACATGATTCCACTAGTTTTGGTGATTTATATATTTTTCGTGGATTAAAATGAAAAATACCCAAGAGATTGCAAGCCCTACGACATAAAGACGTATTCGTGACGTAACCCAAAGTGGAACCTACACTAGAACATTCCGAAAAAGACCGTAGAGCACCGGAAGGAAGGTAGGGCCCACCCACGGCGCCGAGCCAGCGGCGCCCACTCGGGGCATGGCGGCGGCCGCCCTGTGGGGCCCCCGTCGACCTCCCATTCAAGGTCGGTTCACCACCGCCTATGAGGAGCAATCTAGTCCATCCATCAAGGTCGGTTTGATCCAAGGGTCGCCGTGCATCCTCCGGGGCTATATAGCAAGACCCCCGACCCCGGGTGAAACCCTAATTCATTCCAAGTCATTATCATTCAAGTCATCCAACTCCAAGTCAAGACCCTAAGCCCTAGTTCCACCATAACAAGAGCAATAGCTATCTAGGCTAGTTCTAGAGGAAGTCAAGTATTGTCTTGAATTCCCGATCGTCAAGAAGTAGCGTAAGCAAGAGCTTCTCGTGGCTTCTCTCTTGTATTCACCATTGTAAGTATTAGTTAGAATACAATTGCTATGACTTTATTCTATTTAATGATTATATTCTTATTTATATGTTTCCATGCTTATTATGATTATATATTTAGTTTAGTGTGTTTGTCTTTATATTCAAGCATGGAGTCGTATAGCGCTCATGTAGAGAGCTCCTATATGGGTGGTCGACAATGTGTAAACGTGGTGTTTATACAACGTTTGCTTGCGACATCACCCTATATTCTCGAAAGTGTGGTAGATCGTGGATGTGATACTCCCATTGAGTCCTTTGGAGTCCACCCCCTAATGTAGGGCTAGTTGAACTTTGTTACTATGGTAGGTTGGTTTTGTTCCTAATCTTCCTTAGTAATATTCACCATGTGTAGATATAATGCTTTCATACGATGATGACTAGATGTATTGCACTAATTGTAGTATGCATTGACATATAATTAGGAGTAACTTAGGGATATTCCATCTTAGTCTACCTATACCTTGATATTTAGCCGCTTATGACACCAACTAGTGGCATACCATTATCTTTGACTTGGAATGTTATTATTATAATTATCATTATTGTTTATCATTATTATTATCTTTACCTTGTGACTTACCTAGTTTGAGTTTAGTATGATGCATATGGTTTACTCTACATTACACCACCGCAAGTGAATCAATATTAAATCATCAACCTACCCATAGCTTACCCCTCTCCTTTTTCGGTAGAATATAAAAATACGATACCGGATAGAATCCCCGGTGAGATGCTACAATTGGGTAATTCTATCCGTGCGCTTGCGGATCGATACCGTAATTATATTATCATAGCAAGAGTTTTATATAAAGAATATCCGTTCACGCATTTCTTTAGCGTTGTGAGCTAGGGTGACGACTAGTTTTAAGTAGGCAATGCTAGAATGTGTGGTACAGCTTTTGTGCCTATCGTGGTGAGATTAACTCCACCATTGATAATGTTACGAAGTCATAAACCATAATTAATTCCGTCTAACTTTAGTAACTCTAACTTTTGTTGGAATGTGAGATTAACTCCACATCCAAGCCGACTTATTAGATAGATACCATTTATTCATTTCTAGCGCCGTCCTAGATGAGGATCGTGTTAGAGATGTCAACAAGCATTTCTCGCGCCGTTGTTGAAGGAAGGGTGCTAGCCAAACCTAAACACACATACTTGGATAGATTGATATCACTTGCATCACGTAATGTATCGAGGACCCATTATCAACTACTCAAACAGGCTTACCCTTGTTTGTCTACTTGTTTTTGATCTTATGCGGGGTAAATGAATGAATTGGAGTAACCGTCCCGATAATTATATAGACGATCCGTAAGTACTAATCGAAGGGCAAGATCCAAACTTAGAAGGGCATCAACACCCTCCGATTCGGACGTTGATCGAATCAGGCAGGACCTATCACCGTGTTTGAAGCTATGGTCGATAAGACGCCAGCGAAGTTTTCTGCTCCAACTACGCCAATGTTCGCGACCGACCGGAAGTTGAGATTGAGATCGAAGTTTCAAACTCAAGCCTGACTTATTAACATGGTGCAAGCCGGCCGCTTTTTGCGAAAAGGCACACGAAGATGCTAGTGCTCATCTCCAACATTTCCTGGAGATTTGCAAAGACTTTCACCATCAAAGATATACCAAGAGATACAATCCTACTTCGCCTTTTCCCATTCTCACTTTTGGGGAAAGCGGCAAAGGGTTCTACGCCAACAAAGAGAAGAATACATCATGGTCACTTTGCTCCACTTTGCCTTCCTAGCAAAATTCTTCCCAATTGGCAAGACCAATGCCTTGAGGGGAAAGATTTCAAATTTTCAAAGAACAACACGATGAGTCCGTCCCCGTAAGCGTGGGAGCGCTTCCAAGAATACATCTCGAGAATGTCCACACCACGGGATGGAGAAGTGGTTACTCATGCGAGACCTTCTATCATGGGCTCACTACGAAAGTACTGCGTGAGACAATGGATGCCGCAGCGGAGGTGCTTTCCTTTCACTTACAATTTCCAAAGCTACGTAACTTGTGGAAAGATGGCTTCCAACCACGCTTGGAATGAAGACCGCCCAACCCGCAAAGAGAACAAGTGGAATGCACCAGTTGAAAGAGGTGGACATGCCGTCCGCCAAAATGGACCTGATAATGAAGAAACTTGAGGATAGAGATCCCGAAGTCAAGGACCGTCATGCAATTCGACTCTCGCATGACATGTGAAGAATGTGGCAATACTGGCCACATGGGCAAGAATTGTCCAGAAATAAAGAGGAGGTACATTATATCAATAACAACAACAATTATCGCCCTCCACGTAATCTTGGATGGAACCAACAGAGGCCAAGCTTCCAAAGTAACTTCCAAGGTAATTATCAAGGTAATAACTTTACTAATTTTAATCAACCTTCTTTAAGAGATTTAGTTTTAACCCAAGGAAAAGCTATGGAAACCTTATCTAGAAAATTAGCTTCCAATGATAAAATGTTAGAAACCATAAATAATAGAATGGATAGTTTTTCTTCAAAGAATTAAAACTCAACATAGCTTTAATAAAATGATAGAGGATCAGCTTGCTAGATTGGCAAATTCTATGGAACTAACCTTACCAGGTGAGATACCGGCCAACCGAAAGAAGTAGAAACCGCAAATCTTGTCGATATATATAATGCGTGTCACTTCCACACGACTACCTCGGGAGTGATTGGTTAGATGACTCTCTACCACCTAAGAAAGGAGATCTAGGGAGACCGATCATCACCATCCAAATAGGACCACATGAATTCAAGAATGCACTTTGTGATTTTGGCTCAAGCGTCAACCCGATGCCTAAGGTAATTTATGAGAAAATTCATGGTAGGCCATTATTATATACATCTATGTGCTTGCGGCTTGCGGATCCGGTCACTATGCTACCCAATGGGTATACTTAGAGATGTTTGCATTAGTTTTGGAAATGCATATGTGCCTCGCGAATTTTGCAAAGAATTGAAACAGGGGAAGACGAGAAGGCTCCAATCATATTGGGCCGACCCTTCTTGAACACAACCAAGGCAATCCTCTATGCCCACGAAGCAAAGATTTGTTTTAATGTCCGGGGAGAAGGAGAACATTTTATTTCAGGAACAAGAAACTTTCTTCCCCTGCTCAACCAAGAACACCATACATCTATGAGATGCCAAGAGAGCCGACGATTAAACCCAAGAAGAACAAGAACAAATAAGAAGGCACGACCTACTACAAAGGTAATGATGATTAATCAGTGCACGCTCGAAAACGACCATTCACTTAAATCCCCAATGCTACAAAAGTTAGATGATCCAGGAGTCCCTACCATACATTGTTCGATTAACCAGTGGAATTTCTATAATACTTTTTGTGACACGGGCTCCGGCATCAACTTAATGGGAAAGGTAACGTATGAAATGATATTTGGTAAAATGCCTTTGCACCCAACATATTTACAAATGCGGATGGCGGACTAGTCTTTCCGACATCCAGAAGGAATTGCAAAAGATGTACCAGTAAAGATAAATGACCATTATGTCCCAACTGACTTTTTAGTTATGGACATGGGAGAGGAACAAGATCCACCAATAGTCCTGGGGAGACCATTCCTCAACACTACATGCGCCATCATCTACATGAGAACGGGGGAGATCCACTTCCAATTCCCTAAAGAGAAGGTACGCTTGTATTTCAATAGTTATACTACTTATGAATATCCAAAGAAGAACAGGTCAAAGACGAAGACGCCGTCAACGAGAGGAAATGGATCATGAATCAAGCTGGCGGTCATTATTGAGTATATTATACCGCCAACTTATATCCAATTCATGAGAAAGGGGCAAACTTATGTTACATATACCTTTACTTCTAACCTAGTTCCACTTGTATTCGTAGAAATTATGTCTTGCGGTATAAAAGTGGAAACAGTACAAAGTCGCCAAATAAATTAGAAAGCGTATTGAATAAAAGACGCCAAGGAGTGGATCAATCAAGAGGACCAAACCCTCACAAGACAATTTGGCCCATGCACCACCATAGGCCCAACATGTGAATGACAAAACGCGACGACAGAAGGCCGGGGCCGGAGGCCCAGCCAGAGGCGGCCGCCCATCAAGGCGGCGGGCGATTATTTCGGCCAAAGTTCCCGCCCTTTCTCCGGGCGGTTTGGAGCGATCTTCAGCGGCGGTTGCATGCGGTGCAAAGTTTCGTTCCCGCCAAGAATAGCTCGAAGCAAGGAGAGCCCTCCATTCCCTCCTCCTCTCCACTATATAAAGAGAGGCACTCCTCACACACAAAACACACAACACACTACACATCACATTGTTACATTCTCACCTTGAGCACCACTCTCTCCCCTTCATTAGTTTAGTGTTAGTATTTGAGTTAGGCGAGCTTCAAGGAGGGCTTGTCTCCTTGGAAGGATCTTTTGGTAATTTACTATGAAGTTCTTTCCTTTATTCAAGTCTCATTATTTATATCGCAATGCATATGAACTAGAGTATAGTTATCCTCATGTTATATTCATATTATGCCAACTAGAGTATAGCTAGTATAATGTGATAATTAACATGACTAACTTTAGGCTAATTGAATCATATTTTATTCTTGGAACGTAGTAGAACTAAGTTCGAAAGTGATGGTCCGGTGTACCTTCGGGTTTACCTTTACTCTTGCCCGTCGATCCGTAGGGTCGGGTCCCGAGGGGGTTTAGGTAGTTTTCTATAAACGTAAAGCGTGGTGCTTAGGTCTATAGAGAATCATCTAGAAAATGCCCAGGCATCCCACGTGTAGTGAGGTAGGCGGCGAGGGGTGACAACTCGTTTCGTCCTTCGCACTCCTCCACGTCCGGGTGTCGGGTTGGAGTCTTATCAAGTGTCACCGGCCGGGCATATACCAGCGCGGGCATCTCCTCATCACTTTAGCCCATCTCTCGCTATGAACCATGAATGACGATGTAGACTATAGTCCGACGCATTGGCGATATTAGAATAGCCAACTCAACATAGATTTTCCCTTTTAATGTTATTTTCTATTTATTCCTTCTAGTGCTCAAGAAGTGTGTGTGTCACCACTATCTCCAATATTATTGTCACTTACCCCTCATACATGATTAGTGGCTATCCATACATACATTGTGGGCTATCATCATCATATTAAAACTAAACCCGCCTTCCCATGGGAAAATATAAATGAACGATACCCGAATACTCACGGGTGAAATGCTACGATGATAGATCCGTACGCTTATGGGGTTGACCCTTGCAATATTCAATTTATCTATCACCGACACTCTCTCGACGTTATCATTAAGGATAATATTTATTCTTAGTGATTGCGTTAGGAAATGTCGGCAAGCATTTCGGCGCCGTTCTTTGATGGGTTCTAAACCTGTTTCTAGTAATTGCGCTAAGAAACGCCAACAAGCATTTCTGGCGCCGCTTGCGGGATGGGTTCTAAACTGTTTCTAGTAATTGCGCTAAGAAACACCAACAAGCATTTCGGCGCCGTTGTCGGGAAGGCAAGGTTAAAAAAAATATTAATAAAGATGATCATAACCACATGTATGGATGATAGCCCTAATCTTTGCAAAAGCTAACTCTTTTTTTTTTCTCCCGCTGGATGAAAATAGGGATAGTGTATGACTGGTCGCAACCTGCCCGAATAACTTCGTCGACGATCCGGAGAAATTTCGTAAGAGTCGGGCTCGGGCCACTCCTCCCGTCATCACTCCCGAGGAAGTTGCACCCGTCATCCAAGTACCATCTTCATCAACACTCATGGCCACCAAGACACTCCGTGACTACTCTGTCCCCATCGTGGGCAATGTCCCGATTGGCCCCGTGTCAACTTGGGCGACAAGAACTTTGAGTTAAGGACTGGCCTCATCACGATGGTACAAGCAAGTCCATTCGCGGACCGCCAAGCGAGGACACAAATGCTCATCTCCGAACTTCTTGAGCCGTGCGACACAATCGTCATCAAGGCGTTGAGCCGGATGCAATCGAGGCTCCGCTTGTTTCCCTTCTCCCTTGTTGGGAAGGCGAAGCAATGGTTCTACAAGGACAAGGAGGTCTGTCGGCACTTGGAGTAAATGCTCCACCGCATTCCTCGCAAGGTTCTTCCCAATGGGCAAAACCAATGCCCTGCGGGCAAGAATTTCCAACTTTCGCCAGACAAGAATGGAACCCATACCGTAGGCGTGGGAGAGGCCGCAAGAGTACATCCTCGCCGCCCGCACCATGGCATGGAGAAGTGGCTCGCCCTTCGAGAACTTCTACAATGGTCTTACGACCATGTCGAAGGGCCACATAGATCTTCTTCTGCCGGAGGGCGTTCTTATCCCTCACTTTGTTGAGAAAGCGTAAGCGCTCATCGAGAAGATGATCGAGAACCAAGGCCGGGGGAGAAGAACGGGCCCTCGGGAAAAAACGAAAAAAAGGTATGCACGCGGTCAAGGAGACGAGACCGCTTGCTGCAAAGATCGATCTCCCCGATGAAAAGAATGGGCGACCAAGCTCCGCCAAGCGTGCTACACTCCCCATGGACTCACATATGACATGTGAAGTCTCGTGGAGAGGTTGGACATTCGGGAAGTTCTTGTCCCGAAACTCGAGAAGAAGTAGCCTACGCCAACAACGGATTTCGTCCCGTGTAATAACAATGGGTGGAACAATCAATCGCCCACAAGGAGGTAACATTTACAATTCAGTTTACAATTCCAATTTCAATTCCAATCAACCCTCCTTGAAAGATTTAGTTTATGGTCAAGCTAAAATTAATGAAAGTCTAAACAAGAAATTATCTTTCAATGACAAAATGCTTGAAAATGTAAACACAAAACTAGAAACCCTATCTTCCGCGAAAAAAGAATCAATTGAGCTTTAATAAAATGATAGAAACCCAAATAGCTCAATTAATCTGCTGCAGCTTGCACCCAACATGGGAAAGGACTCGGCCGGCCGAGGGCCCCATTGAATCCGTTAACATGGTAACAATAAACAACCGCGCCCAGAACGGGCTATACCGATGTTGTTGTGGACTCACCTTTGCGAGAAGAAGGAGGATCCGTGGAGCCCAACAATCACCTGCTCAATAGGCCCATACACGTTCGGCAACGCCATCGTGAATCTAGGGGCAAGTGTCAACATCATGTCAAAGAAGGCCAATGACACACTCCTACACTTCCTATTATCCCGCACCAAGACCAAACTTCGAAATGGCGGATCAAACGTAATAAAGCCGGAAGGGATTCTTCGAGACATTCCGTAAAGGTGAAGGATAGCTACGCCCCCACGTACTTCATCGCCGTCGACATGGGAGAAGAAGATCACGTAGCATTGTTGTTGGGGAGACCGTTCCTCAACACAACAAACGCTACTATCCATGTTGGCAAGGGAAGGGTCGACTTCCAAATTCAAGGACAGTGGTCCAATGCCTATTCAACGTATACAACCCGGAAGAAATCCTTAAAAGAAAAAAAAGGTTGAACCCCAAGCAAAGACAACAATCGGGGCAAAAGGACCCCGAGAACGTACGGACACAAAACCAAAGAGGAAGTCGTACCTATTCCCGCCAAGAAGGAGGAGGAACGCACCCCGCAACCCCGACAAGATTCAAGAAGAAATAAAGTCGCCATCGCCTACCACGTCACCATCCAAAAATACAAAGAAGGCATGGCGTGTGAAGCGTGCCTAAAGGTAAGTTTCACTAAAGGTAAGAAATAAATATTTTCCTTCTATAAATTTATTTTCCTCATATTAAATTATTTTTAATATTTGAATTCAAAACCTCTTTAATTAATTAATTTCCTTTTTTATTACCATATTCTTTAAAAGAATTCCTTTTCATATTTTAATCCCATTGCCATATTTCCCATGTCAATTAAAATATAAAAATAATAATATAAATAATATATATATATATTGATAAGATTTTATAAATAATGCCATACTCAATAAAACTTTATTCCAAAAAATTCTTAAACATTTATAAAATGAGAGAAAATGAAAAACAAAGTTTCGGGTTGAACCCGACCGCTGCACCATTGCACAACGGTCGGTTCGACCGTTTGAACACACCGCCAAAGCGGGGCGACAGAGGGCCCAGGATGGGGCCGGCCGCGCATTGGGCCGGCCGCCCCCTAGCGGCGCCTCCGTCACGGGCCAAACGGTCCACGAGCACTAGCCGTTGCCCTCGTCCGAGTGTCGGGGTGCATCGTGCTATAAATTCGCGAGGTGGCCGGAGAGCTCTCCACCCCTCTCATTCTCACTCCCTCACTCTCTCATTTTGCTACTTGCTCACTTCTTGCACTCCACAAAGCATTCCCAAGCTCTAGTGGAAGAACACCAAAGACACTCTCTCTCTCACAAGCTCTCTCCAAGTTCTCTCCAAGAGTAAGCACTTGTTTCCATTCCGTTCGTTTTTGTTCGCTAACATGTTCGGGGAAAGCGGCAAGCGATCAAGAAGGGCGTGAGAAGAAGCGCGAGGCTCTCCCAAGGAAGTTCGGTACACACTTCGACAATGCCGAAGCATACGAAGAAGACGCACCCTCGCAAGAGCAAGAGCAAGAACAAGCACCCACGGGGATGACGATCGAGGAAGCCGATGCACCGCACCTCGACCGGAAGGAGAACGGGAGATGCAAGCCTACAACATCCTCAAGAATCGAGACTTCGCTCCCGCTCCTCGTTTCCCCAACGACGTCCTCGAAAAACTAGGTATGGATAACGAATTCCCCATCATTTGGAAAGGCGCCGGATGGTCCTGATTGCTCCCCGGATGAGCCGGGCTCTCGCCTCCTCACCATCCAATTTCTAGGATCTTTGGAAGTTCATGATCGTGGTGTTAGTTTGAGACTTTTTAGTAAATACTACTATTACACTTGGGAAGAACTGGCTAGGCACATAGGCTTTGATGCTATGAAATGTTGCACAAACTTAGTTGTTGCTTTACCGCATTTTAATCGTGCCGTCTTTTTTCACCGAGATCACCATAGTTCCTACAGATCCTAGGTTTTAGCCCCTTCAAATGCCAACATACATCATCCAACATTGAAATTTATGCAAAAATGGATTGCCATAACTTTGTTTCCTAGGCATGAATTTCACCGTCTTTTAGATGTTGAGATGCAATGCCTCTATGCCATAGTTCACAAGAGAAAGATTGCTCCTGTAAAAGAAATCATAAAATGCATGCTTAGCAATTTTAAGCAATCCACACCTGTTTATTGTACCTCTCTTGTGACAAGGATTGCTAGTAACATTGGTGCATTGCAAGGCGAGAATGTCACATACCTAGATACTCCACCTCGAAATTTCATTATCACACCCGATACAAGGGCACATAATAAAATTTGATGAGGATGACCACGAGAAGATTATTTATTATTTTTTGGGATATATAAATGAGATTCCGCTCCTAACCCTAACTCTCATTATATAAATCCCCATCACTCACCTTCGCTCTAGTTGAGCTAGGCGAAGCACACGAGAGTTCTGCGTGTCTCGCAGGTCATCACGAAGGAGAGCTACGGGCGCGAGGCTAGTGGTTCCACGATGCCACAACCTACACCCGTACCCGAGTGCCCATGCCCTGGTTCTTTACACCAACGCTGAACCCCGGGCTCACACCGACCTTCCAAAGATGAGGGGATGTTCACACCTCATCCGCACAAGCGGGGAGGGTCAACATGGCATGAGACACACACGGTGTCCTCCGACTCAAAGGGATGCCACCACCACGTCACTCTACGGTGGACCCCAGCGCTCCAAGAGATCAACACCCGACTTCGGGAATGTGGAACTCCGCACAGTGAGATTGCGCAAATCACTCACTCGGTTTTGTGCGGGTTTCCGATCAACGCCATCAGCCAGCACACGCAACACCAAGCGGGAGGAGGCGGAACGGAGACGGCAGGAGCACGAGGCACGATGGCATTCTCAGCGCCACATGGGGTACTACCCCTAACCCATAGGCCATCGGCTAGCTTGGGGAGGACCCCCCCACGGAGGTAAGTACCTACCTCCCCTATCATTTTATTTTATCTCTTAATTTTTCATTTTCATTTCCTTTAAAAAAAAAATGAAAAGAACAAAAATATGATTCCACTTCAATATGTAGTATAAGGATGCTTAATTTCTCTCGAAGTTGAAATGATGAATAGTTGCTCGCCTATAGTTCAATTTGCACCTAGTTCATAACATTGTATTCCCCAATGTTTAAGTTTATTGGCTTAACTTGTCTTGTCCTAAAACTTAATGATTTGTGGGTATGCAAACACATGATTCTTCTCTAAGCTATTGCTTTGGATATGATATGGTAAAAATAGAATCTACTATGATTTCGTTCTAAGAGAGATTCATCATTTGGAGAATAATTTCCAAAAAAATTCCTTAAATGATCAAAATTCTCATGATAGCCTATGTGAGACACCTGTCATACGCTTTTGATCAAGATTCACATTCACATTGCCAAAAATAGGTTATGGGCTAAGCTAGAAAAAATGGACATGTGTCCAGAAAAAAATAAAACAATGGGTACTTCGATACCCGCCTCTAAAAAAAAAAAAAAAAAAGAAGAAAGAGAAGAATAATGGACAAGTGTCCGAGGGCGAGTAGAGCCCACTTCTCTAAAAAAGAAATAAGAGCTAGCCCATACCTTATCAAAAAGAAATAAAATTTCACTTGCACATCTTGATCAAGGCTTATGACTTGTTTCTCCTTATGGTTTACACACACGAGATGATCATTATAAAAATCTCCGCATGAATAATCAATCAAAGAATGAATGACTAGTGTTTCTATGAAAACCGTTCTATCTTGCAATAACCCAAGGGTTTGGAGAATGTTATAAGCCCCATATGATTTAAGTAAACAAGGATAGATAAAAATACCAATTTATTTAAACAACGGAAGAATACTTTATTATGAGCATGGTACATTTTGAAATATATTGGCATTGTAGCAACTCCCGATCAACAACCAAACACTTAGCTATTTGCTCGGGACGAGCAAAGGTTAAGCAGGGGGACTTGTTGGCGGTCATTATCGAGTATATTATACCGCCAACTTATATCCAATTCATGAGAAAGGGGCAAACTTATGTTACATATACCTTTACTTCTAACCTAGTTCCACTTGTATTCGTAGAAATTATGTCTTGCGGTATAAAAGTGGAAAGCAGTACAAAGTCGCCAAATAAATTAGAAAGCGTATTGAATAAAAGACGCAAAAGGAGTGGATCAATCAAGAGGACCAAACCCCAGCGCACAATTTGGCCCATGCACCACCATAGGCCCAACATGTGAATGACAAAGCCGCGGACGGGAGAAGGCCGGGGCCGGGAGGCCCAAATTTCTGGGGCGGCCGGCCTTGCGGCGGCCGGCGCATTATTTCGGCCAAAGTTCCCGCCCTTTCTCAAGGTTTGGAGCGATCTTCAAGCGGCGGTTGCATGCGGTGCAAAGTTTCGTTCTGCCAAGAATAGCTCGAAGCAAGGAGAGCCCTCCATTCCCTCCTCCTCTCCACTATATAAAGAGAGGCACTCCTCACACACAAAACACACAGCACACTACACATCTCATTGTTACATTCTCACCTTGAGCACCACTCTCTCCCCTTCATTAGTTTAGTGTTAGTATTTGAGTTAGGCAGAGTTTCAAGGAGGGCTTGTCTCCTTGGAAGGATCTTTTGGTAATTTACTATGAAGTTCTTTCCTTTATTCAAGTCTCATTATTTATATCGCAATGCATATGAACTAGAGTATAGTTATCCTCATGTTATATTCATATTATGCCAACTAGAGTATAGCTAGTATAATGTGATAATTAACATGACTAACTTTAGGCTAATTGAATCATATTTTATTCTTGGAACGTAGTAGAACTAAGTTCGAGTGATGGTCTGGTGTACCTTCGGGTTTACCTTTACTCTTGCCTGTCGATCCGTAGGGTTGGGGTACCGAGGGGGGTTTAGGTAGTTTTCTATAAACGTAAGCGTGGTGCTTAGGTCTATAGAGAATCATCCGGGAAATGCCGGCATCCCACGGTAGTGAGGTAGGCGGCGAGAGGGTGACAACTCTGTTCGTCCTTCGCACTCCTCCACGTCCCCGGGTGTCGGGTTGGAGTCTTATCAAGTGTCACCGGGCCGCATATACCAGGCGCGGGCATCTCCTCATCACTTTAGCCCATCTCTCGCTATGAACCATGAATGACGATGTAGACTATAGTCTAACGCATTGGCGATATTAGAATAGCCAACTCAACATAGATTTTCCCTTTTAATGTTATTTTCTATTTATTCCTTCTAGTGCTCAAGAAGTGTGTGTGTCACCACTATCTCCAATATTATTGTCACTTACCCCTCGTACATGATAAGTGGCTATCCATACATACATTGTGGGCTAGCATCATCATATTAAAACTAAACCTGCCTTCCCATGGGAAAATATAAATGAACGATACCCGAATACTCACGGGTGAAATGCTACGATGATAGATCCGTACGCTTGCGGGTTGACCCTTGCAATATTCAATTTATCTATCACCTGACACTCTCTCGACGTTATCATTAAGGATAATATTTATTCTTAGTGATTGCGTTAGGAAATGTCGACAAGCATTTCTCGCGCCGTTCTGTCGATGGGTTCTAAACCTTGTTTCTAGTAATTGCGCTAAGAAACGCCAACGTAATTCGAGAAGATCACACCAAGGTACCAGCAGATTTAATAATGGGGCATCATATCAAGGCACACAGAAGAGCCATGAAGGCATTGGATGTGAAAATAAAGGAAGAATCAGCATACATCAAGGAAAAGCTTGCTCGACTTTCACGAGAAAAGACATTTTGTCTCACGCAGTGAGTTCTCTCAAAAGAATTAGGACAATCATGGGAAGACTATGAAGAAGCACGCGATGAGTACGGGTGGAACAGAGGTCAACGGGCTTTTCGCCTTGCTAGGAGAAGCCATAGAAGAATTAAAAGACAAAAAGATAAAATCCCTTGCACCTGAATCATCCTTAGAAGAAATAGAAGAACCTACCACTCCAGACAACAAGGAACAATGGAGTGAGAAAGAGGTAACTCCCAAAGACACCATCGGAAGAAATACCAATCAAATCATCGAGCCACCAATTGTGACCACCGATATACCCTGGGAGTGATGAACAAAACAAGAAAGTCTTGTTCGGAGGACTTTAATCCCCGAACCTTCGCCGAAAGGTAATTCGGTAAGTTATCCATATTTAATTTTCAGCATTGCATATTTACTTTCATCAATTGCATAGCATGTTTCCCTTTTCAAGTTGCATTAGAAAATGATAAAAATATTTAGTGCTTTGCATGTTCAAAAAGCTTAAAGCCCCATGTGAGTAAGCTTGAGGTTTGACTCCCTCGGGGATATTCACCGTGTGGTGGCATAAAAAATAAAATAAAGATGCATTCATCTTTTTCTTGCATACGAACAAAAGAAAATCCAAAAATATCTTTTACTCGCTAAGAATCCCGAGCTGACGAAGCAATGTGGCTAAACTCTAACACTTAATCAAGTTCCACTAGCTTTGTTGTCTATATGAGTTTAGCGAGGATTTTGAAGGAGAGGAGACACGATGCCATCATCGTCATCTATCTCAACTCCCATATCATCAACCCGACATTCAAATCAAGCTTGGGGAGAGCACCCCCGATTATCCCGATAAGTATTTCTACTACTATCACTTGTTAACTAGATATTTGGTTTGCTTAGTTTGTTTAGAGTGAGTCTATATAATCTTTAAAGAGTCTTTGCTATAGAATAAATAAAATGATCAAGAGAGAGTGTACACCTTTGTGCTTTTGCTCAATTAAAGGAGATGATGAATAGTTGCTCCGTCGTAATGTCTTTCAAGTACCTAGCTTTCAAGCTTAATTTCTCTCGAAGCTTAAATGTAAAACCGCTTTGACTTGAGATTTACCCTAAACCTGAATTACGTGGATTGCAAATGCTTGCTCTAGAGTCTAGGTAATTGACGGATATGATATATGAAAGTTTTGAGCTGCTATTTCTCTTACTCCTAGTGACACTAGATTTACGGAGATTTTATCTTTTGAAAATTATAAAAATATACATGATAAGTTCCGTATGACAGAGTGTTGAAACTCCTACCACGACCGGATATACATGCTCCATAGATTAGGAAAATCTTTTCAATATATATAGGCTGCTTACTTTGCTTTGAGTTCGTTCAACCTTTGTCGACCCTAAGAAACTTGTCATCTTTGATGTACACTCCATCCGTCTATTCATCTACCACCATACATATTCCGCTAGACTCCACTCATATATAAATATCTTTGCTTCTATTTTTTGGAAGTACAGCGTCCACCATATATCCACCAAATATGTTCCACTCCTATCTTGGGAGAAGAGCAACCAAAAATATTCCATCCATTCTAGTCAACAATCTCATAAAGCTCTAATCTATCTCCAAAGAGTCTATTGCAAAAAGAGACTTGGGTTGTCAAAAAAAAAAAAAAAGAAAAAAAAAGGGGATGAAAAACGGACAAGTGTCCTACAAAAGAGTAGAGCCTACCTCCCTAAAAAGAAAAAGAGAATAAAGGAGAGTTAAAAAAAATGGACAAGTGTCCTACGAAAACAATGGGTACTTAGATGCCCGCCTCTCCATAATAAAAAAGTGCAACCCGGGTTCTCTCAAGTGTTTTCAAGTTTCAAAAGAGATGATTTTTCAAAGAGCTAGAAAAGAATTAGACTTTTTCTCATCACATTTATTCACACCTACCATCATATTCATTTCATTCCATCATGCACATGCATCGGTGTGGCTCGTAACTTTGGATCCATTGTTTGAACCTACAATATATGCTTAATAAGTAGATTTAGTTTTCTCCTCACCTATGAACTCCAGATATAAGCTTTAGATATAAGATGAGAGAGAAGAAGGCATAGTGTCCCTCTTTGCCTTAGTCCAAAAATACCACATATCATGGGAGAAAGGCAAAACAATCATATTGCCTTACAGAGGATCCACCAGTACCACATATGAGAGACTTGAAAGGGTCATACTTGAAGGAACTTTGAGTTTTATTTCAAAAAAAAAAAAAAAAAAAACCGGAATGATGGTTGAACAAAGAGTTTGAGACCTAGTGCTTGACTTGATTGTTCTATCTTTCAATTGCCCAAGACCATAAGAAAAAGCTACAAGCTCCATGATTAAAGGTAATATGGGTAAGTTGAAGGTTGAAATAGTTTATCCGGAGATGAAATTTTGTTTGAAAGCATGTGTACTTTTGAGGTGTGAAAGCGTTGCAGCAACTCCTGATCCAACATGGTCTTGCTAGGGACTAGCAAGAGGTAAGCTTGGGGGAGCTTGTTGGTATACCTTATAGCATAAAATATAGAGGTTTTTAAAACGAAAATAAGGGCTTAAAATGAATATCAACATAGTATAGGGGCTTGACTAACATGATTCCACTAGTTTTGGTGATTTATATATTTTTTTTTGGGATTAAACAGAAAAATACCCAAGAGATTGCAAGCCCTACGACATAAAGACGTATTCGTGACGTAACCCAAAGTGGAACCTACACTAGAACATTCCGAGAAGAGACTAGAGAGCACCGGAAGGGAAGGTGGGGCCCACTGGCGAGCCGGGCGGCGGCCCACTTTCGGGCATGGCGGCGGCTGCCCCCTGTGGGGCCCCCTATCGGCCTCCCATTCAAGGTCGGTTCACCACCGCCTATGAGGAGCAATCTAGTCCATCCATCAAGGTCGGTTTGATCCAAGGGTCATCGTGCATCCTCTCGGGGCTATATAACAAGACCCCACGACCCACAGGTGAAACCCTAATTCATTCCAAGTCATTATCATTCAAGTCATCTAACTCCAAGTCAAGACCCTAAGCCCTAGTTCCACCATAACAAGAGCAATAGCTATCTAGGCTAGTTCTAGAGGAAGTCAAGTATTGTCTTGAATTCTCGATCGTCAAAGTAGCGAAGAAGCAAAGAGCTTCTCGTGGCTTCTCTCTTGTATTCACCATTGTAAGTATTAGTTAGAATACAATTGCTATGACTTTATTCTATTTAATGATTATATTCTTATTTATATGTTTCCATGCTTATTATGATTATATATTTAGTTTAGTGTGTTTGTCTTTATATTCAAGCATGGAGTCGTATAGCTCATGTAGAGAGCTCCTATATGGGTGGTTGACAATGTGTAAACGTGGTGTTTATACAACGTTTGCTGCGACATCACCCTATATTCTCGAAGTGTGGTAGATCGTGGATGTGATACTCCCATTGAGTCCTTTGGAGTCCACCCCGAATGTAGGGCTAGTTGAACTTTGTTACTATGGTAGGTTGGTTTTGTTCCTAATCTTCCTTAGTAATATTCACCATGTGTAGATATAATGCTTTCATACGATGATGACTAGATGTATTGCACTAATTGTAGTATGCATTGACATATAAGTAGGAGTAACTTAGGGATATTCCATCTTAGTCTACCTATACCATGATATTTAGCTAGTTATGACACCAACTAGTGGCATACCATTATCTTTGACTTGGAATGTTATTATTATAATTATCATTATTGTTTATCATTATTATTATCTTTACCTTGTGACTTACCTAGTTTGAGAGTTTAGTATGATGCATATGGTTTACTCTATATTACACCCCTGCAAGTGAATCAATATTAAATCATCAACCTACCCATAGCTTACCCCTCTCCTTTTCGGTAGAATATAAATACGATACGGATAGAATCACGGTGAGATGCTACAATTGGGTAATTCTATCCGTAAACTTGCGGATCGATACGAAATTATATTATCATAGCAAGAGTTTTATATAAAGAATATCCGTTCACACATTTCTTTAGCGTTGTGAGCTAGGGTGACGGACTAGTTTAAGTAGGCAATGCTAGAATGTGTGGTACGGCTTTTGTGCCTATCGTGGTGAGATTAACTCCACCATTGATAATGTTACGAAGTCATAAACCATAATTAATTCCGTCTAACTTTAGTAACTCTAACTTTTGTTGGAATGTGAGATTAACTCCACATCCAAGCTGACTTATTAGATAGATACCATTTATTCATTTCTAGCGCCGTCCTAGATGAGGATCGTGTTAGAGATGTCAACAAGCGTGGGGGGGAGAGGCTAGGAGCGCGGGCGCGGGCGCAAGACGACGGAAGGCTCCTGTGCAGAGCAGAGTGGAGAGGCGGAGTGAAGGAGCTGAAGCAGTATAGGCGACGACGACGCAGCGGTAGTGTATATATATATATATATATATATAGGGTGAGGTTTTTCTACTCCCGATAGTAGTTACTCCCTATATGTTTTGTACTACAGCTACGCCAGCATGCTGGCTATACAGGTTTGCATGTATGCAAGCGGATCCAATTAATTGTGTGCCCAACGGTTACAGATAATTAGTGAATCAAATAAAATACTATTATCTGCTATGTCGCCGCCGTCATTCTCGGTTGAGTCGCTAGAGTACTTACACATGCGTGTGTTTTTTTTTTTTTTTGAATTTTACTGAGACGTGTTTAAGTATATGCATGTACCTGTTGAAGAGAAGTATATATGCATTTTTTCTTGGAGTATTTAACATTCTTTTCGGAATAGAGTATCTGTAGATACTTTTGGAATGAAGTATGCATACATACACCAAGATTTAGATAGTGTGAGTACATACTTAAACCACGTGATCGGAGTATATCTGCATACTCACGTATGGAGATATAAAAAAATAAGTATGTATTCATACTATTTTTTTGAAATAAAAATATTTGCATACTTACGTGAGAAGGGAGTATGCGTATGTACTTTTCTGGACAAAAATTACACCAATGTCATACTCACATGCCAAAAAAAAATCAGTAGCAAAAGTTCAAAAATGATTGAATCAGCCTTACTGCCAATGTCTGCACCGCCCGCCGGTGGGCGCAACAATTTGTGCAGGCAGTGTTGCATAAACCGAATCCACACGACGGACGAAGGAGTATGTCTGCATACTATTTTGCATACTTTTAAAAAATGAGTATATCTGCATATACGTGTGCTTTAGGGAAGGTGACTAGTACTCCTATGTGTTTATATGCTTTCTTTGACAAATGAGTACATGTATATACTTTATGAATAAAGTATGCAGATATACCTATTTTTATTTATTTTAAGAAGTATGCACTCATACTTTCAAAAGCAGTATACCTATTTTTATTTATTTTAAAAAGTATGCACTCATACTTTTAAAAAAGTATATGCACTCATACTTTCAAAAGCAGTATTTGAATTCGGAAGCGAGTCGTACTTATCTTAGTCAACGAGTCCAACAGATGGATAATTAATAATTTAATAATCATTTAGTGATATACCCGATGTATAAGGGACGAGGATGCATGCACGGATGGTGTACAGCGGGATGTCTATTGGGTCCGTGAGTCTAACCCGCTATTAGGCCGCACCACGTTGAGGAGGTTGATTACGTGTAAAACTAGGGGAGTAACTACTTCCAGGGAGTAGAAAAGATTTTCCATATATATATATATATATATATATATGGCGTATTTCTACACCCAGGTGTAGAATGGCTTCTACACCCACCAGATCAAACAACTCAAGCCACGCCCCACAATTTCCCCTACCGGATCCCACCAATCTGAATTGAACCCGTTACCCTGCACCCATGTCCACGGCCGCCACCCAGACTCCCCGCATCCAATCCAGCACCCGTCCTCGACGCTCGTCCCTAACGCGAGCGCGAGCCGCGAGCGACGCGTAGCGGCGCGAACGGCGAGCGCGAGGCGACGTTCGGCGTGGCGGCTCGCCGAGCGGCGCGGCGTGGCGGCTCTTCGAGCAGGATTCACGACGGCGCGGCGCGCGGGAGTGCATGGCGCAGCGCGTCGGAGCGGCGTCGTACGGGAGGGCGCGAGGCGCGAGCCACCAGCGGCGCACGGGAGTTCCGGGGCTCGCGCGCGCGAGCAGCACGCCAGCAGCGGCGCGCAGGAGCAGTGGGGCACGGGAGGACCGGCGCTTGACGAGCCGCGGCCCACGGAGCAGCGGAATTCTCACGGGGAAGGGCAGACCTGGGCAACCGGACTTGAACTGCATGCACGACGGCGAGGATCCCGTTCGCAGCGGTGTTTGCAAGCGTCAGCGGCATCACAAGGTTGTAGATCCAAGGTCGGCAGGTGAGGATTACTGAACGCATGCATGAATTCATTTTGTGCCCCCTATTACTGAATGTCTGACCGCTATTACTGAATGTCGTTTTTGTCATAACGGATATGACACTGATTCCACCTTGAAACTTAGTTGAAGTTAGGGATATGACACTTGCAAATTGCAACATATATATATATATATACGTTGGATGTGCCTCATGTTTTGCCAGCAGACATTACTGGACAGACAGAATGGCCTGCTCAGAGGCCCTGCCCTGTTGTGTTTTGTTTTATTGAAACAAAGGTATAGGTGAGGAGCTGAGTGGTGATTCACATCCACCGCCACTGAAGGTGTCTGCCTGGTGGTGGATGGAAAACACTGGTTACTGACATAATATTGCTCCCAGGGGCAACTTAATTGGACTTTTCTTAATCTTGCCTGCTGCATGTTGCAATCGATGCCACTGGTTTTTTCCTCTAGAATCTTTAGTTTTGTATACAAATCATACTGAGTTCATTAATTCCAATAGAATCTTTAGTTTTGTATATAAGCATTACATCAATTTGAAATGTCACCATCACGTCTGCTGTAGTTGGCAAACACTGGTTAATGACATAATATTGCTGAGATTACTGAATATAAAATGCTAGGTGAATCTGAGAAAAGGCCAACACAGCAGTTCAAACACTACTGATTCCTCGGTAATTGATACTGAGAGTATTGAGTTCATAAAACTGAATTATTGAGTGTCATGGGGAGTAATAATAGTCTAGTAGTAGCCACTGAATATGCTTGCAAAAAAAGAGTTGTACTAATTTATATTCTCGTGTCCTTCTAAATAATTGCTATAAAATTACTAATCCCAGAGTGGTGTTTCAAGAACGTGAATTTTGAAGGTTTACTAATGATCACTGGTAATGCGTATGAATGGTAGTTATGGTTACTGGATCATCTAGTGACCTCTTTATTGACACAAAAATTTATCATAAGCTTTTTGTTATAGTGATCTCCTTTTGCATTACTAAACATATAGTGATCATAGCCGTAATGAATCGATTCTTGAAATATTATGTTTGTTTGTTTGGCTAACTCTATCAAAATTGTGCATGCAGGGGTGTTAGTGAATGCAAGAAAAATTGCTTCGGTAGGGAGTGCCAACAAAGGGAAGAGAAAGAAGCTTGCTTATGAGCAGGAAGAGGATGAATAGAAGATACCCTAGAAGATTCTACTGAGATACTAGGTTCCTGAATGATAGTTATCGTTACTTGAGTGTTAAGGGATTACTAAGATACTAGGTTACTGGATGGCAGTTATGGTTACCGAGTGTAAAAGGGATTACTTGAGATACTAGTTCTTTGGATTAAAGTGTTTTTTTTTCGCGAATTACGAACTAATGTTCGTAATGTCTCATTTTTCAATGGATTTGTAATACATTCAGGCATTTGTAGCCTAAGCATTACACATATTTGATTGAAAAAACATGAATCCTATTCTTTAGGATGTTCCATTATTTTGAAAGTTCTCTTTGTCAGTTTTAAGTCTTTAAAGTTCTAATTCCTCTAGGATTTTTCTAGACTACTTGTCGATTAAACTAACCATACATCTTGAATGTTCCATTATTTTGAGAGGACAATGCGCAGACAGTGCTCTAAAATTTACTAAACATGTGCATATGTTGAGAAATCACAAATTACTTCATGGAAATGAATATTCGTAATCATGAATTACCGACTATATATATTGATGTATCAGTGAGCATGATATTACCGAAAATGTATTAGTGAGATATTATTGTTGTATTACTGAGCACATAAGGAGCCCGTGCAATAAGGCAAGAAAAAAAATATAAATTATGAATGTGTGTTGTATATCCATTAGTAAAAAAATATTTTAGACCAAAAGTGATGTTACTTGAGATTTATGTGATGTTACTTAGCACATATAGACCAAAATTGACAATTCTTTGGGTTAATATGCTAAAAAAATAGAACGGGGAGCACATCATATTATTGAAAAATGTATTTCTATTTTCTTCGGTTGATATAGAGAAATCAAATAAGTATATGCAAATGATTAGTAACTTAATAATGAAATTATGAATAAAGTGGTTAGTGTTGGGTTCTACTATGCAAAAATTAGTTAGTGGCTTTTAGAAAACCCCTTGCCCGCGGGGGGCATACTTTTGAAACACACTTGCCCCAAAACCCATTGTCCAAGAGGGGGCATGCTTTTCAAAAGACGCTTACCCCAAAACCCATTGCCTAGTAGGGGACATGGTTTTCAAAAGACACTTGCCTCAAAACCCATTGCCCGGTAGGGGCATGCATTTAAAAGGTCACTTGCCCCAAAACCCTAAATTTAAAAAATCGATTTATTGACTCGAAAGAAAGCGACATGAACCCTAGTCTCGATGAGGCGTTATATACGATAATCTCAACGAGGCGGCTGACCCTAATCCCAACAAACGCTCTATACACTAATCTCGCAAAAACGATTTGACCCTAATCTCGGTAGAGACACCCTGAACCCTAATCTCAGCAAACTCCCCGAACCCTAATCTCAACAAACGCCACGAACCCTAATCTCAAAAAAACGCTCTATACACTAATCTCGAAATTACCGACCATAAATTATTGAGCATGTATTAATGAGCAAACACCATGAACCATAATCTCGGGTAAAACGCCATGAACCCTAATCTCGGTAGATGCTATATACACTAATCTCGTGACCGCCATGAACCCTAATCTCGGCCGGGAGGCGCCCCGAACCTAATCTCGACAACGCTCTATTACCTAATCTCGGCAAACACCGGCCAACGCCACAAACCCTAAAATCGGCAACCGCCATGAACTCTAAACTTCGGCAAACACCATGAACAATAAACTTCGGCAAACGCCATGAACCCTAAACTTCGGCATTAATTTATGTAGTTACTAACAACATAAATTAGGATTACTGACAACAAAGTCATTGATTCTGGCGACAAAGAAACCCTAAACTCAAAGCAAACGCCATGAACCTAAACTCCACAAACACAATGAAACCTAAACTCGGCAAATGTCATGAACCCTAAACTTCGGCAAACGCTACAAACCCTAAACTTCGGCAAACGCCCACGAACCCTAAACTTCGGCAAGCTGCGATCAACCCTAAACTTCGGTAAATACCATGAAACCTAAACTCGGCAAAAAACCATGAACCCTAAACTTCGGCATTAATTTATGTGGTTCGCGACAACAAAAATTAGGAATCTGCCGACATCAAAGTCTTTGATTACTAACAACAAACCCTAAACTTGGCAAACCGCCATGAACCCTAAACTTCGGCAAACACCATGAACCCTAAACTTCGGCATTAATTTATGTGGTTACTTACAACATAAATTAGGATTACTGATAGTAAAAGTCTTTGATTCGCGACGGCAAACCCTAAACTTCGGCAAACGCCATGAACCCTAAACTCGGCAAACGCAATGAACCATAAACTTCGGCAAATGCCATGAACTCTAAACTTCGGCAAACGCCATGAACCCTAAACTCTCTGCAGACACCAAAACCCTAAACTTCGGCAAGCGCGACGAACCCTAAACTTCGACAACCACCATGAACCCTAAACTCGGTAAAAACACCATGAACCCTAAACTCGGCAAACGCCATGAACCCTAAACTTCGATATTAATTTATGTGGTTGGTTCTGCGACAACATAAATTATGATTCTTGACAAATTCATTGATTCGCGACGGCAAAACCCTAAAATCAGCAAAAACGCCATGAACCTAAACTTCGGCAAACACAATGAACCCTAAACTTAGAAAACGCCATGAACTCTAAACTCAACAAACACCATATACAATAAATTCGGCAAAACGCCACGAACACTAAACTCAGCAAACACCACGAACCCAAAACTCAGAAACTACCATGAACCCTACTCGGTAAACACCATGAACCCTAAACTTCGGCAAACAACATGAACCCTAAACCGGACATTAATTTATGTGGTTCTTGACAAAAAAAATTAGGATAACGGCGGTAAAGTCTTTGATTCTGACGGCAAACCCTAAACTTCGGCAAACCATCATGAGCCCTAAACTCGACAAACCCCATGAACCCTAAAATCGACATTAATTTATGTGATTACTAACAACATAAATTAGGATTATTGATTTGCAAAATCTTTGATTACGGACGGAAAACCACAAACCCTAAACTTCGACAAACCGCCATGAACCCTAAACCCGGCAAACAACATGAACCCTAAACTTCGGCATTAATTTATGTGCTTTGAGATTACTGAGTTATCATAGAAATATAAAATGTTCATCTTGAATTCTTGACTTGTATAGTAATTACTTGAACTAGATAATGTTATATTACTGAACAAAATGAAATTACTAAAACCACCGGTAAGTGCACACAAATCTTAAACTAGACAATTACTTTGAAACTAAATAACTTTCAATGTTATCTCTCCTATTTGCATTGCACCACTAAAGGGCAAAAGGTACCTATATGTCATAATTTAATCATCCAAAGATATGGATCAAAAAGAGGGCGACACATGCTAAAAATTCCCATGACACTCGATAATTATGCACTTAGTAATTCACCTGACACTCGGTAATTATGCATCCTCTACTTAAAAGAGTTGCACATGATAAAATTCAAGAATCATCCATGATTTTTAACTCCTATTTGCATTGCTCCAATTTGAAGAATACCGATCATTGATGTGTGGTTGTCGGCAAACGAAGGAGTATAATTGGTGCTTAGCCCGGAATAGCGACATCATTCTTGAACAAGGGCAAAGTTTCCTTTCTTATGCGTCATAATCGCGAACCACACATTCTTGAATAGTCAATGTCGAATTCACTTAACAAATAGGACAAATCACGGCGGGGGAGATGTCGCGAATCAACCATGCATTCATCGAACAAGGCAAATCACAGCGGGGAGATGTCGCTGGTATGGGCTTTATGGCGCTGCTCGCGGATTTGATGCATGTGCTCGCGCAATAGCACAAGACTTCGGTGTCGGCCGGGCGGGATGACAAGACTTCGGCTGGGCGGGATGCTCACCGTGCGACACCATGCACCGCGCCGCCGAGATGGCCTCACCACCTCAGCCCTCCAGCCCGACGAGTAGCAAGGAGCTGCGGGGCTCGCATAGGGGGAGGATGGAGCATGAATGCCGCTTGAGACACCTGCGGCCGCCGCGAGAGAACCCTCGCCGCCGTTCTCGCCGCCCCCTTGTGAATCATGGCCGCCCGTAAACCGAAGGGCCTCCCGGAGGCGGATCGAGAGGGGGAAGGGAGGGATGGAGAGGCCCTGCGCGCCCGGCGAGACCCTTGCCGCCACCCCGAAACATCGCCCGCCACCACACGACCTTGAAGCCGCAATCGCCGCCACGGAAGGCTCGGGAACCATCAATGTGAATGATTGGGATTAGAGTATGAGGACAGGTGGGAGGATGGAGGGCCGGGTCGGGTGTGGGGAAGTTAATCGAGGCGCGCATTGGTTTCCTTTGCCCCTTCGTTGGTTGACTTGCTCATCCGGTTGGTTGGTTTGGGTGTTAGGGTGTAGAATAGGATTCTACACCTAGGGTGTAGGATAGCACATAGGGCTAGGAGCGCTTAAAAACCTGTGCTGGGAAACAATGTACTTGATAGGTGTGTAATGGCACCGAGAGTTCGAGATACTCATAGTTCTTGTTCTTGCATAACATGAACTTCTTGGTTTGTGATAGAGCTGGGTGCCACCAAGCATTGGTATTATGCATACATAAAAATACAAACCGTGATCGCTAAGGTCCCGAAACGCCCGAGCGCAACTATCATACAAAAGGGCTAAGTCGGGTTTCACCTCAACACATCGGTGTTTTGGGCACACCACGTGTGCATGATGATACATCATTTTGTTCTTGCATAACTTAAATCTAGCGAACCACAAGCTGTGATAAAGTCATGCGGGCATGAAATCATTGCAACTCTATTTGGTATTCTTTGGGATGGATATGACCAACTTGATACAAAATATAATACATTACGGGATACATTGATCTCCGATAAGCAAACAATATACCATTGTTCATATTCATGGGGCATCCCTCACACATGACAACTCGATGCAAAAATAGAATCTTGATTTTAGGGAGCGTGTTAGGTAGTAGTCGTGAAGATGAAGCAAGTGTCGCTAGGCGCACGAGAATCAAGTCCTTGAAAAACAAATCTAGGGCCCAATTTTCTTACTACGTGCATACAAAAAGTAGACCATGAAGCATCCCACACCCACATAAGCCGATTGCGCAAGTTCACAAATGGAGACGAAAAACTTCCGGGGGATTTTTAGCTCTCTCTTTACCATACTGCATTGCACGAGCCATTTTTCTCGGTACCAAGCAACGGATCTACCCGCACGAAACCAAATTAAAAGTATGTTATAAATGGTAGAGAATGTAGGCTGTCATAGCACATTACAATTCTTGAATTAGTATGTAAATAATTTTCATCTTAACATGCATGATGCATCACCGGCTGATGTAAAAAAAGAAAGGCATGTATGCAACAATAGAATTAAATATAGCTATTTGTGTCCTGGTGCGCCGTGAAACACAAGATTCTATTTTTGCAACCGCAGAATCTGGACAACACAAACACAAGCAATAGGGATCGGCCACCAAAATTATCGATTCGGTTGGAAATAAATGGGATAAAAATGGTTTGACTACCTCTAGAGAAGACATGTAACTAACACATGGATACGATATATATGTGAAAAGCTAATTACGCAAATATATACCGAGCAACAGAGGTTCAACCATATGGCTTTTTTTTACATTTTTCGTGAATCTAATGCTCACAAATTGCTGTAAAAAGGAAAGCCACACAGTAAAACGGATGTCTTAAAATTGAGGACCTAGTGTCTGCGAGACCAAAGATATAGTTTTCTATGCAACAATCAATATTGTTAGTTCGACAAATTTCCATGTATGTAAATCATTATTATGTATGAAGTATAGCAAAATAAACTTATAATAGGCATTGTGCTATTAAACCCACTTCTTGCCGCTATAGTTAACCTACCTTGCTACTATTCCATCTCTATACCCTTAAATTGTTTCCTCGTATTTTGTTTACATCTCTATACCCTTAAATTGTTTCTGTATTTTTTATTGTTCTTGAAAAAGAAATTATGTAACAATACTTACTCGGTAGAAGGCCATCATGTGTGCTTTGCTCGCTGGTTACAGGCTGACCGGCGGAGACAAAACAAAAGACATTGGACATGAGAAGAAATTTTTGCTACGTGTGTAAATCCACATTTTTTTAATAGCTAGCTATGCAAAATAGCGGCACCAATTTTTCAAAAGCTACGTAGCTATAAGCGAAGCTATGCGAATAATAGCGTAAATAGAGGGCGATCCTTTAATTGAATGGACTTTTTTTGTCCCGATTACCTCTGAGGTCAGCTATAGGTGAGTCCTTATTTGAATGGATCTCCATTGGACAAAGGTACCGGACCGGGTAGAGGTAGAGCATGCATAGATGTCTACAATATGTGGTGCAAACATATTGGAACACCGCGTAAGTGGCGTAAGCAAGCATGGTACTATTTTATATATACAATTTGGATAACATATATGATATGATAAGAACTGAAAGCGGTATTACAAATTCAGGATGGATGCAAACAGGCGGTAATCGGACAAATTTCAGATCGAGTACATAGTAATTTACATGCATGAAGAAGTGCACCATTGAGTAGATATCAACGTCTTGCATACCTTCAATATCGTACAACATTCGGATATTTGCTTTGTTTCACATCTGCACTTTACGAAAGGCAAGCCCGGGGGTGGATTCACTTCAAGCCCGTCCGATACGCTTTGCTTTGGATTCGGGAAGCGGTGGCCGCCTCTTCTTCACCGACAAGATGCCCGTCACGAGTTCGTCTTCATCCGATCCGTTTTTGTCTCACGCTTTTTTGTCTTGGCTCATATCGATTGTTTAGTTGTTTAAAAAATTTAAGATAACTCACCCCGTTGCCTTTGGATGAAGAAGGCCAGCGTAGAGGTGGAGAATGAGCTCCAAGCAAGCGAACTAGTACAAAAACTAGGGCGCACACGTATGTTGCCAAGCTCATGAATGAACACGCCCGATGGTTGCCAAGCTCAACCGGGATGAGCCGATGAGGCGTTTACCAAAGAAGATGTGGACATTTTCTTGACCTCCTCCCCATCCTTTTATAATCTCCGCGTAGGTCTTTGTGTTTGTACCTAGGTGTCCTAGGATGAATCGGAAAAGGTATAAGACAACAAAATTATTGAGCAATGTTGTACAAGCTTATAGATAGCATGAGTCACATAGATATCTTGGACAAAACAAAACCTTTTAGAGCCATTCAAAAAAAAAAAAAAACCTTCAAAAAAAGAAGGATAATGCACTTTACAATCTAGATTTCGGTGCTTACCCAAGAAGATGTGCTTCTCTTGCAACATCTTTTTTTTAGGCCTCCTTGCGAGAACACCAAGAGATCTGGCGGCCGAGCATACGATAAACGCCTGCGTTCACGCCCGGCGCTCCCCGCCCCGTCGGGATCCCGGTCGGGGAAGTCAAGGCGATGGCGCGACCTCGCCGTAGCCGCCACCGGGGAGGCCCGCAAAAAGGACCCGGATCTGCAACCACCAAACAAAAACTTTTGTATTTGTTGTTTCTAGAACCACGGAAAAAACCAAATCTAGCTAGATGGATGTGATAAAGGAGGTGCACTGGATGGAGACGAAGGCGAAGGCGGGCGAACACTGTGTCGGACCGCTCTCTACTCTTGTTTGGTTCTCGGAAGAGTTTGGAAGTGAGCGGAAGAGAGGAGAAGAGTAGTACTACTACTAGTATAGTTGGAGTATCGGAGAAGGAAGAGGCCAGAGAGAGGCTGCGAGAAAGCAGAGAGAGACAATATGTGTACTAGTAGTAGTACTACTGCGAGTGTTCGAGACACCATATGGCCCCATGGGCACCCGCCCGTTAATAATGTACTCCATGGCCCCATGGTTTTGCATCTTACTCTCCATACTAGTACTTCAAATTTCAAATGTTAACTCTTCAAATATTTGAAATTCAACTTTCAAATAATATCCACCAAAAACGTGACAAAAGTAGTACTCCGTTTCAAATTATAGTTCGTTTGACTTTTTTTTTTTTTTTTACCTCAAGTTTGACCACTCGTCTTATTCAAAAAAATTTGTGCAAAAACAGTCAAGTTTAAGTCATTCTTAAAGAACATTTGATAATAAAGCATGCCACAACAAAAGAAGTGTTATTTTGCATAAAATTTTGAATAAGGCGAGTGGTCAAAGTTAGGGTTGAAAAAAAGTAAAAACGACCTACAATTTGGAATGGATTAGCGTAAGAATACGGTAGCTTGACACATCATTATTTTACAATATTGTAGAAAGAAAAATCATCACATTTGGAGTTACGATGAGGAGAAAGACCGGTTACAAGTTGTAACCATAGATTAATAAAAAGAAAAGAAAAATTCGGGTTCTTGAGCCACGGAGGTCTCGACATGGCGGCACACCGGCGTCTTGCGCGGATGTCACCGGAGATGAGGCCTCTAGCGGCGGGAGGACCACCACCGTGATCCCCAGAGAACCTAGCGTTCCTATCTTTGCTACTCCCGGATGAGCGGGTTTAAGCGGTGGTCCGAGTTTGGCGCCCGGCGGTGGCGGGCACCTGGCGGAGCGGGGAGGCGACACTCCGGCCCGACGGGGTGGCCGAGGTTAATGGATGGGATGGAAAGCATCGAAACGCGGTGTAGACGCCACGAAGACTTCGGCGATGCGCGGGCCGGGTCCGAGAGGGGTTCGCCGTGGAGAGAACCATTGAACGCGGCGGCGTGAACCGCGGACGGCGGCGTTCAAAAGCGCCGTCAACGGCACGAGGCATATAGCTAGCAACGCCCGAGGTGCTCAGCGGCGGCCATGGTCGCATGGTCGCGGGCGGCGCCATCGCAAACATGAATGAATATAACACGAATTACCACATAATCATCCATCACGCACCAAAAGTAAGATATAGATCACATAATGCAATGCATGGGTGCATTGTCATCATCATGAACATATACATAGATTCATGCGAGTCCACTCGCTTCTCATGCCCACCACAGCACAAAACAACCTCCTACACTCGTCGCGGACCCTACACTCCTCGCTGTTGTGGGTGCAGCCGCCACGCTCCCTCCACCCACGGCCGATGGCGCCGCCGTTCCTTCCCTTCTACGCGATGCCCGTGCTTGGGCGCGGCCGGTTTGGCGGAGGAGGAGGAAGATGCGGCCTCACCACATGGGGCACCACCAGGTCGTCGTGTAAGATCAAGCCACCGTCCCGCGGAGCATTGCACGATTCTCGGTCTTCGGGGGGCCATCGTCGCCGCCGTGTCGCTCCACCTCCCGCAACACCTCTCGGGCATGGTCATCATCGGCGGTGGCGGCGTTCGCATGTAGGCGCAGAAGCGTGCACATCGCAGAACAAGTTCATGCCTGAGTTGGCGGCTTGTTCCAGCAAGTCGGCGGCGCGCGGAGCGATCTTGCGCGGCCTTCCACGCAGTACAGCGAGACATGCACGCTGCGAAACTGCGCCTCCGTGTTGCGAACTTAGTCGGTGATGAGAGACTGTATGAAACTTCAGCGCGGTAATCTTGCGGCCCCCGGTTAAATCCCTTGATCCGGCTTACGGGTCCCGGCCCAGGATGCTCCATCCCACTAAAGGCGAGGCGGCACGCCTCTGCGTGCGAATGCGAGGTGGCCCTTAGATTCATGAGGCCCTCCATAGGATGCTCTGCGGCCATTGCGGCCGGGGCGCAATGTGCAAGAAGCAACTCCTGCGGAAGGTTCTCCATGGCTCGAGGAGCCGGCAGCTGCCACGGTTTTCTCTGCAGCGCGCTCTTGAGTGCAGGGAAAAGGAAGATGAGCGATTCGCTCGATCAAAATTGGTGGGCGAAAAATGCGGGGTTTTTAGTAGTACTAGTATGAGTGGGCGCGAGAGAGATGGACGGACCCTCACGGTGAAAACGCGCGGCGTAATTTAGGGCGCGCCATTTACTGCGGCGTAGCCTTTCTATGTAGTACTAGTATACTAGTATTTTTTTTTCCATGAGACGTCTTGATCATATCCACACACCTTGCATGCGTATCCTAGTTCCTACACACCTCGCTGCCAACACGGCGCATATCTGCCATCGTTCACCGCGATGGCGACTTGTTAATTGGCCGGGTTCAGCCACCGATCCACCAATGTTTTTCTCTCACAACAAGTCAGCACCATCCAGCCCGGCCCGGCCGGTATTTTTTCTCTCACAACAAATCGCCTTGGATTCTAGAATCACGGAGAAAAACCAATGTAGAAACATGAGCCGCTTCCGGCGGTCTCGAGTTTCATTTTACCATTTTTGCCCTCGTCCATATTGTAGGAAGTGCGGAGAATGAAGGACATAAAAGGAATGCGGGTAAAAAAAAAGAGATGAAATCAAATTGTACACTAGAATCCGGGATCCCAATAGGAAATTTGATTTTATTTAGAGTTTGGATTTTGAAATCCATCCAGAATCTAAATTTTAAAAAATCTAGAATCTAAACTAAAACTTGGACATATTTCGGTTGCATGTCCCTCCTGTTCACTCATCATTTCAGCAACAATCAAACATGCACAAAAATTTGGAAAGCATTATAACACATGTATTATACGAAGTATATCACAACCCACGTTTTAGATTGCAGCTATGAAATTGAGCGGCGGCACATTACAGTCACTATTGCCGCTATAAGCGGCGCTATAATAGCGCTATAGCGGCGCTATTTGCAACGTGTAGCGTCGGCATGCGGTTCACGCAATAGCACCGCTATAGCACGCTATTTGTTTCAAAAATAGGAAATCGGGACAAGTATATATAATTATAATCGATAAGTGATAATTTGATAAGTGATACTTGATAACTTTATAATAAAGTTCTTATCCTCAAAGCAAACAACCATAAAAGCATCAAGTCAAGTACATAAGCAAACAACCATAAAGTTCTTGAAATCACTCAATCACTAACAATTGGGTCATATCGATCAATTTGTCCTTGGCGCTACAATAGCCTTGGTATGACACTATTTGAGCTTAGCTAGCTTGAATAATAAGCGCCAAAAAGTGCAATTGCATAGCACGAAAAGTTCTCTTCGGCGCTATAGCGCCTATAAAACACATCTCGATGCTCGGGTTTGTTCGATTATGAAATAAATATATCATTAGATTGATTATGATATGTGTATTTTTAATAAATAATTAATCGACCATCTAGAGATCGAGGTAGCTATCCATCTCGCATAAGATCGGTCGATCAAACAAACCATTATTATTTATGTTATGAAATAAATATCATTAGATTGATTATGAGATGTATTTTTAATAAATTAATCAATGTGATCAATAGAGTAGTATTTAGTACTCCCTTAGCATCGTAAAAAAATGCAATTCTCGTTTCCCAAGATGTCATGTCCCTGAAACCACCGCCCGTGCCCATGGCCCGATGCGGGCGCAACGGCCGGCCGTACAAGACCGCCCCACCTCGCCATCCTTAAACCGTCATTAAGTAATAATTATTTAGGGAATTAATATTTAGGAAAGAAATAAATTACTTTGTCAAGAGGTATTCCAATCTATAAGGAAACCTCCTAGATATTTCTTAGCATGCAAGTCTCCCTCGGACTATAAATACAAGGGGCTTGTAATCGGTTGGATCTTAAGCACAAAAATTAAAAAGGGGTAGCTCCCTAAACGACTTATCTCTTCACTCTCTCTCTCATTACTAACCGCCGCCACCGCTTGCGCCACCGCCAAACCGCCAAGCGCCGCGGCGGATCGCCAAGACGCCGCGGCCCCGTATCGCCGCCACCACCTCCACCGCGCGCCCTTCCCGCCCGACGAACGGCGATTCCGTGTCGCCTCCGGTAATCTAGCTAGGTTCCGACGGTGGTATCCGGAGACCGGGATGATTCCCACCGTCGATGGCTTCCAATCACCACCAATGTCAAGATCCAATGGCCTCCTAACAGAGCAACTCAATCGCGGAGAACGTCAACAGAATCATCGATGACTACATCGCGAGCTATGGAGGCAAAATCAGCCTCAATCGCGAGAACGCCAACGTAATCATCGGCGACTACATCGCAGCGGCTATGGAGGCAAAATCAGCTTCTTCATCATCGGATAAATGCGCCAACCCGCCTGACGTCACGTGCCTCCGACGTCATCCACGCCATCGCCGCCGCCCATGCCACGGGCGCCGGCCGGGCGGCGGCGTCGCCCCACGCGTGCACCGCCTCACGCCACCCCCTCCAAGATCGATGATGCTACAATTGACGAAAAGCGCTTACCCCGAGGATGCACCTACCATCATGGTCCGTTAGATCGAACATGAGGCCACCATCGACGTCCCACCGGCGCCGACGAAAAGCCTACCCAACTAGGCCAACGTCGTGAGACTCCCGCGAAGCGGTCCGGATAAGTTCCAACAACACCAACATCATCTCTCGAAATCAGGACCATCGGGAACGTCAACGTCACTATAGGAGACAAGACGCGGCGTCACTTGACGCCGACATCGACGCGTCACCGGCATCGACATCCTCGGGCGACACCGCACCAAAAAGACACCAACGGCAATGACGCCCCTTCCAAGGGCGCTACAACGACCCGCGGCGTCCCGACATCGCCATGCCTACCATCGACGACAACGCGCGTGCGCCCGCCTGGCGCCGCCAAAGGAGGGTACAACGACACCTCCCCGAGCGCCCGGCAACATCGGCGGCGACGACACTACCATTGGCGCCATGATCGCGTCAACGACGTCCTCAAGGATGCCGCCATGATGACGACCCTACCATTGGCACCAACGACGTCACCCCCGGCGTCATCGTCATCACCATGCGACCACCTGCAACATCACTCCAAGGACAACGACTTCAACACCGGCATCTTGAACATCAAGGCTGACATCTTGGACACCGATGCCAATGTCGAGGAAAGCCCGATGCCCCCAAGGGCGCCCGCTGTCGTCTCTCTGTTACCCCGACACCAAAATCTGCATCACCACCCACACTGCAGCTGCCAACGTCAACGCTGGCAACCAGGACGTTCCCCATGGGCGCTGCTACAGATGAGAACACCGGGCTCCCCCAAGGTGCCACCGACGAAACGGTTCAGCGGCCCAACATACCACCAACAATTTGCTACACACTCGGGCTGGACATCCCTCCCGCATCAACATTGGTGGAGAACACCATCGGGCAACCTCCGGATCCAGCAAAGGCGCCACCATCGCCCGCACGTCAGCAGAACATTAGGTACACCGATATACTTCGACAAGAGCGACATTCCTCCTTCCCCTCGGTTCGTCTACATGCCAACCCGGGCGACACGCGGGAGTATTGGGACACCTCCACCACGATTGTCTTCCTCGCGGCTTCAAAGGCGCCCATCAATGGCAACACCAACAACTACTTGCGCTACCTCGACGGAACAACGCCTTGATCGACTACACCTATGGCCCCGACACTTACGTCGGGGAACATGGGCTTACAAGTCCCCACCGGAGCGGTCAACAACCATCACGCCATCGACAATCCCGGCTTTTGCGTGGGACGACTCGAGCCAAACCAGGTGGCTCCCGGGTTCCTCAATGACATCTACGTCGATGCGACTACGCCAACAAACCGTGGGCTGCAATGCGCGCCCGCGGCAAGCGACGCGAGTCTGACAATCCACCAAGCCCAAGAGTCGGTGCTCCCATCTTCAGCAAGCCTCGACTTGTGAGCTTCACCGACGACGACAAGAGATACATGCCACCCACATCAACCACCTGCGCCGTCAACCTCGTCAAAATCTCGGGGCTCGTTCCACCTCAACCTGGCTACATCAACGGACCACGAGCTACGACATAGCGGAACCAACATGCTCCGGCGGGAGCACCAGTTTTGGCGACACTTGAGGTGATTTGCGTCCACCTTCCGCCGACTTCATCATCCGTGCTAGGCTTCACGACAAGCAACTGGCTGTTGAAGGAGCCACCACATATCTTCTTGCCACCAGAGTCAATCTTCTTCCTCGACAACCAAAGCACTACTACGCCTTCGAATTGTCAAAGGTACTATGGGATGTTCTCGAACCAGGGAGGGATAATTTTGCATACACTTGGGGTTGGCTTTCACCCCTCGACGTACTCAGCACCGATGCAACCACCTCCAGAGAGCTATGGAATTCCATCCATTGAACGAGAATCAACAAAGGTCAGCGTCTTCATCTTCGACCAGCGCATTCCATCGACCCAAGTGGATGCAACAATCTTTAGGCCATGCTACCTCAATCGCCCCATCAACAACAACAGCCGTGTAGAACCACGCAGTGAGGACGCCGCTGTTCGAAAAAGGGGAGAGATGTCATGTCCTGGGAAACCACCGCCAGTGCCCATGGCCCAAGACGGCGCGCCCTGGCCGGCCGGCGCTGTAACCCCTAGTTTTAAGTATGTCATTAGCATCTGCATTTCATGAGCATAATCATTAATTAGTCACATGCATTCATGCACATGAAATGATAGATGTCATTTGAGTGATTAGATGCATTGAATTTGCTTGATTTTGCTTGCCTTGTCATTTCATGTATGAAATGCTTGCATATTTAGTTGTTTATTCTTTATTTATTCTTAGTGATGTTTATGGGAGATGTTAGAGCATATTTCATGTTGGTCATATTTCCTAATTAGGTTTTTATTAGAGTGCTTTGACTTGATTTGACCTTGTTTGATTTTGGAAGTAATTTATTTTGTTTTGCTCAAAAGTCATAGCTATAGATCTTGCATGTGTGTGAACTCTTCATGACTTGTGTAGATAATTTCATGTAGAACAAAAGTCATCACATGCTTGTTTCATGATTTTGAGTGGAGCTTGGCCAAAAAAGTTGAAAAACAGTTTGAATTAGGGTTATTTTTACCGCGGAGTAGTTTCCCTTTGACTGATCATAGTTTCTAATCTAGGGCGAATTAGGGAAAAGTTTCTATAGGCGTTTTGCTCAGATTTTTTTCGAGGAACATTTTGTTCAATTAGAGTTTTCACTAATTTTGCACGGATCTTGACGCACGGGCCAAAACAGTTCGAATTTGGAGTTTTATTTCAAAAAAAGAAGAAAGAAAGAAGGGGAGCCTCGTAGGCCACCGCCACGCTACCGGCAAGCGCAACCTCGCCCGGCGCCGTGGCCACGCCAGCCTCCGCTCCCTCTCGCGCCCGTGGACTTGAAGAAGGGGGGGAAACCCAGTCCCTTGCACGCCAAGCCCTCTCCTCTGCCCCCTTTCCTTCGCTGACGCCAACAAATAACAAGAGCGGCTGGCCGGCAAGGCCATTGCCGCGTCCACCGCCCTTGCTCGCCCATCTCGCCGGAATCCGGCGCCCAAACGAGTCCCCAAGCTCCTTAACCCGCGCCCGACCCTCATCGACTCATCCCGAGCCCGAACCGCGCGAGGAGGAGGCCACTTCCCGTCCACCGCGGCCGAAGCTCGAGCTCCACCGCGCATCGTCGTGCCACGGCCCGCCTCCTCGATCCACCTCTCGATGCTCCGGCTTGTGTTCCGGCCCCTAAAGCCATGCACTAGCCCGACCCAAGTTTCTGGAAGATAAGGTTTAGGTAAGCCCGGAGCGGCACCTCGCCGCCCGTGAGCACCAAAGATCACCGCCATGGTTCCCGCCGCCCGCGGTGAGCCCCTCACCGTCGTCGTCGTTCCACCTTTTCTGCGACCGACTTCGCGTTTAAGTGGTTGTCTTGTCGTGCTTTCGTGCTAGGATTTGTGTTGATATTTCTTAACGACATTACTAGAAATAGATAATAACCCATTTCGATAACTTGGCACCAGAATGCATGTTGGCATTTCATAGTGCAATCTCTAAGAATAAATAATATTCTCGAGATCACGTTAAGAGATATCGATGATAGATGGATTCATGTGTTTACTTTAGTCAATCCATAAGCGCCGCGGATCTATCATTGTAGCATTTCACCCGGTGGTATTCTGGTATCGTGATTTATATTTTCCCAAGGGAAGGCGGGTTTGTGTGGTTAGCTAGCATAATGATGATGATGATCCACAATGCATTTATGAATAACCATTAGTCAATTGCGGGGGTAAGAAGAATAGATATTCGAGGATAGTGACAAACACACATAAGCTACTACACCACTAGGGAGAGAAAAAAGGATAAAAGAGAATCTACAATGAGAAGGTGGTTCTAAATATTGCACATGGGTGAACTCTAGTTTAACATGTGAGGAGGCTAAATCATGATGGGATTACGATCATATGATGAGGAGATGCCCGCAGCCTAGTCTCGCTGGCCGATGGACACTTTCGTAACTCCACGCCAAATCAGGTGCGGGGTGCGCATAAAAGTCCGGTGGTGGTGCGGGCGTCGTGAAGTTCTGCTCCACCTCTTGCTACCCTCCCGGTTGACTGCGAGACACGAGCCTTCGTGCCGTCGCGGAAAGGATCCAAACGGAAGGTAAGTGAACGGGACTTATACAATGAGTATTCCGGGTTAGGAAGCGGAATCTCCATTGTATAGCCCTAAAAATAATAAATGACTTTCTCGCGGTCGCCCGCATCAAGCTTAATATGATGCCCTTGAACCAAGGATTGGATGCGTGATCTCGGGCGCGGGTCAAGAATGTAAAGAACATTCTGTCCTTCCAAAGACACCAACACCATGAGCAATCCGTGTCACAAGGGAAGTGCAATAAACAAAGGGTGGTAAGCTTGATGGTTTCTAGCATCCAATTAATCATTTCTTTCACAGGGAGCAATTTTGATTCGTTTTTATCATTGCAAAAGACATTTTAATTCAGCATCATGAATGCGACGAGGATCTTGCCTAGGAAATATAGTGCTAGACATCCATTTGTGCATAAACCTTAATGATGGATGTTGTATATTTGCATTAATGACCTCAAATCTAGCACTAGAGCAATCAATATCAGATATTTGCATGAAGAAAGCATCATGATTATACCCAAGGGCTGCATCAAAATCAATTAAGCACTTTGCTTTATCAAACCCCAAAATTCCAGCAATTTGTTTCCATGTGCGATAGTGGTGGGTATGAAAAAGGTCGAAAAGAAATACCCTCATCATGAACTTTCAAAGTGCCGCGTGAATTGGATAGTGAGCATTTTAGAGCCTAATTCATTAAGAGGATCTACCTTTGCCCATCCTACGGCTCTCCACATGCGAGGAATTCGAATCCATACCTAGTTTTTTTAGAGCTTCACGGGAGAAGAGTGGTGCGTGGCGAAGGGTCGATCTTTGAGCATGTGGTATGCTTGTATCTCTCGTGCATCTTGTAGGTCGAGGTACGGAGCGTCACCGGGTCGATCGTCAAGTGTGGGGTGGACTTGAGGAGGAGCGCCGTCTTCGTGCATCGGGCTTCCTTCGGCTTCGGTGTGGCGAGAGAGCTTGAGCCTTGGGAGAGCCGGAGCTCCTTCTCAACGCCTTGTTGAATGCTCCGGCGATCTTGCTTCCTATCCTGCTCATGTTGACAAGAACAAAACAAGAACAAGAACTAGAACAAGGGTGATGTTAGCTCGAAAAATCTTACTAGCTCTTGATCTTTGACGTTAGGGCTGTTTGTGTGCAAGAGGTTTCTTGCACAAGCTTTTGGAGAAAAGATAGAATGGAGAGGTGGAGTGGGAGAGTGAAAATGTGAGAATGAGAGGGGTGGTGAGCTCTCCCGGGCACCTCGAGTATTTATAGAGCAAAGCACCATCGACACGGGACCGGTGAACAACGGCTACTTTGGCCACGAGGCGGGGGGACAGCGGGGCGGCGCGTCGGGCGGCGGTCGCCGCGCGCGGTCGCCCCCGGCAGGCCGGGCGTCGGGTGGCCCCCCCGCTGCCCAACTTTGGCGGGGGGCGGCGAACGGTCATGTGTTGCCCCCGATCGTTGGTGCTACGGCTCGGTTTCGACCGTTGGCCCAAATTTTTGAATTTTCCCAAGTTTATTTTAATATTTTATGAAATGAAAAATTATTTTGGAATATGTTTTATATATTTCTATTCATGGCAGAATAAATAGGGTGCTAAAAATCAAGATTTTTATTTTATGAGTTAGAAAATTTTATTTATAGGTTATATTTATTTTTTATATATTAAATTCAATACTATATAGTGTTGGAAAAGGAATTTTAAGATTCATCTATATATATATATTATTTTTTTCTTTTTTTTTTGTGAGTAAATAAATTATAGAAATAAATAAATAAATAAATACTTAATTTATTACTTGACTTACCTTGATTGCTCCTTGTCTTGAAGAAAGCGGGGTTGATTTGAATATCTTACGCTTTTACTCCCAAAAATTCCTTCTAGTGTAAGCTCATTGCTTTCCTTGGCGGGTGTAGGCTTTACCCGCCAGACCTTCGTGGTGGTCTTTGATGGTGAAGGTGTTGGGGTTGGTTGTTCCTTCCTTCTCCACACTTTGTTTTGTAGGAGTGGCTTTGCTTTTTTTCCCTCGAAACTTCTTACTCGTTAGGAGCATCATCTTGCTTGGGAGCCGCCTTTTTCCTTGGCTCCTAACTTTTTGTTTTCTCAAAGTTTTGGCTAGTTGAGGGAGGTTCATGAACTTTTTGGGATCTATTACTATCTCCTTCAACTTTTGGGTGGTTGATCCGTACTTGATACGAATCATAGAACATTGCTCTTTGGCTTTCTTGGGCTTGACTTCGGGTTTCCTTTTTTCTGATTGGTTTAACAGTCTTGTAACCGTTAAAATGACACTGCATCGCTTTCATCAGGGAGTTGGAACTTGATCCTTCCTATTCCCACGATATGGTGGCATTCGCCGTGTTTAGAAACGGTCTTCCCAAGAGTAATGACATGTTCTCATTTTCCCCATATCCGGGACGACAAAATCTCGTGGGATGTAACTGTTCTTCACCCGCACTAGAAGATCTTCTACTATTCCTTCTCGCTGTCTTGATGGATTGGTCTCGCCATTTGGAGTTGCATTTTGATGGGGGTGAGTGGCGAACATCTCGGTGCATCACTTGTCTTCTTGGACATGATGTTGACGCTTGCCCCCAAATCACAGATAGGCTTTCTTGAAGATGTGCGGACCAATTGCACAAGTGATTGTTGGGTGCCCGTGATCCGCCTTCTTTGCGACAAATGGTGACTCTACAAAAACATCCGGGCAAATCGACTTCGAGGGTTACCAATCCTCGTTGTCACCATGTTAATCGTTTCAGTGAAGGTTTAAAACTTCGCCAAACCTTCTTTCGATTTAAGCGAAATAGCGTATGACATTTGAGAAATTTGAGTTTCAATCATTTTATTAAAGCTAGATTGATTCTCGAACAGCCGGTCGATAAATTTTCAAGTTTTGAACTAATGGATTCTAACATTTTATCATTATAAGATATTTTCTTGTTCGAGAGATTCATTAATCTTAGCTTGACCATAGACTAAATCTTTCAAAGAAGGTTGGTTTGAGTTATAATTGGAATTGTAATTGTAATTAAAACTATTACCTCCTTGTGGACGTCCTTGATTGTTCCACCTATTGTTATTATTATTATTGTTACCATTGTTGTTACCTGGATGGAACCCATTGTTGATGAAGGCAAGCTCTTCACGAGTTTCGGGGCGCTTGTTTCCCGAATGTCCAAGCTCTCCACAGACTTCACAAGTCATCAATGCTTCGGAGGTGGTAGAGTGTTGTTCATGACTTCCTTCTCGGTGGCTTGATCTCCCAATCTTTTTGAGTAACAGTCCATCTTTGCAACTAGCATGTCCGTCTCCTTGACGTTGTGCATGCCTCTTTTTGTTGGGGCTCTGTCTTCTCCCCATGCTTGGTTCTCGATCATCTTCTCGATGAGCGCCAGCTTTTTCAACAAAGGAGGGACAGAGATGCCCCTCCAAAGCCGGCATCAAGATGGCCCTTACACATAGGTGTAAGACCATTGTAGAAGTTTTGAAGTATGAGCCATGTCTCCATGCCATGATGTGGGCAGGCAAGGATGTATTCTTGCAGCCTTTCCCATGCTTCGTGAATTGGTTCATTTGGATTCTTGCTGAAATTGAGAGATTCTTGCCCGCAGGGGCATTGGTTTTACCCATTGGGAAGAAACGCGGCGAGGAAACGCAAAGGGAGCATTTGCTCCATGTGCCGACCTCTTTGTCTTTGTAAAACCACTTTGTTTGCCTTCCCCACTAGGGAGAAAGGAAACAGGCGGAGCTTGATTGCGTCGCCTCGGCCATCGCCTCGGCTCCTCCGGAGTCGGACACGGGGACAAGGCGCGGCGGATTGGGCACGGGCTGCGGGGCGGCGTCGCACACTCGCGGGCGGTCGGCCAGTTTGGCCCGCCCCGCGCCCATCCTTCGCGTGGGGGCTGGTGGCCCAGTGTAGGTCGCCTTTCCGGAGGTGTTTCGGTCCGTTTGCTTCGGTTCGGCCTGTCACGTTCCCCTTGGTCAAAGCGCATTTCCTGGTTTGCACTTTACTCTTTATTTGGTGTACTCTCACCGCTTCAAAGTGTTTGTTCCCGCAAAACAAATATTCTCGAATACAAGTGGAACTAGGTGAGTAGTAAATGTTTATTTGACATAAGTGTGCTCCATCTCTCTAAATTAGAGCTAAGTTGGCGGTATAAGATGCGTGATAGTGACCGCCAACAGATTGCAAGGGCTCGACTTGTCTCCCCACCGTTTCGCCGGAACGTCGCCGTCGCCGCCGCCCCGCCCGTCGCCGCCACCGGACGTGCTTGTGGCCAAAGCTTCGCCGCCCGGCGTTTTCTTGTCGGTCGGTCCGTCGTCGAGGGTCGCCTAGGCACCCTGGTGCTCGTCGCACCTCGCCGCCCTCGCCCTCGCCAAGAATCGCCGCGATCGCCCGGCATACCGCCGCCGCGCCGTTCGCCGCCGCCGCCGCCGACCGCTCGTCGGTCCGTTTCACCTTGGGTAAAGTGGCACCAATCGATAGATCTCGTCGTCGTGAATCCATGCATGTGTCCAGCGCCCCCGAGACCCACTAACGGCGGAGATCCACCGCCGCGCCCGCCCGGCAGCGCCAGCTGCCCTGTTTTGTCCCAATCGACACGCGGCCCAAGCCGCCGGCAGCCTTTTTCTTTATTGTTTTTCTTTTCCGTAATGTATTGCATGTCTTGCAAAATTCATAACTTGCTCATTTTAGGTCGGTTTTGAGTGAGACAAATTTTGTTGTGTTTCTTGTCACTAGATCTATAGTACAAAATTATGAGTTGGCATTTTCTGGTAGTTTTTATATTTATCTAGATTTATTGCTTTATTGCCATATAAATAGAGAAATGCATATCTAATTCTTGGTGCATGATAAAATAGTGGTGCCTGTACAAAATGTTCATGTTTTTGGATTTGGAGTGCAGGAAAAATAACATGCATGATATGTTCTGTTGTAGAAATGTGATTTTTGATTTATGTGCTATTTACCATGCTTTCTTAGGAAATTCATAGAAAAATAAATACTAGGGTTTTTGCCATGATACTTTTTGTACATGCCTTTGTTGCTGTTATGAAGCTTTTCATGTTCATGGTTAGGCAGTTTCATACATTTCATAGTACAAAAGTATTTTCATGCCCCCTGTTTTTATGCTAGCTTGCCATTTTTGTGTAGGACAGTATATGCATGACTTTGCCATGAAATTTTTATGGTAGGCATATTAGACCAGTAGGATGCTCTGGTAATTTTTGTAGAATTTTCTAAGGTGGTTGCATATTTATCATATTTATGTTGCATGAAAATTAGCCTAGAAATTCATGTTTATAGTAGAGTATTGTGAGTTGATAATTTTATTAGTTGTTCCTAGCATGGATAGGACCTGTTGGTATGCTTAGTTGGATAAGCTTGGCAGTTTGGCAGATTTTTTATTCCTAGCATTTATATGATTTAAAAGTGTGCTTATGTAGTGGTTATTTTAGGGATTGTCATTTCATGTGCTTTAGTTTATCCTTTGGCTTGATCAGTAGGTTTGTTAGGTAGATTTTAACCTTATTTACTTGCTGTTCAAGTTTGAGAAGAGTTGCATGTTTAGTTTGCAAGTTATAGGTGTTGCATGTTGCTTGTTAGGTAAAAACAGAGCCTCTGTTTTTGCTGTTTTCGAGGCTGTAGATGTTAGAATCTGCTGGAGACTGTATGGAATGATTTGTAGATAATTTTGTTAGCTTTCCAACGAGTATTTGTTTGCTGCATTTGGAGTTGTAGAACTCCCCTGTGTGATTGTTTTAGTAACAGCATGCCTAGCTGCCATTTTTAGGGTTTAGTGAAATGGAGTGTTTGCTTTATGTAGGTTACTAGGGTTTATTGTGTAGTTATATTTATGTTTCTACAGAAGAGATATGCACTTATTAGTATCATTCATCATAATGCATATTCATCCATCATTCTAGTTTATTTATATACAAGTTTATCTTTGTGCATTCGTATTATTCACTCGTGCATGTGCATGCATCATCTCGGGATCGAGGAGTTAGTTCAGAGGAGATCCAGGAGCGGGAGATCAACCTTCATCATCTCGGAGTGCGGCCAAAAGACCCCCACAGAGAAGGAGGATCGTGACTCCGGCTTCGAAAGACTCTAACTTCTTCCCACTACTACTTTTACGAAGGCAAGCCCCGGTGCATGCTGACTTTCCTATGCTTTCTAAATTAACTTGTTGAGTCCTTTTATGAATGCTTTGCATTAAGTATAGGAAGTGGTTGAAACCGTTGATGCACAGATATCCTTGCTGAAGTTGTCCTATCCTATTTAGGAGTCTAGGTTAAATAAATGCTCAGTTATAATGATTGTAGTAGACAGTGATTTTCGGTCACTGAGAGGATGTTTGTGGTTAGTCACATGGGTGACTAACAAGCTGCTGCTGAGAACCTGAATAATAAAACATGTGAGATCGGATGGATATTGTGGTCTTCCATCCGATCGCCTAAGGACTAATCCCTTTGTCGGAAGGCGGTCGGAAGTTGAACGTACCTGTTCATATAGTAGGCTCCGCTGGGTCGTGAGCCACGAAGCTCGTGGGAATGTTAGGGGCCGGTACTTGTACGCTTAACGTCCCTCCTTGGTGTGGTTGGTGAGGTTAATCGGGCACAAGAAGATGCGCACGAGGGGTCGTACTCGTTGCTTCGCTCACTTGGTGGCTCGAGAGGAGGGGGTTGCCAACAGGTCCGAGACTTTACGTCCCCTAACGTCTTGGGAGTGATTAGGTCTGCCGTAGCGCAGGTAGGCCTAGTGTATGACAGGGTATTCGCCAGCTGGTCAGTAATCGATTCGAATCGCCATCTCTCCTGGTTAGTGAGAACCCGGGGTGCTTCCGCGACATCGTAGTCTTAATATCACAATAATAAGTTATTCTTATTCATGCCGCTTGTTAAAAAATGTGGATCAAGTTACTTATATTTTGTTATTTATATATCGTGAGCATATGTCTTTAATCTTGACTATACAGACTTATGGTTATGTATATAATAATCACCTTTTAATTTGGAGGAACCTCGAGTAGTATGTGTAGGCGCACTAATCAACTTTATTTCTAAAAATAAATGTGAGTCGGCCCCTCCGAGATAAAGCCAAGCATAATCCTTTGGAGTCTTTTTTCCTTATTTTTCGGTTTAAGACGGGTAAGTCTTGCGGAGTACAATTGAGTACTCACGGGTTAATTCCCGATGTTGCGTGACTCGTCTAGCATGATTTGATCCAGGTTGTGATGTGTTTGTGGTTGAAGAATAATGCCTAGGGCATGGCAGACTCCATATTTCCCTGTCTCTTGCTATTACAGGGGTGACATTTTGTTGGCACTATGTTATTTTATTTCTGGCTTGCACAACTATTTTGCTTTCGAAAGTCATTGCTTCCGCAGACTCAATTATTTTGAAATAAATGTGTACATCGCACTCGATTAATAAATATTGAATTGGGTTTGAGATACCCGCAGTTGGAACTACCGAGCTCAACGATATTGGTTGTGTTGTTGATGAGTTTGAAATCACTCAGAGATTTCCTAATACCGGGTTTATATGGACTCAAGTGTAGACTCGCGATTGCTTTCGGTAATTGCGAATTATACTTGATTTCTTATAAATTGGTCGGCTCATCCACAGCGCCACCGCCCACCTCGTCATCCTTCGCCGTCATTAAGTAATAATTATTTAGGAAATTAATATTTAGGGAAAAAAAAATTACTTTGTCAAGAGGTATTCCGATCTATAAGAAAACCTTCTAGATATTTCTTAGCATGCAAGTCTCCCTCGGACTATAAATACAAGGGGCTTGTAATCGGTTGGATCTTAAGCACAAAAATTAAAAGGGTAGCTCCCCTAAACAACTTATCTCTTCAAATTCTCTGTCTCTCAAATTTAACCGCCAATGCCGCTTGCTTCCAGCGCCGCCCGCCAAGCCGCCAAGCCGGATCACCGGCTACGGCAAAATTCCGGCACTGCCGCCACCACCTCCACCGCCGCCCTTCCCGCCCCGACGAACGATTTTATTCCGTGTCGGTTCCAAACCCAATCTAGCCGGGTTCCGACACTAGAAGTCAATGTATTTAAATCGCCGGGCAATTATATATTAAAATATATTAATATTTTACTAAGTAATTAGTATCATCGGAAAGATCTTTAAGTCTAGTTTTTAATAAATTTATTTGGAGATATAAATGTTGCACGTAAAATGTCCATTTTTTACTTGACAATCCTTGTTTGACCAGTCTGTCTTATTCAAAAAAAAAGTTTTAATTTTTTTTTTATTATTTTGTTATGACTTGTTTTATCGTTAGAGATGCTTTCATAATAATTTATTTATTTTATTAGTTGGATAAATATTTAAAATAAGACGAATGATTAAACAAGAATTGTAGAGGTCAAAAACGAACTTTTATTTGTGGGACGGAGGGTGTATTTTCTATAAACCTAGTCAAAGCGAGAAAGTTTGACCGCACGCGCTCCCATAGTTGCAAGCTTTTTGGAACAGAGGGAGTACAAATTTGGTCAAACATACTACTCCACTTGTAGTACTACTACTCACCATTTCTATGGACACGAAACCCATAGTTGCATGTTTTGTGGAACGGAGGGAATAAGCACGAAAGCACGACTTGAGTTTGGAGTGGAGAGGGATGTGTTGCAAACGACAAAGATCACTCTTTCTTTCTTTTTATGAGTACGGTAGAGCGGGATGCATCGTGTTGCAATTGTTTCCAAAACATGACCGTAGAGACGGTTATTTTTTGTAAACACATGGTGTAGAGATCGGAACCAACTCTTTTTTTACTTTATTTTTCCTTTTGTAGTATTTTGTTTCTTATTTATTATAAAAAAAAAATCCAATTACGTTGACCGGGTTGGTTGCCCCGACGAACCGCCCGCCCGCTCGGCTTGGAACGCACACCTCCTCGCCGTTTTCGAGGAGGCGCGTTTCGTAGATGTTAAATACAAGCAAAGAACGAACGGGAGGGCGGGGGGGCCAGGGCACAAAGATGTAATGAGAGGGCGCGCGTGAAGCCGCCGGGCCAGCTAGTCGATCGATCGAAGAATGGCGGAAAGGCCACGCAAAGAAGGCAAAGGCAAGACGACGCCGCGGCGACGACTTGCTTCCTTTTGATGTCGCCGGATGATCTGGCTGAGACGATCTTCGTGCACTACAAGGAGCCCGACGGATTTCTTTCTCCATGGCTCTACTTGTACATTCGTCATGTCTCGCCGGAAGTTGCGGATCCTCTTCACCGACTGGTGACGACATGATCCGCTTCGTGTCGCCCCGGCTGCTTCGTGAATCTACGCGTAGGCGGCGGCACGCCAAAAAGTCTCGTGAGCCGTGGAGCAATTGGAGAAGCGCTCGAGGCCGGTCATCCGAGGCCATATGCTATGCCGGGATGCGTGTTGATGGACACGGCGGGGGCCGGTCGTCGGCGCTGAGGAAGACTCCACCGCGGATCCCGCGGGCTGAAGCTCGCCAAGCAAGCCAAGGACGCCGGGGACCCCAAATACAAGCTTACTTTGGCGATGCTAAAGTACCGCCGAACCCCACGGACCCCGACGCCACCGGTGCCGCCCATGGAATCATCGGCGCGCCGCCCGCTCCCGACGGCCGGTGGAGGGGCTCGACACGCCGCGCACCAAGGTCAAAAGCAGACCTCGAGACATTGCGCCCGCTGCCCAAGGTTTCCTTACCGCGACACGAACGGGTTACGCTGCTTTCGCCAGGATAGCCACGCCCGTATGGCCGGAGGGATGCAAGAGGTATGGGCCCGAGCCCGCCACCCCCAAAGTCGCCCGGTACTTGCGCAGCTTCAGTGCCGCATCATGCATGAGTTCAACCTCCGGACGCTGGGCCTTGAGAGCACGGTGATATGTACGCCGCCGCCAGATGTGAGATCGATGACGACACGCCCGCCGCCCGGCCAGATGGGCGGCGGCGCTACCGAGCGCCGATTTGATATCATTAGCTAGTTCTTCAACTTTATTTGATAGTATATATTGTAATGTAGTATATACTACTACTTGTGTTTACATTATGTTGAACGTAATATTTATTATATTGTAATGTACTATGTGTGTTTATGTCTTCCTTATGTTGAACGTAATATGCATTGAAATTTAGGCATCTTCATGTGACCGTCGGTTGTTTTTGTTAGCAACCGGCCGGAATTGGTGGGCAGAAGAAGAAATCAAATGCGGGTGCGCGTCCGGTGGGCAGAGAGATCGAGGGACGACATGACCCTTGAAACGCCAACTAGCAATTTAATTTAGGGCGGCGCCAATTACTACTAACGCAAATTTTTTTCATAGAAATACTAATATACTTACGTTTCCAAATTAAACTAGAGTCTATAATTTTGTTTCAATGAGACATGCACACACCTTTGCATGCGTATCCTTTGCATATCCTACACACCTCGGCCGCAAACCGGGCGCCGCGTCCCGCCGCCCGGTGTCACAAGATCGACGGTCTCGATCGGCGAGGCACCGATTGATGGGCCAGTCGAGGACGAAGGACGGACGGGACGCGAGCCCTTGTTCATGCACACACGAAACTGTCGAGTCAGCGCCTTCCCCGGCTCCTCACACGTCCCGTCGGCAAGGCGAGTGGGGCCTCATGGCATGGCAGCCTTTGACCTCCGTGCATGCGTGATCGTGATCGTCTTGAAACGGCTTCCATCAAATTGACAACAGCAATCACACATGCACACATGTATTATATGCGGTTTTTTTTGACAACGGTATTACACAAAGTTATCACAACTAATAAAAAACGCATGTCGGGTTTTCATCATCGCGATGCCCGTCATGGCGAGGCACCATTTGGGCTATAGAGCCGGTCGTATGCCACGGATCATATGCGCCGCCAAGTCGCCCGACCTAAAAATTCCATAATGTGTACAGTACAATGGATGTTCTTCCGCATCCCAGCCGTTGCTGTGGTTGCCTTTGATCTCCCGCAACACACCTACGTGCACGCCGACGTCCGCGGCACCGTGTTACGTTGCCCGAGTAAGAGCATATTTGGCGGTTTCATGCCCTCGACCCGACGGGCGCACGCCGGCGTGATCGCTAAAAGATGACCGGAAGCCAGCACAATCAAGTAGACCTTCGCTGCCAGGCGAATCTACACTCGCCAATCGCTCAACATTCCGAGGGTTACACTCTCGAACTCCGGTGATCGGGTAGCCCGTGGTGTGCCGACGGCGACGCCCATGGGGTTGGACGCTGAGCTCGCCGACATCGCAGCCACCCAATCACCGGCGTTCATGAGAGGGATGTAGACTACAACGCCACCGACTTGCCAAAGAAAGACTAGAATCGAGGCAGCGCGGCACTCGAACACCTGAGGGTATCGGAGGGGCATGAAGTGGAATGGCCCGTGGACTTGGCGGCACGACAGGTTTTTTTTGGAAGCTCTTAGTAGCAAAGTCCAAAGGGCGATTCCACTTGAAGCCCCTCCTCCATCCCGTCGATGTCACCGACGCGGCGGCCGGAGAACAAACGGCGCCGGATGTGAGCGGCAATAATGCAGTCGCGTAGCCCGATGTAGGGAGACGTGGTGATTTTAAAAGTGAGACGCCGGCGGCGAGGTGGAGCGAAGAAAATGGGCGACACGCGCTATCCAAGTGCGCGAGTCCAGTAAGATAAATGTTTTCAAACTATTAGTACATTTGTTTTCCATGACAAGATGATCTCAAATCCCAAATCAAAAAGATGTACGTAAACTAGAAAAGTTTCATGGATATTTGAGAACGACAATCGTTATATTGGTGGTTTGTGCATCCTTGGTCAATTAAAACATTTAAATTTCAATTTTCATTTTTTTAAATTGAGACCTAGTTTTCCTTTACAAGATGGAGTAATGTCAAAATAAAAAAGTTTGAAACCGAGAGAGTTTCATAACTTAGCATGATCTACAATTCTTATTTTTGGTTTCCCCCATCCGACATAGTGCTAGTGACATTGGTCACAAATCTTAGAAATCTCTCTCCTAGTTTCATCAAGAGTTTCATCAACTATATATGAGAATGTGTAAATCATGTGAACAATGTTACCGCGACATCGTCGGATGAAGAAATGGCCAATATATATAAAAGTCGTAGTAAATCCGTTCCAAATTATAGTTTGTTTGACTTTTTCAACCCCAACTTTGACCACTCATCTTATTCAAATATTTATGCAAAATATCTCTTATTTTGTTATAGCTTGCTTTATTAACAAATGGTATTTAAGAATGACTTAAATTTGACTGCTTTTTGTGCAAATTTTTTGAATAAGACGAAAGTGGTCAAACTTAGGGTCAAAAAGTCAAACGAACTATAATTTCGAAGCTGAGGGTACATCTTAAGAAGTTATACAACTTTTATGTGCTTGACTTCTTCTCGCTAAAATCATTAGATGCTCCAAAAATGTTGTTTGAAGTGGTAATTTTTGAAATTCAAATTTCAAATGTTTCCAATAAAACATGACAAAAGTAATAGCAAAGAAGAATACAATATCCTAGTACAAATTTTTTAAAAAAAAATAGAAAGAAAAACCATCACATTTGGAGTTACTACGAGGGAGAAAGACTAGTCACAAGTTTTGGCCACGATTAAAAAAGAAAAATCGAGTTCTTGAGTAGCAAGGCCTTGCGGAAGGACCATGGCGGCGTCGGGCGTGCACTCCGGCCAAGATCGCGACACGACCCGTCGCGATCGAAAAATTAGGGCGGCGCCTTTTCTTGCGACGCGTAACTAGGTGTACACCTACGCAAAGCGCCTCTATAACCGTGACCCGTGCGGCCGATCATATCCACACCCTTGCATGCGAATCCTTCAGAATAGGGCCCACGTGTGCGCGGCGCAGCGGTGCCTCGCATCCGCACTCGCACCGTGATGGATGCCCGCCTCGAATGACGAGGCATCGACCGGGAAGACGAGAACGAGCGACGGACGCCTACAGCCTTAGTACTACATCAGACTCCCTACAGTCTGATACTCCTTTTCCCAAAGACGAAATCAGAACTTTAGCACTCCATACGGCAAGAGTAGTACTTACCGGTGTTGTACTATACTATAGTATATTTTTCCAATCCAAACAAAGACAAATTTGGAAACGAGTGGACGAGAATACTACTGTACTCATTTTTATTCTTTAAATGGTGTGGCGGGGAGGTTTCAGATGCTTCGACGACAGTGAAGAAACAGGTTTTGATGATTTTTTTATTGCCAACGAGTCCCGCATATCAGACACATGAAACTGCCGAGTCGGCGCCTTCGCCAGTTCGCCCGTGGTCGCCTTCGATCTCCACTTAACATCGCAGTTGGCCCTATAGATGAAAACGGACGGAAAAACCTCTCATTTGTACGGGCGGGATCGAAGTTCGAAAATGCGGGTACGGAAACAGAATCGAATATGCGTAAAAATGCGGAAACGAACCAATACGAAAAGTTGAGCCGGAAAGAATAACGCGATCAAATATTCTCTCGAGTATACATGGACAAAGTCATAAAATAATGTACACATACGAAGTTATTAGTCCAATATTCAATGGTACGCCTTGTGTTAGCATGTTAACGTGCATAATGAGTGATTATAATGTTTTAGAACATATAAATTTTTAGACATACTACTAACTTATGGAGATTAAAAACGCCTTGAAAAACGGATTAAATACGGGTCAATTTCGGTGGAAACGGGCTTACTCGAAACGGATCGGAAAACCCCCTGTTTCTACTAACGTATGAAAACGGGATTCGACAAATACGGACAAAAATAGTGTAAATCTTGTGAATGTGAACTCCCGCAAAAAAAAAAGTGTAAATCGTTTTTTTTTTGAGAAGAAAAAAAAAAAAGTGTAAATCTTGTGAACAATGTCACACGCCCTCCTCCACACCTGGGCGCCCAGCGACGCGAGCGAGCTCCTCGGCCGCCGCTCCGCCACACCACACCCTTGCATGCGACCTCTGCGTATCCCACGCACCTCGTTCTAGAATAGGGCCCACGCCCGCCACCGGCCGTTCGGTCCCAGCTTTGTTCTACCGGGCCGGTTCAATGTGCTTTTCTCTCACAACATCTATCCGCACTCATGTCGAGGCGGGGCCCGCGCCCCCCTCCCAAGCATGCGTGAGTGAGGAGGGAAAAGGTTGAGAGAGAGCCCGGCAATGGGCTCCACAATTTTAAGTATTGCCTGTAATTTTTAGTCTCATTTAAGTCCCTAAATTACCAAACATGAGGACTAGGGACTAATTTTTAGTCCCAATTTCAAAAGACTCTTGGGAGAGACTAGGGACTAGTCCATGAACCAAACTTAAAAACGTTATAACTCACAAACCAAAAATCCAAATTAAATTTGTTTCAATAAATCCTTCAAAACAGGATCACACATGAATATATTTAGATAAAATTATAAGTGGACCTAGCAATTATTGGTATAGAGATATAGAAAGAGATGGGTGCGGGAGAAAGTGCTGTAAAAGGAGAGAATCTTACCACACTAGGATGTATAGAGGTTCCCTATTCTGAGTCTAATTGCCCGTTTGCCCCTGTTTTTTAAACTTTGCTCGTTTGCCCCTGTTTTTGGTTTTCCAATTGCGCAAATGCCCCAAATAGGGGCAAACGAGCAATTAGACTCGAGAAAAGGGGCAGTTGCACAATTGTTCCAAGTAAATAAAGGAACATATGAGTGCCGATATAACTCTACTCTACTATATCAACTACCATCAGTGGGGTCCACTTATAATTTTATCTAAATATATCCATGTGAGATCTTGTTTCGAAGGATTTATTCATATTCAATGGTGTAATCAAAATTTAATTTCGCTTTTGGTTTGGAGTATAACATTTTGTAGGTAGTTGAAATCATGGGGCCCACCACTGGTGGTCCCTGCCTCCCGTGCGCATACTTGTTCCCTTTGCTTGTCCGACGTGGCCCAGTCCCGGATGCTCCGTACCCACGCCACAGATCTAGGTTGGAGGCTGGAACCCGGTGTGGCTCTTTTTTCTGTATAATTCTCCCAAAAAAAAGGCCCAGAACCTATCCAGGGACTGCCGGCCCGGCCACCGGATTACTTTTTTTTTTTTTTTCTCTCATAACAAATCAAAGACCGACCCGGCTAACACCGGCCAAACGTTTTTCCACCTGCACGGGGTATGTAAAACTTACTATACGAGAGTTGTATTTTTTCCAAAGACTCGTCCCTAATCATTTCAACCGAAATCAAACATCCGAACATCACAAATTTGGAAAAATATAACACAATGTAGGGTTATAACTAATAAAATATCTCGCCATGCATACTCACCGATCTTTTCAACTTTCACCATGCATATGATCAAAATCAAATTAAGCTTGTTCAATCGAGATCATCGAGCTACATCATGCGCTATACATCATGCATATGATCTCAAATCAAAAAGTTATAAACTACAAAGTTTCATGGATATTTGAGAACTGCAATCATTATATCTGTGGTTTCTTGTCTATCCGAGGTCACTAACAACATTTAAATTTCAATTTTCATTTTTTTTAAATTGAGACCTAGTTTTTCTTTACAAGATAATACAAATCAAAAGTTTTAAATTAAAGTGTTTCATAACTTAGCAAGATCTACAATTCTTATTTTGGTTGTTTCCCCATCCGACATAGTGCTAGTGACATTGTTCACAAATCTTAGAAATCTCTCTACAAGGTTTGTCAACTCTACGAGACATGTGTAAATCTTGTGAACAATGTTACTTTGGGGATGAAGAAATAACCAATATAAAAGATGTGCAACTTAAGAATTATTCTTCAACTTTTATGTTCATGACTTCTTATCTTTGAAATCATTAGATGCTCCAAAAATGTTATGTGAAGTTGTAATTTTTGAAATTCAAATTTCAAATGTTATCCACCAAACGTGACAAAAGTAGTAGCGATAGAAGAATACAAAGAACTTGACACATCATTATTTTATAAAATCGTAGAAAGAAAAATCATCACATTTGGAGTTACAATGAGGGAGAAAGACCAGTTACAAGTTGCAACCAAAGATTATAATAAAAAGAAAAAGAAAAATTAGGGTTCTTGAGCCCTGGAGGTCTCCGACATGGCGGCACACCGGCGTGCACGGATGTCACCGGAGATGAGGCCTCTAGCGACGGGAGGACCACCACCATGATCCCCGAGAACCAAGCGTTCCTATCTTTGCTATCGGATGAGCGGGTTTAGGCGGTACGAGTTTGACGCCGACGGTGGCGGGCGGGCACGGCGGAGCGAGAGGCGACACTCCGGCCGACGAGGACGGCCGAGGTTAAATGGGCGGGATGGAAAGCATCAAAAACGCAGTGTAGACGCTTTTGAGGACTCGGGCGCGTGCGGGGGCGGGTCCGAGAAGGGTTTCTGCGCCGTGGAGAACGATTGAACGCGGCGGCGTGAACCCGGCGGACACGGCAACGTTCCAAGGCGCCGTCAATCGGCACGAGCATAACCGTCAAGCCGACGAGCCTCGAGGTGGCAAGGTAAGAAAGAAGGGAGAGATTTCGAGCGGGGCGGCTAGCTAGCTAGCAACGCCGAGGTGCTTTCCATGGCGGCTTTGTTGACATCTCTAACGCGATCCACATCTAGGACGACGCCAGAAATGTATAAATGGTATCTATCTAATGAGTTAGCTTGGATGTGGAGTTAATTTCACATTCCAATAAAAGTCGACGGAGAGTTAATAAAGTTAGACGGAATTAGTTATGGTTTATGACTCAGAATCATCATCGATGGTGGAGTTAATCTCACCACGATAGGCACAAAAGCGTACCACACATTCTAGCATTGCCTACGAAACTAGTCACACCCTAGCTCACAACGCTAAAGAAATGCGTGAACGGATATTCTTTATATGACACTTGAAACTCTTGCAATAATAATATAATTCGGTATCCGCAAGCGCCGCGGATAGAATTACCCAATTGTAGCACTTCACCGGGAGTTTATCCGGGTATCATATTTATATTCTACCGAAAAGGAGAGGGGTAGGCTATGGGTAGGTTGATGATTTAATGTTGATTCACTTGCAGTGGTGTAATGTAGAGTAAACCATATGCATCATACTAAACTCAAACTAGGTAAGTCACAAGGTAAAGATAAATAATGATAAATAATAATAATGATAATAACATTCCAAGTCAAAGATAATAGTGTGCCACTAGCTGGTGTCATAACTGGCTAAATATCATGGTATAGGTAGAATAGGATGGAATATTCCTAAGTTACTCCTAATTACATGTCAATGCATACTACAATTAGTGCAATACATCTAGTCATCATCGTATGAAAGTATTATATCTACACATGGTGAATATTACTAAGGAATTAGGAACAAAACCAACCTACCATAGTAACAAAGTTCAACTAGCCCTACATTCGGGGGGTGGACTCCAAAGGACTCAATGGGAGTATCACATCCACGATCTACCACACATCCTGTAATATAGGGTGATGTCACGGGCAAACGCTTGTATAAACACCACGTTTACACACCGGTCGACCACCTACATAGTGACCATCTACATGAGCGCTATACGACTCCATGCTTGAATATAAAGACGAACATACTAAACTAAATATATAATCATAATAAGCATGGAAACATATAAATAAGAATATAATCATTAAATAGAATAATGTCATAGCAATTGTATTCTAACTAAATACTTACAATGATGAATACAAGAGAGAAGCCACGAGAAGCTCTTGCTTCGCTACTTCTTGACGATCGTGAATTCAAGACAATACTTGACTTCCTCTAGAACTAGCCTAGATAGCTATTGCTCTGGTTATGGTGGAACTAGGGCTTAGGGTCTTGACTTGGAGTAGGATGACTTCGAATGAATGAGAAAGAATTAGGGTTTCACCCGAGGGTCGTGGTGTCTTGTTATATAGCCCTAGGCGCGATGAACGAGAGCCCTTGGATCAAACCGACCTTGATGGATGGACTAGATTGCTCCTCATAGGCGTGCTGAACCGACCGTTGGTGTTTCTTAGCGTAAGCGAAATAGTCATAAGCGCTGCGGAAATACCGTTGTAGCACTTCACCCTAAGTGTTTAGGGTATCGATTTCCACAGGGAACGGGTGTTAAGTCAGGCTCGACTAGCTACCAGGAGGAAGATGGAAAGGGTGAACTGGGTAGTGAGTTTCTACTACAGCGGATTATCCTAAAGCCAAATTACTTCTTTTCTTATACGTTCACGTAGCCACCGCTCTCCCTAGTCCCCGGAAGGTCCGGCCTCCAGACTACCGCACAACCGGACGTGGAGGAATACTAAGGTCGAACAGGGCTGTCACCACCTGCCGCCTACCTCACTACCGTGGACTGATTGGTAAACGAGGGTGACGTGTAGTTTAGACACCACGTCTACACTACTTATCACGTACTCTAGCGTTGGCCAGGAGCATCCGTCTTCATCAGGAGTCCTCTACTAGAGCATCTACCGTTATGGTAAACAACGAACCGGTGAACGTATAATTAAAGTAATAATTTAAACTCAAAGATAATTCTTTGTAGATAGAAATCGGATCTCTTACTCAAACCAAGTAGGATGATCCGTAGAGGTACAAGTGGAGACGGGGCCGACAAGTTCGAACTCCGTCCCCTGGCGTAGGGTCGCTACTCCTCTTCTCCACACTTCCTCCTCTCTCACTCCCTTCTACTTCTAACTTGGCTCCTTTCCTCTACTCCAATGTGTACTAAATGTGATGGAGTGGAGTGTGTGAGTGAATGGAGTGTAATGATGTGTATGATGATCAATGTGATGCTTCATGATGAGGGGTGCCTCTCTTTATATAGTGGAGAGGAGGAGGGAATGGAGGGCTCCCCTTGCTTCGAGCTGTTCTTGGCGGAACGCAATTTGCACCGCATGCAACCGCCCGCTTGAAAGTCGCTCGAACCGCCCAGAAAAGGGCGGGAACATCCGCCGAAAAATCTGCGCCGGCCGCCGCAGGGCCGGCCGGCCCAAGTTTGGCCCGGCTTGAGCCGGGCTTTTCGCGTGCCGCCTTTTTGGTCCACTTTGTTTCAGCATCACGTAGGTGCGTTGGCCCGTTTTCGCTCGATTTCGGTCTGTTGGCCTTCCCTTTGACAAGGCGCAATCCTGGTTTTGCGCTTTCTTTGTTGATTGGGCGTATTTGTACTAGTTTCCACTTTTGTTCCTACAAAATATGTTTTTGACAATACAAGTGGAACTAGGTTAGAAATAAATGCATATGCACCATGAGATTGCTTATTTCCCCTGGAATGAACCTGAGTTGGCGGTATAAAATGCTTGATAATGGCCGCCAACAACTCCCCCACACTTGGCTTTTACTCGTCCTCGAGTAAAGTTGAACTTTTTTAGGGGTTTCGTAAGGTCGTTTCCTTTGTCAATATCAAAAAAATGTTCTACCGCATTATCTTAAACGATCATGCGATGGAGATAAGCAAGAGTTCTTTTCTTTCTACTTACACTGCACAAATAGACTTGGTTGCTTTTTCAAAATTTGAAAAGAATTTGTTGTTATGTTCCTGGTTCTAATCAAACTTGAGAGTACTAACAAAATTGCTTACTTCCTTGTATGAAATGTCAAGTCAAATTCCGTTTAATGGAGGAAGTGTCATATTCCTAGATCAAAGATGTGCATATGAGAAATGTTTCTTTTTAGCTATGATGCCTCTTTGCTTTCATAGAGTCATGGGCTTGCTCTTCTTTTTTTTTTTTTTTTTTTTTTTTTGAAGCGGGCTCTTCTCGCCCTCGGACACTTATCCGTTATTTCTTCTCTCTTTTTTGGAGAAGTGGGCTCTACTCGCCCTCGGACACTTGTCCATTATTTCTTCTCTCTTTTTTTTTTTTTTTTTTTTATAGATAGGCGGGCATCGACGTACCCATTGTTTTTATATGGGGGCATGTGCCCATTTCTAGCATAGCCCATGCCCTTTTGAAGCATAAAGGGTTCATCATAATTTAGATTACCAATTTATTTGTGCACTTTGTTTTTGATCTTGGGATTATGAAACTTCCTCAACATTTAATCTTTTGAATTTGACAAGATTCAATGAATAAGGAAGTAGCTATTTGTTACTAATTCAGGTTTTGATTATCCCAGGAACATGATATATATATATATATATATATATATATATATATATATATATATATATATATATATATATATATATATATATATATATATATATATATATATATATATATATATATATATATATATATATATTATATATATATATATAGGTAACCCAAGTCTTATTTGTACAGGAAAGAGAAATTCAAGTAATCATGCTATCTCTCAAAGCATAAAAGTTCAAATAACGTGTGGTTTTCTTTTTCTAACAGATTGACAGCAAAGATAAAGTTTGTCTAAGTTTTTAAGTTGACAAGTGAATTTTATCTCCCCCACACTTGTTTCTTTTATAGAAGTTAACAGAAAAAATTATAGAGAAACAAGTGTACAGAAAAATATTCAAAGACAAACTTTATTGAACTTCGGGAAATTACAAAGTAAATGAATGGAAATAAAACATGAAGAATTCAAACAGCCTGAAATAATCAGTAATTTTGAATCCTTTTTATTTTTTCTGCTAGACGGTCTAATTTCTCATTAAACCCACGACGCATAGTCGTAAGGGAATCCTCTAGATTTTTCACTTCTAATTTTGCTATAGCTACTTCGTTATGGATTCTTTCTATCCTTGTGTGTAGGCTGCTGATCCTTGTGTTGACCATTGCAAGTGTAATTTTCTTCTTAGGTTTTTCCTCCTCACTATCACTGAAAAAGCCAGGAGGCTGTCCCCTAATAGGAGGGCTCCCTAGTGGTGGCCTGATCCTTTTGACTATGTGTGCTGGCTTTTTGAGGGTAGTTTTTCCTACAGTTTTTCCTATCGGTGGTTTTATTTGAGCGGAAGTCGTGGTTGATTTGGATGACAAACTTCACGGAGATGAGTTTTGCGTTGGGTTTGCTTTGTTTTAAGGGAGGTTTAGGGATCGGTTCATGTTAGGTGAACCCTTGTTCTTGATTGGGAAGGATGGCACGGGAGTTTTGATTGGTGGTAAGATTGCCAAAGGTTGAGCCGACACTAACATGGCTTCATCTATTTCTTACGGGTTTTTCTTGGAATGGCTCAATGTCTAGTCCTAAGGCGAGGTATAAAGCTTTGTTGTTTCCCATGGACCCGGGTTGAGCAAGTAAGGATGAGGGAGAAGAGATGGTTTTTGGTGTGATTTTCCATAAGGAGCTTGGGGTTCAATTTATAGAGTTTTGCGTCGAACCGTGACCGTGCACCACGGGGGTTGGGATAGGATCGTTGGGATTAATCCATGTGAGAAAACAGGAGGCACGGGGCGCAAAGCGGGCCGGCCGCTCCGATCTTGCCGCCGCCGCCGGCCCGCGGCGTGCCTTGCGCCGCGACTTTTTCCCATGATCATTATCTTATCTCAACTCTTATTCTATAGTGGTGCAACGGGAAAAACCCGAGTTTAGGCGATGTTTTCTTTATTAAAAAAAAAAAAGAAAAAGAAAGGGAAAAAGAAAAAGTTATGTGCTTTTTTTATTTAATAGTTTTATTGTGTTTTTCTTTCCAATATGTTGGTAGCAATTATGGAATTATTTTTATATTGTTCAAAATCTACCAACATTATTTTCTCTATATATTTATTTGGAGAGGGCTCAAGGAAAACTTTTAAACGTTGGCCATTTACCTTTGATAAATTACCCGAATCGTCGGTGATGGTGATTGCGCCATGAGGTGCGACGTCGACGGCGGTGTATGGCCCCCTTCCATTTGCTTTTGTGACTTCCCTCCACCGAATAGCTTCACACGAGAGTTAAAGAGTAATACCTTGTCTCCTTCGTGGAAAGTTTTCTGTTGGATTCGGTGGTCGTGCCATCTTTTTGTTCTTTCTTTGTATAGCTTGGCACTGTGATACGCCTTCTCCCTCCATTCCTCTAGCTCGGTTAACTGTTTTTGTCTATTTTTCCCGGCTAGCTTAAGGTCCATGTTCCATGTCTTGATTGCCCAGTAGGCTCGATGTTCGAGTTCTACTGGCAAGTGACAACTTTTTCCATAGACCAGTTGGAATGGTGTCATGTCAATGGGGGTCTTATAAGCTGTCCTGTATGCCCAGAGTGCATCAGGGAGCTTGTCTTTCCAGCCCTTCCCCATTGCATTGACGGTTTTCTGCAGAATGTTCTTGATTTGCTTGTTCAATGTTTCCGCTTGGCCGCTTGTTTGAGGATGGTAAGGTGTGGCTATATTGTGCTTAGATCCCAGCTCGTAAGAAAGCTCGAAAGGATCTGTCTATGAAGTGTGATCCTCCATCACTTATGACCATCCTTGGTGTTCCAAACCTTGGAAAAATGATCTTATGGAACATTTTTTACGGCATGTTTGGCATCGGCGGCGGGGGCATGCCGAGCTTCGACCCACTTGGACACGTGAGTCGATCTGCGATGAGGATGTACTCACTATCATGGGACTTTGGGAAAGGTCCCATGAAGTCAATACCCCAAACATCGAAGACTTCCACTTGGAGATTGTAGTTGAGGGGCATTGCATTTCTTGATGTGATTCCTCCTTGCGGTGACACTTTTGGCATCTTCTCGATGAATTCTCTTGTGTCTTGGTACATCGTTGGCGGGAAGAATCCACACTTTGCCAAATCTTGGCTTGAGTGCGATGTACTCCATAATGGCCTCCGTGCGAGGCTGCATGGCATTTTTCAATGATTTGTCTGTCCCTCTCTGGTGGGTACACATCTCCTTAGCATGCCGTCGGCACATACTGCGTATAGGTACGGATCATCCCACGGCGGCGACTCTCAACTTGCAACTTGTGCACGGATTCGCCGGGTGGTGCGTAACCTGAAACCATGTAATTCACAATGTCTCGCATACCATGGGGTTACGTCCTCCACCTTGAGGAGCATGTCATCGCGTAGGAAATCGTTGATCGGTAACTCCCGCATGTTAGTGAATTGCAAACGCGACAAATGATCCGCAGCGGTGTTCTCTACTCCTTTCTTGTCTTTAATTTCTAAATCAAATTCTTGGAGTAAGAGAATCCATCTTATTAATCTGGGTTTAGCGTCTTTCTTAGTGAGCAAGTATTTCAATGCAAAGATGATCGGTGTAGACAATTACTTTGGATCCCACTAAGTAAGACCTAAACTTATCGATAACAAACACTACGACCCGGGAGCTCTTTTTCGGTTGTGGCGTAATTTAATTGAGCTCCATTTAGTGTTTTGTTTTGGCATAGGCAATCGCGTGATGCTTTTTATCTTTGGTTTGGCCAAGGACCGCACCAACGGCGTAATCACTAGCATCACACATGATTTCAAAAGGCGGCGACCAATCCGTGGTTGGATGATTGGCGCCGAGATGAGTGCTTTCTTAATGGTGAGAAAAGCTTTCATGCACTCATCGGTGAACTTAAAAGGCACATCCTTAGCTAGCGTGGCTTGTTAACGGTCTAGAAGTTTGTGAGAAATCTTTTTATGAACCGTCTATAAAATCTGCGTGGCCTAGAAAGCTACGGATTCCTTTCACGTTCACAAGGGGAGGTAGTTTTTCAATCACTTCAATTTTTGCTTTATCTACCTCAATCCCTCTCTCGGACACTAGGTGTCCAAGGACGATGCCCTCTCAGACCATGAAATGGCACTTTTCCCAATTTAGTACCGGTCCTTCTCTTGGCATCGTTGCAAGACTCGATCTAAATTCTCAAGACAGGTTGTCAAAGGTTTTTCCATAGACGGAGAAATCGTCCATGAATACCTCCATGATTTCTTCAATCATGTGCGAGAATATCGACATCATGCACCGTTGGAATGATGCGGGTGCATTACACAACCCGAACGACATTCTCCTATACGCGTACGTTCCATACGGGCATGTGAAAGTTGTCTTGCTTTGATCATCAGGGTGGATGGGAATTTGGTGATAACCTGAATACCCATCGAGGAAACAGAAGAAAGAGTGTTTTGCTAACCGCTCCAACATTTCATCAATGAAGGGGAGCGGAAAGTGATCTTTCTTTGTTGCCGCATTGAGTTTTCGGTAATCAATGCACATTCTCCACCTCCGTGACGGCACGCCTGTGGAATTAATTCATTTTTAGCGTTTTCAATTACCGTCATGCCCCCTTTCTTGGGTACCACACGGGCGGGGCTAACCCGGCCGCTGTGTGGTACGGGATAGATATCCCCCGTGAAGAAGTTTGAGGACTTCCTTCTTCACGACTTCTCTCATCTCATTATTGAGCCGGCGTTGTGGTTCGCGTGAGGGTGATTTTTCGGGTCAACGGGGATGCGATGAGAGCAAATTAGAGGGCTAATCCCTTTTTAAGATCATGTAATGAATACCCGAAGACCGTCCTATGTTTTTCTAGTATTTTAATCAATTTGGATGACTCCTCGTCGGTTAGTTTGTCACCGATGATTACGGGAGCATTTTTATCATTGTTTAGAAAAACATAGCGCAATCCTTCGGGAAGGGCTTTTAGCTCAATGGGAGGTGGTGCCGTTTCTTCTTCTTTAGGGAGATCGATAAATTCATCTATCTCGCTAATTTCTTCGATGAAGAATTTGGAGTCTCTTTCTAAGGATTCTTCGGGAGTTTCAAAAGGTATTTTTGGCACCACCTCTATGGTTGTTATTGGGGACGTGGGTTCAGCTATTGTGTTTTTGGATTGTTGTATGGGTAGCGTGAACGTGTCCCTACCTAATTTGACATCTAACTCCCCCGTGTTTGGTGGATCAAATAATAATTTTTCTAGGGATGGCCAATTAGAATGTCGAAATCCTCAATGTCAAAAATGTGAAAATCAAGGCTCATTCCGACACCTTCATGGTAAAGAGAAACATTGTGTAAAACCCCCAACCCTTGGAGAGTTGAACGCATATCAGCTCTAAAAGTTTTTATTGTGGGCCAGCGTTTCTCTTCATCGAAATAAGTTTGGGCATAGGTTTCTGACATGATGTTAATGCCCACGGTTGGGTTATACAATACTGTTTCTTGTTTTCTTTTTATTATGCATTGAATGGGGAACGAGGGAGTACGAATTCAATTCTTCTGAAGACGACTCGTTCTCGTGTACCCATTCGCTGCTCATGAAAGATGTTAACCCCATGATTGACTCTCGTAGAGAGTCTATGCTCAAAGGTTCTCTAGGGGTGACAGGAACTGGTGGTCTCTTTACCGACTCGTATCTCGAGGTGTTTCCGAAATTTTCAAGAAAAACGTCCTCGATATACGGGAGGTCTCCCAGAAGGGGTTCCTCCATTGGTTCGGGGTCTGGTATTTTTAGAGGTTCGGCTTGGCGGCGAAACCTCGTTGGACATCGGCTCAACACGGATGGGTTCTAGAGGAGGGTGTTTTCAAGAATTCGGTCTAAAAGGGCTTCCCCTTCCTCTGTGGTTTTGTGTGTAAACGACCCTCCTGCGGCCGTGTCTAACTGTAGGGCAGACTCTCTAGTCAAACCTAGCCAGAAATGCTGAAGCAGCACATGGCTGGGAATGGATAGTTCTGGACCAGACCTCGTTAAAATTGAGAATCTGTCCCAGGCTGCACCTAACGACTCCTTCTCCCCCTGTTGGAAGCAGATTATCTCTTGACGAAGGGAAGCAATTCGGGATATAGGGAAGAAAGCTTGGCAAAACTTTGCCCGCAATTCCTCCCAATCACCTGCTACCTTCCCTACGTTGTGGTCGAACCACTGTTTCGCTCTCTCTTCAAGCGAGAAAGGGAATAGCTTCCACCTCAACGTGTCTTGTGACATGCCTTCAATGGTGAGGCAAGCACAGAGTTGCTCAAACTCCCTCAGGTGATGGTATGGATTTTCGTAATCATATCCCGAGAAGGATTGATCCCGAACCATGGCCAGTAGGCCAGGGCGGAGCTCATAACTCGAAGCTGTGATGGGCTTCGAAGAAGATGGGCGTTCTAAGAGCTCGCCTCTTGGAGCAGACAGTTTTGCAATAGTTGGGTGCTCCATAATTTTTTTAGATTTTTGTTTTAATGGCGGGGTGGAAATGGATAATGTAGGATACACGGGTAGACTAGGTTCGAGGACTATAACGACAACCGTTCCCCGGCAACGGCGCCAGAAATGCTTGTTGGTGTTTCTTAGCGTAAGCAGAATAGTCCGCAAGCGCACGGAAATACCGTTGTAGCACTTCACCCGGAAGTGTTCAGGGTATCGATTTCCACAGGGAACGGGTGTTAAGTCAGGCTCGACTAGCTACCAGGAGGAAGATGGAAAGGGTGAACTGGGTAGTGAGTTTCTACTACAGCGGATTATCCTAAAGCCAAATTACTTCTTTTCTTATACGTTCACGTAGCCACCGGCTCTCCCCTGGTCTGCCAGAAGGGTCCGGCCTCCAGACTACCGCACAACCGGACGTGGAGGAATACTAAGGTCGAACAGGGGCTGTCACCACCTGCCGCCTACCTCACTACCGTGGACTGATTGGTAAACGAGGGTGACGTGTAGTTTAGACACCACGTCTACACTACTTATCACGTACTCTAGCGTTGGCCAGGAGCATCCGTCTTCATCAGGAGTCCTCTACTAGAGCATCTACCGTTATAGTAAACAACGAACCGGTGAACGTATAATTAAAGTAATAATTTAAACTCAAAGATAATTGTCAGTAGATAGAAAACGGATCTCTTACTCAAACCAAGAGGATGATCCATAGAGGTACAAGTGCGCGGAGACGGGAGCCGACAAGTTCGGAACTCCGTCCCGGGGGCGCGTAGGGGTCGCTACTCCTCTTCTCCACACTTCCTCCTCTCTCACTCCCTTCTACTTCTAACTTGGCTCCTTTCCTCTACTCCAATGTGTACTAAATGTGATGGAGTGGAGTGTGTGAGTGAATGGAGTGTAATGATGTGTATGATGATCAATGTGATGCTTCATGATGAGGGGTGCCTCTCTTTATATAGTGGAGAGGAGGAGGGAATGGAGGGCTCCCCTTGCTTCGAGTGTTCTTGGCGGGAACGAAAATTTGCACCGCATGCAACCGCCGCTGAAAGTCGCCCGAACCGCTAGAGAAAGGGCGGGAACATCCGCCGAAAATCTGCGCCCGGCGCCCATGCAGTGGGCCGGCCGCCCTAAGTTTGGCCCGCTTGAGCCAAAGCTTTCGCGTCCGCCTTTTGGTCCACTTTGTTTCACCATCACGTAGGTGCGTTGGCCCGTTTCGCTCGATTTCGGTCTGGCCTTCCCTTTGACAAGGCGCAATCCTCGGTTTTGCGCTTTCTTTGTTGATTGGGCGTATTTGTACTAGTTTCCACTTTTGTTCCTACAAAATATGTTTTTGACAATACAAGTGGAACTAGGTTAGAAATAAATGCATATGCACCATGAGATTGCTTATTTCCCCGGAATGAACCCGAGTTGGCGGTATAAAATGCTTGATAATGGCCGCCAACACCGACCTAGAATGGGAGGTCGACGAGGGGTCCTACCGGGCGGCCGCCGCTTGGCCCTAGGCCGCCGCCGCTCTCGCTAGGTGGGCCCCATCTTCCTTCCGGTGCTCTCGGTCTCTTTTGGAATGTTCTAGTGTAGGTTCCACATTGGGTTACGCCACGGATACGTCTTTATGTCGTAGGGCTTGCAATCTCTTGGGCATTTTCTGTTTAATCTCTGAAAAATATATAAATCACCAAAGCTAGTGGAATCATGTTAGTCAAGCCCCTATACTATGTTAATATTCATTTTAAGCCCTTATTTTTCGTTTTAAAACCTCTATATTTTATGCTATAAGGTATACCAACAAGCTCCCCTAAGCTTACCTCTTGCTAGTCCCTAGCAAGACTATGTTGTTGGATCAGGAGTTGCTGCAACACTTTCACACCTCAAAAGTACACATGCTTTCAAACAAAAATTCATCTCCGGATAAGAATAAACTACTTCAACCTTCAACTTACCCATACTACCTTTATTCATGGAGCTCGTAGCTTTTTCTTGGGGTCTTGGGTAATTGAAAGATAGAACAATCAAGTCAAGCACTAGGTCTCAAACTCTTTGTTCAACCATCATTCCGAGTTTTTACTGATTTTCAAAATAAAACTCAAAGTTCCTTTAGTATGTAACACCCCGGTGTTACTCAAGTACTAAAATGTGACATGTCATCATGATCATTGCAAAGCATACATGTTTAACCCACCATGTCTTGCATTGAACTAAAATAAGTTTATTTTATGTTTGGTTACGTTGTCGGTCGAAAAGAGACGCGAAAAGAATCGATTCCGGAAGTTACCCCCTTTGCTCCAAACCCCGATTTGAAACCCTAGTTTGTCCCCTTTTCTTTAATTCAAAATTTATCAAGAATTCGAGGGTGGTCACAAAAGGGAAAAGGTAGAGTTTTCAAAGTTGAGCAAAGTTGGTATTTTGAGTTTTCAAAGTTTAGTTCAAAATTTTAAAATAATTTTGAATTCTGACAAAACCCTAATTACCCCCTTTTCTTTATTTCAAAATCTAAGCAAAATTTGACAAAACTTCCAAAAACTAGTTTGTAGATCTTGTTGAGATGAACAAAAGATATGTACAAAGTTTTTCAAGTTTCTACATAATTTTAAAAGTAATTTTGAATTCAAATTTCCTACTTTTTGACCCTATTTCAAAAAGTCTAATTTCCAGGCCGAATTTGAAAATGTTCCAATTATGAAATTTGTAGATCTTGAAATTTTAAGCAAACTTTGTTTTTGGAGATTTTTGAGTTTAGTTCAAATTTTGGGAGTAATTTTGAAATTAGGGTTTCAAATCAATGCACTCAAGATCGACCCTATCCCCGGCCGCCACCGCCGACTTCCACCGTCGCGCCGCCGTCCACCGCCGATTTTTCTCGCGTCCGCGCGCGCGAGGAGCTTCGCGAGGTCGTCGGCCACCTCATCATCCTCCCTCCCCTATAAATAGGTCGGCATCGCCGCCGTTTTCTTCTTTTCAAAACCGCCGCCGCGGAACCACCTCCGCCCGCGCCGTCGTTCATCGCCGTCGAGTCTTCTCTCGCCAAACCAACTAGCCAGAGAAACTCGCAACCTTCTTGCGCTCCTTTGGAGTCCGGCCGCGACCCTCTTCGTCGCCGGAATCATCCTCGCCGCCGTTTCTTGTCCGCGGCCGGGTCGGACCGGCGCCTCGACCTCGCCGTCGTCGACCACCGTGGTGAGTCTCTACCGCACTTCCTCGCGTTTTCCCTCCATCTAGATGATGTAGTCGTGATCGACTCATCCTTTTCCCCAGCCGTGACCCTAGCACGCACGGAACACCGTCCGAGCCGCCGCCGCCGCCGTCGTCGTCGGTGACCTAGCTCCGCCGCGCGTCCCCGTCCAAACCGACTCGTGTCCAAGCACCGCGGTGAGCTCCCCGCGCCCCCTCCTTCTTTCCGCTTTCTCTTTTGGTCCATCGCCGACGCCGGAACGCTGCCGCCGCCGCGTCTTGTGAGCGCCGCTGCCGTCACCGGGCGAGCGCATCCCAGCCGGGCCGAGGATCAACGAAGAATGCCCGTGCCTATTATCGCTCACCGGGCCGCCCAACACCGTTCCGACGGGCCTTTCGTCACACTGTTCATAGCAGGCCGGTCCATTATGCACAGTAGCAGGCCGTGAACAGTATCTGGGCCGTGCACGTGTCGGGCCAGATTCAACCCGAAACCCTTTTTCATTTATGAAATGTTTTATTCAATTTTATTTACTTGAATAGTGTCTGATTTTCCAAATTTCATATAAATTCAAATGCTAGCTCAAAAATTCTGAAAATTTTTGTGTAGCCTTCCGATGAGTATGTCTATCCATGAAAAATATGAAACTTGAATTTTGAATACTTTTGGCATGATTTAAAAATACAAATTTTAATTGAAAATGCATCTTCCTTGATTTTTAATAATTATTCTATTTATCCAAAAATCATGAAAATTATTTTGACACTGTTTTATGACATGATCTACTTGTACAAAAAATTTTGAGCTTGTTTAAAGAAAGTTAAAATATTTAGTATTTCATGCTCTATTATTTCATGTGTCGAATAATTTGTTTTATGTCTTATAACCTAGGGTTTTGGGTGAATTTTGGATTGTTTCGTGAACCCTAAACCATGCCACTATCAAATGGTCCTTGAGAACTCCTTAGGCAATGGTGATGATATTCGTAGAGTAGTCCAACAAGTTGCACTACAAGAAATATGGCCTTCTATGACAATTTTCATATGACAAAGGACCTGTTTAGTCATAGAAAGGACGTGTTTATGACAATTTTTTATTGGATGACAAGTGTTTGTGACTAAGTTGTCAATTAGTCATAAAAATTGTCACCATGTGCTCTTCCAAGTCTTTATGACAATGGCTCATGACAAAAATATTGAAGTAATTGTCATCAAATAGAAAATATATTAAAAAAAAACAAATCCACCTTGGCACACTTGTACACTAAAATGGGCATATCCATACAAAGCATATGCAACCGAGAGATACATTTTTTGTTTTCTTTTAATAACTTCAGCTTATAAACAAGTTTGCAAGCCTTCTAGGTATATAATGTAACGGATAAATCGAAATGGAGCAAAAGAAAATCAAACATACTTGCAAAAAGGAAAATCGAATATAAATTACAAACGTATGAAGAAGGGAAAAAGAACCGAGACCAGAAAGAAAAAAACATGGAAAAATTCATGCCTATGCACGCACTAAATCCACTCGGGCCCGCACCTTCCTCGTACCGCCTCCCTCGCCGAGGTTCAATTTTTGCGTGGCGCGTCACCTCCCGCGCAAAGCGGCCTTGAGCGTGAAAAACGTAAAAAAAAAAACCACAAAGAGAGGCTTCAACCCGGCCGTGTGATAGCCGGGCAAACGTTACATACCAACCGAGCTACAAAGCATCTCATTTCATAATTTCTCTCGAGCTTTTTTTAATAGTTTTTATAAACGAATAGGCTTTGGTGAGCCAAATCATTTTGTATCTCATTGGGCTCTTGCGCGAACAATAATTTTTATCCGTTTGTTCTTGATGTTCATCGTGGAATAGTACTTTTCTTTTTTTAATGCACGAGCAAAACCCGAAAGTAGTTTATCTCACTCATATGAACTCCGAATTGGATGATTTTTTTTCCAAAGATTCGTATAAATACCTAAAGTTTGGTTTGGAAATTCTACAAACTTGTGTGAAAAACATAGTTTTAGTGTACAATCTTGTTGTAACAAATTCAACTAACGTCGACGTAGTGGTATTTTAAATTCTTCATAAATGGGCATACCTCTCGGATACTTGTATGAAACTCGCATAAGAGTTGTATTCATCCATGAACAAGATATAATCCTAGTTCGTTAAAATGATTTGATTTTTTTATGGCGGGATTATACACACATGTTATGCTTCCATGCCTATTTTTAGAATTTTTGGAGCACATTAGGATATTATTGACTTTTATAATCTGAGTCACTAAAATACAAGTTCGAGTAATCCCTATTAGAACACATACTTTTACATTGATTTTTTGGATGCGATCTTAAATAGACCATATCTTTGTATATCTGATTTTATATAACTTTTTGACATTTTTTAGATATGACCTGTAGTACAAGTTAGAGTTACTTTATGAAAATGTGTAGAAAATCACTTAAATCTTAGAAAATAGCAAATTACTTTGAAAATCCTTGAAAATCATAACTATCAACCCTTAGGTAGTGTAGTTCATGTGAAAATCAATTTTGGACTCGAGATTAAAAATTTATGTTTTTATAACATATTTATAAAACTAATTTGGACTGGATATAGAAAAAGAAAAATAATTAAAAATTGGGCTGTATTGGGCTCCAAAATGAGAATTGGATTCAGCCCAACCCAATCCGGCAACATGCTTAGCCATTGGATCGAATCGGACGGCCAAGGTGCATTGGGTCTTAGATAAAACAACCTCCTGAAACCCTACCCACTCCACCCCCCACGCCGCTGTGCATCAGGCACGACACCGCGTGCCCCCTTCGCCCTCCTCGCCGCTACCGACGCCGCGCCACCCACCAAGTGCAGGGCACCACTGTCGTCGTGGAAGAGGCTTAGGGCGGCGCCCCACACTAGCCCTTGCAGATCTGGCCATTTAGCTTGCTCCCGGCGCACTATCTCTGGCCGCTCGGCAGCTGGCTCCCCTCCCTCACCCTGCAACATCTCTACTGCACCTAGCCTCCTCGATCTGGTCTAGGGTGACGCAGAGGAGGCCCCCTGGCCTTGATCCAGCCTAGGGCCGGTGATGGGCACACACCAGGTACGTTGGCCCCATCTCTTCCCTTCCTGCTCTGCAAAACTATGGTTGATTCCATCCGCTTATCAGGATCTTGATTTTGATTTGATTTGATTCAAAATTCCATTACGCAGCTTGTTCGTGGAGGAGAGGTTGTTGTGGAACCCACTGCTAGTTGGCCATATCGTCCTCCATGCTGAGGGCCGCAGCTGATAGGGCCATCCATAGGCAGGGGCTCACGCTGACGGACGCCATGGTGTCCAGTATCCTGCAGCTCCTCAATCTCAGGAAGCGGCCATACCCGTGGCTCGGTGTCAAAGCGCAAGGCTGCAATGACCTCTCTTACACGCTCAACTATGCAGGTATATTTACTACTTCCTTGTACAGTTCAACTTCCTGCGCTAGTTTTTTTCTTTATCATTTCACATTAACAACAACCGATTTCATCCACTATAGAAAGGGTGTGGAAAAGAATAAAGTGATAAACTTATGTTATGCGACACACATGCTTACTGCCCCGTCATCTAATTTGAAGTTACTATGGTTTATTTGATGGATTACTGCTTTGACGTTCATCTCCCTGATTTTGCATTACTTTTGATGTGTTGTCCTGTTCTACATTTATATTGGCTCCTGATGAGAGGTTAAAAATTATTTACTAGGATTACTATACTAATAATAATACTTAAATAATGAATGAACTACCACTGTACTAGCTTTGCAATTTGCGTATCCTATATGGGTGAGCTACAGAAACAGAGTTGTGCGCAATCTGGCATTAGAACAAAATTCTCAGGACAATCACAACCAGTTGCTGCTAGTGCATGAGCTACCTTATTTACATTTTATATCATACATATAAATTGTAGCACAAAGACAATAGTGTAGCACACTTGTAGCAACAGGCCCCCTTATCTGATTTCTCTGTTAGCTTGTTTATTCGATGCAACTATAGATGGATGTTTGTTGTTGCTTACTACTAGCTCATATTGGCTTTTCAGGTTCTCTCTTTATGTGATCATCCATCTCCTGGACAGAAGTAAAGCTCATGCTTTGTACAGGTACATACAAGAATTCAATATTAGATAAGCACAAGTAAATCAGTGCTAAATTAGTCATTATGTAGTCTAGATGCTGCCATGTCGCCTTAATTTCCCAAATCGAATGGCTAGTAACCGCAGTTCCATTTATTTTGCACTACAGTTTCATTTGCCCCATTCTTACTTGATTATTAGTCACATTTGCAATCATTATTTTCTGAAACTAAGGACTAAAGTCTCTCTAGCGTTGGTTGAATAATAAAGTTGTGACCTGAAACTATAGCTCTATTGGTTGTTACTTCTGAAACTTTTGGTAGTTCATCACTTCTAAGATTTCTGCTTACTGTAACAATGCAGGTACATCAGCCCGTGGGTGTGGAACATTCATAGAAGTGATGGATCTTGTGTTGGAACCTGTATGTGAAATGATGGAAGATTGCTGCAAGTGTCATAGGTAGTGGTATTTGGATTGATCCAACAATTAGGTGCCGGTGTTTTACATAGGAAGTGATGTTAATAGAATATAATGTACAATTGTTTCGATATTTTGGATCATTAGTGGAATGTGAAGATGTGTAATTATATATTTGATATATGTTAATTTATATTGAATATACTGAAATTGGCTTTTCTATGATGCTAAATGGCTATATTATTCGCCTTTAATGGCTGTAATGAATATTGGGCTAATTGGGTCAAAATTGTTTTTGTGACAATTCATTTTTATCATGCTACCCATGCCACATCATGTGCCACGTCATATCATTGGACACTTGTCAACATCCTATCAAATATCTTATGACAAATATAGTGACTAATATAGTTGTCATAACCTAGTGACAACCGTGTAATTGTCACTTTCGTATAATGACAATTGGATCTATTAGTCACGTAAGAGGGATTGTGACAGGATTCAATGACAACAACTATATTGTCACTAGTGTGTCATAGAAGGGTGCAATGACAAGAAAATGGCTATAATTGTCACAATCAATTAGTCATAGAAGGCCTAAACTCTTGTAGTGTTGGTTTTGTTGGATTGCAACTTTATCGTGAAGGAAAGTTGTACTCAAGTGTTTATCGTTTCATACACTTTCGCGCATCATGTTTATATACACGACATCATGTAAAGCATATATTATTCTTCCGTATAGTGAACGAAGGTGAACGAGAGATCGTCGATCAAGCTTTCAAGAGGGTTTTCTTGTTGATCCGAGTTCGATTATTGTGATCCATCGTCGAGTCGGGTTATTTCACAACCAAGGCAAGCCCCGGTTCATTTAAACATTCCTTGTGTTTTTACAAAGCTTTATATCACCTTTGCTTTATATAATGCATTAGGTGATAGGAGTTGTGTGATAACCTAATTGATGCATTACCATTCCTTGGTTATTTCGATATCTACCTTGATAGCCCGTTTTGGTAAAATGCTTAGAAATGCTTAGCCATGCTAAATTAGTTAGACTTTTGAGTCAAAATATGACAAGTCTCTTATGATAGCCCGAATGGGCATTTGATGAGAAAGGATGCTATTTGATGAAACCATACCGGGATATGGTGTTGAAATTTGAGACCCGGTCGGGTAATTTGCATTGAGAATGGAGTCTCGGTGTAGTATTTTTCGGCTTGTCGATTAAGGACCGCTTCGTTGTAAGCAATGTGGATCGAGACTTTGGAACGCATTACCGCGCCCGAGGTCTTTTGACCAATGGCACGCCCGATCAAGGTCACCCCGGGCGGTCGAAACTAGTACTCGACCACATACTCCGGTAAGCCCGATCTCGGGGTGTCAAATCGAAACGTACAACCGCAAGACCGAGTGGAGAGATGGCGGGAGTAGCGTGTACACTCGTGGGTTAAAGTCCTAGATGCCCGTGGGTTAGATTCCCGGTGTGAGGTGTACTTGTGCTCTCGGGTGGCGTAGGACGCGGTTCCGTTTTGAGTATCCAAGAAAGGGTTGACATATGCAAGCTTAAGTGCTACATATGTCATGTGGAAAGAACTCCCCAAATTGGGTTAATCGATTTTAAATCGCCGTGCTTCTGGATATGGAGACTCGGTTTTCCCCTTACATCGTAGATTAATTATGGAACTCAAAGAGATGGAATAAGTGATGGAATATCTAAGAAGTGTGTGCTCTAATGTAAGATCACCTAGAGTAGGTGAGAAACTTAATTGGGATTAAAATATTGAAAGTAAGGACTCACTACTAGTAAGCTTTTCCAAAAAAAAAAAAAAGTCCTTGATTCTTGCTAAAAGCCTTACCTTGAATCCTATTAGACCAACATTCCTGAGTCTTCTCCTATTTTTTCTTTAGTCGGGTAAGACTTGTTGAGTACTCCCATACTCGGGGTTTGTTAACCCATGTTGCGAGGACCGGGTAGTCATGTCTCGCACGACAGCCCGTGTTGCATGACGATCCATCGGGAGGAAAGTGAAGACGAGTGAGTTGTGAGACCCGTAAGGGGCGGTCCGCATTAGTGTAAAATATGTAATAAACTTTCTACTACTCCTACTTATATATTGTAAAACTTGTTTAAAATAAATGGTTGTAAAATTATTGTAATATAAGTCTTTTCATTTGTTTTACTACGATTATGTATGAAAACCGTTGTAATATTGCAATGACCTCGTAAATCGGATCCTGGTTGGAATAGTTAATAGTACTTTTCAGGTTATGGGTGCACATATGTGGCAATTAGAGGTCGTTGTACCGATAATTAGTACATGTGGGCCCTATAATTTGGAAGGTTACATTACCGTACCGCATCGAGCCTCCTCCTACTAGTGTTACTTTAGCATTACTTTACAAAACTTCAAAAGGATTTGGGTCAAACTAATTTTATTCTTACTTTGGTCCAAATTGCTTATCCTCTTATCTTATTCTATTGAAAAACTTTCTTATCCTATTTCAAAGTGATATAAGTGGAGTAGCATTATATATTGCCCTACTTATAAAATCTTTAATGCAAAAGTCTTTATTGATTGTTACGTAGGTTCGATTCATGCATCATGTTTAAATCACTTGTTAATGTTTACCTTCCCCTTTAATGTAATTTGGGTTAAGTAGTATCAATCCTATTTTTGCTAACCTTTAGATCCTCTTACCTGAATCTTGGTAATCTGATCATAACCATTCTACAGGATGGCCCGTACTAAAATGACTCCTAGAAAGAAGACAGGACCAAAAGGCGTCCCTCGTCACCAGCTTGCAGCAAGAAATGATCCTGAAGCAAGTACCAGTCATACTAAAACTCATGAAGAAAGCAGTAGCAAGTCTAAGAAAGATCCTCAAGAAGAGATTGAGCGTCTGACCAGAGAATTAGATCAAGCTACCAGAGATAGATGCATTGGTGCAATTCAAATTGGAAAACTCGCAAGTCGAGTTGGAGCGACGCACTCAAGACTACGAAAAAATGTACTCAAGCCTTGATTGAGACGGTCCACGAGAAGACGGAGCTTCAAAGCACAGTGTGATCATCTAATTCAAGATAATTAGAATTTAGTAGCTTATGCGATTCAACTAGAAGCTCAAGAAGTTAACCTGAATGTACAAATTCAGCATATGAATGATCTCCTCAACCCGAATCACCAACCCCAGGCAGTACAAGATGATTTGAGTACAGTAATCCAAGAGGATGTGGAAGAAGAGGAAGATCCAGAAGAAGTGGAGCCTCACGTTAGTGACAATGAGTCAGAGAATGACCCTTGAGTAGGAACAAGATTTTGTAGAATATGTAACATAGCCTTGTTTAATAGTAAGCTTCTTAGATGAGCCTTGGGTAGACCACAGTGGGAACCTTGTTTTTGAATAAGTTATATGTGTTTGTTTCAGTTTGTATTTTCTTTTGAAGTTTAATAAATCTGGTTGGGTGATATATAGTTTTGTATTAAAAGCAGATGTCGCACAACAACAATACCAGCTCCCAGAATAGGAATGACCTTCCAAACCCTCCACCAGTTCCAACTAACTTGACCGATGCTATTGCGGCTTTGGTTCAAGCCACCACTGAGAACTCTCGTCTAATATGAGAAGTGGCTCAGCAGAATCAGAATAATCATCGTGGCAACAGAGATCGACATGATCATCAAGATGAAACCTCCTATCCAGATTTTACTGCCACTAAACCTCCGGTTTTCAACAAAGCTGATGAACCTCTGGAGGCAGATGATTGGCTCTCGCACAATGGACCAAAAATTTGAGTTGATCACCGCACCAATACCAAAAGCCATATTTTGCGACCCAACAACTCCGCAAATGCACCGGAGCTTGGTGGAAAAACTTTAAAGTGAGAACGACGGTGGGACATCGATTACTTGGATCGAGTTCAAAAATGCTTTTCGAGCTCATTTTATTCCTAGGGAAATAATGGCTAGAAAGCTAGATGAATTTTTGGCCCTAAGACAAGGAGAAGAATCAGTAATGCAATATGTTGGGAAATTTAACCATCTGTCACAATATGCCGCAGTCCATGTAGATTCCGATGAAAAGAAGAAAAATTGGTTCATTCGAGGTCTCAACCCTAGACTGCAAGCCATGATGAATGTGCGAGACACGGATACTTATCACGAGGTAGTAAATATGGCTATCTCTTCTCGAGGAAAAGTATCATGTTCTCCGTGAATATGAGAATAAGGGAAGTCGTGGAAAGAAAAAGTTTGGTGAATCTTACGTGGTAAAGCAAAACGCCCAAAGATTTCTTATCATCCCAGAAACCACAATCGTCCATTCTATCGTCCCCCCGGTATCAACAAAGGCAAGACCTTATTTTAAACCTCCGCTGCGACCCCTATTATCCCCGTCGGCCGAGTGCCCCGAGCATTCGCCCTCCCCTTCCTCCAAACCACAATTATACTTGTTTTAATTGTGGAAAGACTAGTCATATGGCTCGGGAATGCCCCAATCCCCGACAATATAATCCTAGTTACCGTGGAGTTTCGGGAATCGCAACAACCCAAGCGAAAGATCGAAAGGAAAGGGTGAAAAGAAAACCGGAAGGTGTATTACACCGCTGTCGAGGATATACTGCGGGGAACCGATCATGATGGGTATGTTCCCCGCCGCTAAACACCCCGCAGCATTATTATTTGATTCCGGTGCATCGCATACATTTATCAAGAAAACATTTGTGATGAAACATGAGATAGCTATTGGGGAAATGAAAGATGAATTCATTATACACTCACCCGGGGGGCGATGAGTACTAAAGAAGTGGTATACCGGATCCCCATAACATTAGGTGGATATGATTTCCCCACCAATATGATAGTTCTAAAGGATCAAGAAATAGATGTGATCCTTGGTATGAACTGGCCGCACTGCTATGGTACTATTATAGACACTTTCAATAGAACTATCAAAGTAAAGTTACCTAAGGAAAATTATGAACTCCTTATTCAACTTCCAATTGTAAAGAGGGCGCTTGAAAAAAAGTATGTGCAACTTGTGTTAAAGAGATCAAAGACATCCCAAGTAGTATGCGAAGTTTCCTGATGTATTTCCGGATGATTTACCCGGATTACCACCGAGAGAGATGTTCAGTTCGGTATAGAATTGAAAACCGAACTGCTCCCATCTCTCGAAGAGCTTACGTAATGGCACCAAAAGAAATTAGCCAAAATGAAAACTCGCTACAAGAGTTATTAGAAAAGGGTTTATTAGACCAAGTTCTTCACCTTGGGGATGTCCAACCATTTTTGTGAAAAAAGAAGGATCGACTTTGAGAATGTGTATAGATTATCGTCCACTTAATGAAGTGACGATAAAAACAAGTACCCTCTCGCCCCGATTGATTTACTCTTTTTGATCAATTAGCCGGAGCTAAAGTCTTTTCCAAGATTGATCCGAGATCGGGGTATCATCAAATCGATTAAACCCGAGGATATTCCGAAGACCGCATTTACCACCGGATACGGTCTTTCACGAATATTTGGTTATGTCTTTTGGTTTAACAAATGCCCCAGCTCATTTCATGTACTTGATGAATACGGTGTTTAAGTCGAATTGGATAGGTTCATGGTGGTATTTATTGATGATATCCTTATCTATTCCAAGAATGAAGAAGAGCATGCGAGCATCTCGAATAGTTTTAAAACGATTGAGAGACCATCACCTATATGCTAAATTTAGTAAGTGTGCCTTTTGGTTAAAAGAAGTACAATTCTTGGGTCATGTGCTATCATCGGAAGGAGTTGCCGTTGACCCAAGCAAAGTTAAGGATATCCTCAACCGGAAACCACCAACGATCGCTCATGAGGTCCGTAGTTTCCTTGGAATGGCGGGATATTACCGTCGATTCATTCCCGACTTCTCGTGAGTAGCAAAGCCTATCACGAGTTGCTAAAGAATCGCACCAAGTTTGTTTGGTCACCGTGAGTGTGAGCAGGCTTTTCAGACTTTGAAGAAAGCACTAACCACGCCCCGTTTTTAGCCCAACCGGACATTGAAAAGCCATTTGACGTCTATTGTGACGCATCCGGTATTGGTATTGGTTGTGTGTTAATGCAAGAAGGCAAAGTCATTGCCTATGCATCACGCCAATCGAAGCGGCATGAAGAGCATTATCCAACCCATGATCTAGAGCTAGTAGCAAATGGTTCATGCTCTAAAAATCTGGCGTCATTATCTACTTGGGTAATACTTGTCATGTTTATACGGACCATAAAAGTCTGAAATATATCTTTACCTAGTCAGATTTGAATATGCGCCAGAGAAGATGGCTAGAGTTAATCAAGGACTATGACATAGAAGTGCATTATCATCCTGGAAAGGCAAATGTTGTTGCCGATGCACTCGATCGAAATCCTCGTGTAATTGTCTTCACGGCCAACATAAGAGATAAAACTCTATGTCAGGAACTAGAGAAACCGAATATAGAAATTGTTGAACATGGTATGGTAATCAATGCTACCGTAGAATCAACCATCAAGTATCGATTATTGATGCTCGGAAGATAAGCAAAGGCATAGTACATATCAAGGAAAAGTAAGAAGTGGAAAACCCACTTGTTTGAATTGATGAGTCGGATGTGCTATGGTTTAAGGATCGTTTGGTGGTACCAAAGAATCTTGAGTTACGTCAACAAATCCTGGATGAGGCCCATCTGACCAGATATTCTATTCATCCCGGAAGTACCAAGATGTATCAGGATTTGAAACAAAGATTACGGTGGACAAAAATGAAGATTGAGATTGCTAGATATGTAGTGAATGTGACACTTGTCGAGTAAAAGTCGTGCACATGAAAGCCGCAGGCGCTTACATCCTTTGCTGTCCCCTCTTGGAAGTGGGAAGAAATCGAGTATGGACTTTATTGTCGGTTTACCCCGAACAGCAAAAGGGTTCAACTCTATCCGGGTTATAGTTGATCGACTTACTAAGATAGCCCATTTTCTACCGAGAAATGATAAGTACAAAGCAATCGATTATGCCAAGTTATATGTCCATCGGATTTTCGGTTTACATGGAGCACCAAGGCACATTGTAACAGATAGAGGTTCTTTGTTTATGTCCAAATTTTGGAAACAAATGCAAAAGTCACTTGGTACCAAACTAAATCATAGTTCAAAGTTATCATCCTCGGGCAATGGGGACAAACGGAAAGAGTTAATCAAATTCTAGAAGACATGTTGAGAGCATATATTCTCAATTATTCGAGAAAAGTGGGATGACTGTTTACCATTAGCGAGAGTTTGCCTATAATAATAGTTATCGGGAAAGTATTCAAATGGCACCGTTTGAAGCTCAGTATGGTCGCAGATGTAGAACCCCATTACATTGGTCGAACACTGGGAAAGATGGTTCTACTGAGTAGATCCGGTAAATGAAGCCGAAGAAAAAGTGAGATTTGTGCAAGATAAATTAAAAGAGGCACAATCTCGACAAAAAGAGTTATCTTGAGATAAAAGACGTAAATTTTGGAATTTGAAGTAGGGGATTATGTGTACTTGAAAGTGTCGCCCATGAAAGGAGTAAATCGCTTTGGAATAAAAGGTAAACGGCACCTCGATACATCGGTCCATTTCAAATCTTGGAAAACGTGGACCGGTTGCCTATCGACTTGGATTGCCGTAAAGATTATCAAGAAGTGCATGATGTCTTCCATGTGTCTCAATTGAAGAAATGCCTACGAGTACCAGATCGTGTGGTTGATTTCAAGAAGTTAAATTAGAACCAGATCGACTTACTCTGAATATCCTATTCGGATCCTAGACTAGAAAGCTCGAGTCACCCGAAGCGAGAACTATCGATGGTACAAGATCCAATGGAGTCAACATTCGGAAGAAGAAGCTACTTGGGAATCGGAAGATTTTCTAACGAAAAATTTTCCCAAATTCTCACTTTCTTAATCCGTAAATGTAAGACCTCTTCTTGTTTTATAGAATAGTTTGAGATGTGTTTGCTTGACACATTTCCTTTGCCGTTACTAAACCCTAGGCTTCAAATCTCGGGACGAGATTTCTTTAAGGAAGGGTCAGTAACACCCACGGTGTTACTTGTTACTAAAATGTTACATGTCATCATGATCATTGCAAAGCATACATGTTTAACCCACCATGTCTTGCATTGAACTAAAATAAGTTTATTTTATGTTTGGTTACGTTGTCGGTCGAAAAGACGCGGAAAGAATCGATTCCGAAGTTACCCCCCTTGTCGGAAACCCCGATTTGAAACCCTAGTTTGTCCCCTTTTCTTTAATTCAAAATTTATCAAGAATTTGAGGGTGGTCACAAAAGGGAAAAAGGTAGAGTTTTCAAAGTTGAGCAAAGTTGGTATTTTGAGTTTTCAAAGTTTAGTTCAAAATTTTAAAGTAATTTTGAATTCGACAAAACCCTAATTACCCCCTTTTCTTTATTTCAAAATCTAAGCAAAATTTGACAAAACTTCCAAAAACTAGTTTGTAGATCTTGTTGAGATGAACAAAAGATATGTACAAAGTTTTTCAAGTTTCTACATAATTTTAAAAGTAATTTTGAATTCAAATTTCCTACTTTTGACCCTATTTCAAAAAGTCTAATTTCCAGGCCGAATTTGAAAATGTTCCAATTATCAAATTTGTAGATCTTGAAATTTTAAGCAAACTTTGTTTTTGGAGATTTTCGAGTTTAGTTCAAATTTTGGGAGTAATTTTGAAATTAGGGTTTCAAATCAATGCAAGCATCTTGACTGACCCTATCCCCGGTCGCCACCGCCGACTTTCACCGTCGCGCCGCCGTCCACCGCCGATTTTCTCGGCGTCCGCGCGCGAGGAGCTTCGCGCAGGTCGCCGGCCACCTCATCATCCTCCTCCCTATAAATAGGTCGGCATCGCCGCCGCTTCTTCTTTTTCAAAACCGCCGCCGCCGGAACCACCTCCGCCGCCGCCGCTCGTTCCGCCGCCGAGTCTTCTCTCGCCAAACCAACTAGCCAGCAAACTCGCAACCTTCTTGCGCTCCTTTGAGTCCGGCCGCGACCCTCTTCGTCGCCGAATCATCCTCGCCGCCGTTCTTGTCCGCGGGTCCGGTCGGACCGCCGCCGCCGGGCGCCGTCACCACCACCGTGGTGAGTCTCTACCGCACTTCCTCGCGTTTTCCCTCCATCTAGATGATGTAGTCGTGGATCGACTCATCCTTTTTCCCAGCCGCGACCCTAACACGCCGGAACACCGCCCGAGCCGCCGCCGCCCGCCCGCCGTCGTCGGGTGACCTAGCTCGCCCAGCGTCCCTCGCCAAAACCGACTAGGTCCGGCAAGCGCGGAGCTCCCGGCCGCCCTCCTTCTTTCCGCTCTTTTGGTCCACCCGCCGACGCCGAACGCGGCCGCGCCGCCCGTCTTGTGATGGAGCGCCGTCGCGTCGTCGCCCGGCGAGCGCATCCCGCCCGGGCCAGGATCAACGATGAATGTGCCGGCCCTATTCGCGTTCCCGCCCGCCAACACCTGTTTCGACGGGCCGGTTCGTCCACCGTTCATAGCAGTAGGGTCCATTATGCACGATGGCAGGCCGTGAACAGTACCGGGCCGTGCGCAGTGTCGGGCCAGATTCAACCCGAAACCCTTTTCATTTATGAAATGTTTTATTCAATTTTATTTACTTGAATAGTGTCCGATTTTCCAAATTTCATATAAATTCAAATGCTAGCTCAAAATTTAAAAAAATTTTTGTGTAGCCTTCCGATGAGTATGTCTATCCATGAAAAATATGAAACTTGAATTTTGAATACTTTTGGCATGATTTAAAAATACAAATTTTAATTGAAAAATGCATCTTCCTTGATTTTTAATAATTATTCTATTTATCCAAAAATCATGAAAATTATTTTGACACTGTTTTTATGACATGATCTACTTGTACAAAAATTTTGAGCTTGTTTAAAGAAAGTTAAAATATTTAGTATTTCATGCTCTATTATTTCATGTGTCGAATAATTTGTTTTATGTCTTATAACCTAGGGTTTTGGGTGAATTTTGGATTGTTTCGTGAACCCTAAACCATGCCACTATCAAATGGTCCTTGAGAACTCCTTAGGCAATGGTGATGATATCTCAGAGAGTAGTCCAACAAGTTGGTTTTGTTGGATTGCAACTTTATCATGAAGGAAAGTTGTACTCAAGTGTTTATCGTTTCATGCACTCACGTGCATCATGTTTATATACACGACATCATGTAAAGCATATATTATTCTTCCGTATAGTGAACGAAGGTGAACGAGATCGTCGATCAAGCTTCCGAAGAGGGGTTTTCTTGTTGATCCGAGTTCGATTATTGTGATCCATCGCCGAGTCGGGTTATTTCACAACCAAGGCAAGCCCCGGTTCATTTAAACATTCCTTGTGTTTTTACAAAGCTTTATATCACCTTTGCTTTATATACTTTGCATTAGGTGATAGGAGTTGTGTGATAACCTAATTGATGCATTACCATTCCTTGGTTATTTCGATATCTACCTTGATAGCCCGTTTTGGTAAAATGCTTAGAAATGCTTAGCCATCCTAAATTAGTTAGACTTTTGAGTCAAAATGTGAAAAGTCTCTTATGATAGCCCGAATGGGCATTTGATGAGAAAGGATGCTATTTGATGAAACCATACTTGGGATATGGTGTTGAAATTTGAGACCGGGTCGGGTAATTTGCATTGAGAATGGAGTCTCGGTGTAGTATTTCCTACTTGTCGATTAAGGACCATTCGCTTGTAAGCAATGTGGATGAGACTTTGGAACGCATTACTCGCGCCGAGGTCTTTTGACCAATGGCACGCCCGACCGGGCGTCACCCCAGACGAAAACTAGTACTGACCACATACTCCGGTAAGCCCGATCTCGGGGGTGTCAAATCGAAACGTACAACCGCGTACTGGGAGTGGAGAGATGGCGGGAGTAGCGTGTACACTCGTGGGTTAAAGTCCTGGATGCCTGTGGGTTAGATTCCCGGGTGTGAGGTGTACTTGTGTTTCGGGTGGCGAGGACGCGGTTCCGTTTTTGAGTATCCAAGAAAGGGTTGATATATGCAAGCTTAAGTGCTACATATGTCGGTGTGGAAAGAACTCCCAGTACCGGTTAATCGATTTCAAAATCGCCGTGCTTCTCGGATATGGAGACTCGGTTTCCCCTTACATCGTAGATTAATTATGGAACTCTGAAGAGATGGAATAAGTGATGGAATATCTAAGAAGTGTGTGCTCTAATGTAAGATCACCTAGAGTAGGTGAGAAACTTAATTGGGATTAAAATATTGAAAGTAAGGACTCACTACTAGTAAGCTTTTACTGCAAAAAAAGTCCTTGATTCTTGCTAAAAGCCTTACCTTGAATCCTATTAGACCAACATTCCCGAGTCTTCTCCTATTTTTTTCTTTAGTCGGGTAAGACTTGTTGAGTACTCCCGTACTCGGGGTTTGTTAACCCATGTTGCGGGACCAGTAGTCATGTCTCGCATAGGCCCGTGTTGCATGACGATCCATCGGGAGGAAAGTGAAGACGAGTGAGTTGTGAGACCCGTGGGCAGGGTCTCATTAGTGTAAAATATGTAATAAACTTTCTACTACTCCTACTTATATATTGTAAAACTTGTTTAAAATAAATGGTTGTAAAATTATTGTAATATAAGTCTTCCACTTTGTTTTACTCGATTATGTATGAAAAACCTTGTAATATCGCAATGACCTCGTAACGGATCCCCGGTTGGAATAGTTAATAGTACTTTTCAGGTTATGGGTGCACATATGTGGCAATTAGAGGTCGTTGTACCGATAATTAGTACAAGTGGGCCCTATAATTTGGAAGGTTACATTACAAGATGACCCTTTCAAGTCTCTCATATGTGGTACCGGTGGATCCTTACTAAGGCAATAAGGTTATTTACGCCTTTCTCTCATAGTATGTGGTATTTCCGGACTAAGGCAAGTAGGACACTATGCCTTCTTCTCTCTCACCCTATATCTAAAGCTTATATCTGGAGTTCCTAGGTGGGGAGAAAACTAAATCTACTTACTAAGCATATATTGTAAGTTCAAACAATGGATCCAAAGTCACGAGTCGTACTGATGCATGTGCATGATGGAATGACTATGATGGTAGGTGTGAATAAATGCGATGAGAAAAAGTCTAATTCTTTTCTAGCTCTTTGAAAAATCATCTCTCTTTTGAAACTTGAAAATATTTTAAGAGAACCTGGTTTGTCTTTCTTTCTCTTTTTTCTTTCTTTATTTCTTTTTTTATGGAGAGGCGGGCATCTAAGTACCCATTGTTTTCAGCGGACACTTGTCCATTTTTTAACTCTTCTTTATTCTCTTTTTCTTTTAGGGAGGTAGGCTCTACTGGCCCGTAGGACACTTTGTCCGTTTTTTCATCCCCCTCTTTTTTTTTTTTTTTAAGTAAGATAACCCTAGTCTCTTATAAACTTTTGAGAGATAGACAAGAGCTCTATAAGATTGTTGACTGAAATGGATGGAATATTTTTGGTTGCTCTTCTCCCAGGACAGGAGTGGAACATATTTGGTGGATGTATAATGGAAATGTATGGTGGATGCGCACTTCCAGGGTAGAAGCGGCATATATATATGAGTGGAGTCTAGTGGAATGGAATATATGGATGTGGTGGATGGATGGATGGAGTGTACATCAGCATGACAAGCTTCTCAGGGTCGACAAAGTTTGAACAAACTCAATGCAAAGCAAGCGGCCTATATGTAAAAGGATTTTCTTAATCTATGGAGCATGTATATATGGTCGTGGTAGGAATTTCAACACTCACATCATACGGAACTTATCATGTATGTTTTTATAATTTTCAAAAGATAAATCTCCGAAATCTAGTATCACTAGGAGCAAGAGAAATAGCAGCTCGAAACCTTCATATATCATATCCGTCAATTACCTAGACTCTAGAGCAAGCATTTGCAATCCACGTATTTCGTGTTTAGGATAAACCTCAAGTCAAAGCAGTTTTATATTTAAGCTTCGAGAGAAATTAAGCTTGAAAGCTAGGTACTTGAAAGACATTACGACGGAGCAACTATTCATCATCTCCTTATTTTTTTTATGTCATTTTTAGTTGAGCAAAAGCGTAAAAGGTGTACACTCTCTCTTGATCATTTATTTATACTATAACTAACAAAGACTCTTTAAAGATTATATAGACTCACTCTAAACAAACTAAAGCAAACTAAGCAAACCAAATATCTAGCTAATAATAATAGTAGTAGTAAAGATACTTATCGAGAATAACTGGGGGTGCTTTCCCCAAGCTAGATTGGAATGTCGGGTTGATGATATAGGAGTTGAGGTAGATGGTGATAGTGGTGTTGTTTCATATATCTCTTCTCCTTCAAATCCTGCTAAACTCAAATAGACAACAAAGCTAGTGGAACTTGATTATGGGTTAGAGTTTAGCCACGTTGCTTTTGTTACCCGAGACTCTTAGCAAAGCATGAATATTTTTTTTGTTTTTCTTTATTTGTATGCAAGAAAAGATGAATGCATCTTTATTTAATTTTTATGCCACCACGGTAAGTATCTCTCAAGGTATTAAGCCTTAGATTGACTCACATGGGGCTTTCGGCTTTTTAAACATGCAAAGCACTAAACATTTTTATTGTCTTTTCAAATGCAATTTGAAAGGGAAATATGCTATACAATTAGAGAAAGTAAATATGCAATGCTGGGAATTAAATATGGATAACTTACCGAATTACCTCTCGGCGAAGGTTCGGGGATTTAAAGTCCTCCTAACATGACTTTCTTTGTCTCGCTCATTACTCCCCAGGGTATATTCGTAGTCACAATTGGTGGCTCGATGATTTGATTGATATTTCTTCGATGGTGTACTTGGGAGTTGCCTCTTTCTCACCCATTGTTCCTTGTTGTCCGGAGTGGTAGGTTCTTTTACTTCTTCTAAGGGTGATTCGGGTTTAAGGGACTTTACCTTCTTAGCTTTTAATTCTCTTCTAGCTTCGCTAGCAAGGAGAAAACTTGTTGATCTCTCTGTTCCACCAATACTCATTGCGTGCTTCTTCATAATCTTCCCATGATTCTCCTAGTTCTTGTGAGAACTCACCTGCGTGAGACGAACCGCCTTTTCTCGGTGAAAGTCGAGCAAGTTTTTTCCTTGATGTATGCTAAATCTTCCTTTACTTTCATATTCAATGCCTTCATGGCTTCTTTGTGTGCCTTGATATGATGCCCTATTATTGAATCTGCTTTGTACCTTGGTGTGATTTTACGGATTCATGATCCATTGCTTCTTTTGATGGCGTCTTCGTGGTTGACTTCTTCTTCTTTGGATGTTCATAAGTAGTATAACTATTGAAATACAAGCGTACCTTCTCTTTAGGGAATTGGAAGTGGATCTCTCCCGTTCTCATGTTGGCACATGTAGTGTTAAGGAATGGTCTCCCCAGCACTATTGGTGGATCTTGTTCTTCTCCCATGTCCATGACTAAAAAGTCGGTTGGGACATAGTGATCATTTATCTTTACAGGTACATCTTTTGCAATTCCTTCTGGGTACCGGAAAGACTGGTCCGCCATCTGCAAATGTAAATATGTTGGGTGCAAAGGCATCTTACCAAATATCATTTCATACATTACCTTTCCCATTAAGTTGATGCCGGAGCCCGTGTCACAATAAGTGTTATAGAATTTCTATTGGTTAATAGAACAATATATGGTAGGGACTCCTGGATCATCTAACTTTTGTAGCATTGGGGATTTAAGCAAGTGGTCGTTTTTACGAACGTGCACTGATTAATCATCATTACCTTTGTAGGCTGTGCCTTTTTATTTCTGTTCTTGTTCTTCTTGGCCTTCACCATCGGCTCTGCTGGTATCTCATAGATGTATGGTGTTCTTGGTTGAGCAGGGGAGGAAAGTTTCTTGTTTCTGAAATAAAATGTTCTCTTTCTCCCCTGAACATCAAAACAAATCTTTGCACTGTGGGCGTAGAGGATTGCCTTTGTTGTGTTCAAGAAGGGTCGGCCCAATATAATTGGAGCCTTCTCATCTTCCCCTGTTTCAATTACTGCAAAATCCGTAGGCACATATGCATTTCCAAAACTAATGCAAACATCTCTAAGTATACCCATTGGGTAGCATAGTGACTGGTCTGCAAGCTGCAAGCACATAGATGTATATAATAATGGTCTACCATGAATTTTCTCATAAATTACCTTAGGCATTAGGTTGACGCTTGAGCCAAAATCACAAAGTGCATTCTTGAATTCATGTGGTCCTATCTGGATGGTGATGATCAGTCTCCCTGGATCTCCTTTCTTAGGTGGCAGGGAGTCATCTAGCCAATCACTTCTGAGGTAGTCCGTGTGAAAATGACCTGCATTATATATATCGACAAGATTTGCGGTTTCTACTTCGGTTGGCCCGGTATTTCACCTGGTAAGGTTAGTTCCATAGAATTTGCCAATCTAGAAAGCTGATCCTCTATCATTTTATTAAAGCTATGTTGAGTTTTAATTGCTGAAGAAAAACTATCCATCCTATTATTTATGGTTCCTAACATTTTATCATTGGAAGCTAATTTTCTAGCTAAATTTTCCATAGCTTTTCCTTGGGTTAAAACTAAATCTCTTAAGGGAGGTTGATAAGAATTAGTAAAGTTATTACCTTGATAATTACCTTGGAAGTTACCTTGGAAGCTTGGCCTCTGTTGGTTCCATCCAAGATTCTGTGGAGGACGGTAGTTGTTGTTGTTATTGATATAATGTACCTCCTCTTTATTTCTGGACAATTCTTGCCCATGTGGCCGGTGTTGCCACACTCTTCACAAGTCATGCGAGAGTCAAATTGCATGACAAATCCTTGGTTCAGATCTCTATCCTCAAGTTTCTTCATTATAAGGTCCATTTTGGCGCACAACATGTCTACCTCTTTTTCACCGGTGCGTTCCACTTGTTCTCTTGCGGGTTGGACAATCTTCATTCCAACCGTGGTTGGAAGCCATCTTTTCCACAAGTTCTCGTAGCTTTGGAAATTGTAAGTGAAAGGAAAGCACCTCTGTTGCAAAGATCCATTGTCTCACAATGTACTCGTAGTGAGCCCATGATAGAAGGTCCGCATGAGTAACCACTTTTCCATCCCATGGTGTGGACATTCTGAGATGTATTCTTGGAAGCTCTCGCGCTCGGGACAGATTCATCGTGTTGTTGTTGAAAATTTGAAATCTTTCCCCTCAAGGCATTGGTCTTGCCAATTGGGAAGAATTTTGCTAGGAAGGCAGTAGAACAAAGTGACCATGATGTATTCTTCTCTTTTGTTGGTGTAGAACCATTTGCCGCTTTCCCCAAAAGTGAGAATGGGAAAAGGCGAAGTAGGATTGCATCTCTTGGTATATCTTTGATGGTGAAAGTGCCGCAAATCTCCGAAAAGTGTTGGAGATGAGCACTAGCATCTTCGTGTGCCTTTCCATAAAAACGGGCTGGCTTGCACCATGTTAATAAGTCCGTGGCTTGAGTTCAAACTACGATCTCCAATCTCAACTTCCGGTCCAAGTCGCGAACATTGGCCGTAGTTGGAGCGTAAAAAACTTCGCGAAGCGTCTTATCGCCCATAGCCTCAAACACGGGTGATAGGTCTTGCCCGATCGATCAACGTCCGAACCGTAGGGTGTTGGTGTCCTTCTAAGTTTGGATCTTGCCCTTCGATTAATACTTCGGATCGCTCTATATAATTATCGGGGACGGTTACTCCAATTCATTCATTTACCCCGCATAAGATAAAAACAAGCGGACAAACAAGGGTAAGCCTTGTTTGAGTAGTTGATAATGGGTCCTCGATACATTACGTGATGCAAGTGATATCAATCTATCCATGTATGTGTGTTTAGGTTTGGCTAGCACCCTTCCTTCCCGGCAAACGGCGCCGGAAATGCTTGTTGACATCTCTAACGCGATCCACATCTAGGGCGGCACCGAAAATGTATAAATGGTATCTATCTAATGAGTTAGCTTGGATGTGGAGTTAATCTCACATTCCAATAAAAGTCAGATCAGAGAGTTAATAAAGTTAGACGGAATTAGTTATGGTTTATGACTCTGTAATCATTATTGATGGTGGAGTTAATCTCACCACGATAGGCACAAAAAGTCGCACCACACATTCTAGCATTGCCTACGAAACTAGTCTGTCACCCTAGCTCACAACGCTAAAGAAATGCATGAACGGATATTCTTTATATGACACTTGAAACTCTTGCAATAATAATATAATTCTGGTATCTGCAAGCGCACAGATAGAATTACCCAATTGTAGCACTTCACCAGGAGTCTATCCAGGTATCGTATTTATATTCTACCGAAAAGGAGAGGGGTAGGCTATGGGTAGGTTGATGATTTAATGTTGATTCACTTGCAGTGGTGTAATGTAGAGTAAACCATATGCATCATACTAAACTCAAACTAGGTAAGTCACAAGGTAAAGATAAATAATGATAAATAATAATAATGATAATAACATTCCAAGTCAAAGATAATAGTGTGCCACTAGCTTTGGTGTCATAACTGGCTAAATATCATGGTATAGGTAGAATAGGATGGAATATTCCTAAGTTACTCCTAATTACATGTCAATGCATACTACAATTAGTGCAATACATCTAGTCATCATCGTATGAAAGCATTATATCTACACATGGTGAATATTACTAAGGAAGATTAGGAACAAAACCAACCTACCATAGTAACAAAGTTCAACTAGCCCTACATTCGGGGTGGACTCCAAAGGACTCAATGGGAGTATCACATCCACGATCTACCACACATCCCGTATATAGGGTGATGTCGCGAGCAAACGCGTTGTATAAACACCACGTTTACACATTGTCGACCACCCACATAGTGACCATCTACATGAGCGCTATACGACTCCATGCTTGAATATAAAAGACGAACATACTAAACTAAATATATAATCATAATAAGCATGGAAACATATAAATAAGAATATAATCATTAAATAGAATAATGTCATAGCAATTGTATTCTAACTAAATACTTACAATGATGAATACAAGAGAGAAGCCACGAGAAGCTCTTGCTTACGCTGCTTCTTGACGATCGGGAATTCAAGACAATACTTGACTTCCTCTAGAACTAGCCTAGATAGCTATTGCTCGTTATGGTGGAACTAGGGCTTAGGGTCTTGACTTGGAGTAGGATGACTTCGAATGAATGAGAATGAATTAGGGTTTCACCCGAGGGTCGGGGGTCTTGTTATATAGCCCTAGGCGATGAACGAGAGCCCTTGGATCAAACCGACCTTGATGGATGGACTAGATTGCTCCTCATAGGCGGTGCTGAACCGACCTAGAATGGGAGGCTGACAGGGGGTCCCACCAGGGCGGCCGCCGCCTGGCCCTAGGCCGCCGCCGCCGGCTGCGCGCGTGAGCCCCATCTTCCTTCGGTGCTCTCGGTCTCTTCCGGAATGTTCTAGTGTAGGTTCCACGTTGGGTTACGTCACGGATACGTCTTTATGTCGTAGGGCTTGCAATCTCTTGGGCATTTTTCGTTTAATCCTCGAAAAATATATAAATCACCAAAGCTAGTGGAATCATGTTAGTCAAGCCGCTATACTATGTTAATATTCATTTTAAGCCCTTATTTTCGTTTTAAAAACCTCTATATTTTATGCTATAAGGTATACCAACACGGCCATGGCTGCATGGTCGGGCGGCGGTCATCGCAAACACCATCGCAAACATGAATGAATATAACACCTAATTACCACATAATCATCCATCACGCACCAAAAGTAAGATAGATCACATAATGCAATGCATGGGTGCATTGTCATCATCATCAACATATACATAGATTCATGCGAGTCCACTCGCTACTCTTGCCCACCACCACGCTTGTGCTTGCACAAACAACCTCCTACACTCATCGCGGATCCTACACTCCTACACCGCAATACAGTCTTTGCTGCCACGCTCCCTCCACCCACGAGGTTCATGGCGCCGTTCACGTCATACGCACTGATGCCCATCCGCGAGGCGCCGGTTTGGCGGAGGGAGGAAGATGCGGCCTCACCGCATGGGGCACCACCAGTCGTCATGCAAGACCGCCACGTCGTCAGCGGAGCATTGCACGCTTCTCGGTCCTCGGGGAGCCATCGTCGCCGCCAGTGTCGCGCTCCACCTCCCGCAACACATCTCGGGCATGGTCATCATCGGCGGGTGGCGGCGTTCGCTCAGAGCGCAAGAGCTGCACACATACCGAAGCGAAGTTCATGCCCCGAGTTGGCGGCTTGTTCCAGGAAGTCGAAGCGGCGGCGAGACGGTGCCGCTGCTTTCCACGAACACGGCATGCCTGCTGGAAACACGCCTCCGTGTTGCTGAACTTGGCGAGGTCGGTGATGAGACTCGCGCTGGCCCGGGCGCGAGTAGTACGGCGCCCCCCTTCCATCTCGGGCCGGTCCAAAGACCAGTCCAGCGGGATGCTCCGTCCCACTATGGCGAGGCGGCACGCCTCCGTGCCCGGGACCGCCCTTAGATTCATGAGGCCTCCATAGGATGCTTCGCGGACATGGCGACGCTGAGCGCTATGTGCTCAAGCACCTCCCGCGGAAGGTTCTCCATGGCTCGAGGCGCAGCCGGCATGGTTTTCCGCGAGGATCTCGGGCGCGCTCTTGGTCCGGGGAAAAGGAAGATGAACAGTTCGCCGATCAAATTAGTGGGCAAAAAATGCGTTTTTAGTAGTAGTACTAGTATGAGTGGTGCGCTGCTTTCAACAAAAAGTAAAAGCAAGTAAGAATACAATAGCTTGACACACCATGATTTTAAAAAATTTTAGTAAGAAAAACCATCACATTTGGAGTTACTATGAGGGAGAAAGACTAGTCACAAGTCTTGGCCACGGATTAAAAAAAAAAATCAGATTAAAAAGCGGTTATATAATACGGCGCGTCTGTGTTTCGAAATTAGTAACTGGACTTACGTCTCCTCGTGACACGTCTTTGGTCATATCCACGACCTTTGCAATGAATGCGAATCCTTTGTGTATCCTACACACGTTAGTGTAGACCGCGAAGTGTCATCGATTGGGCGTGACGATCGAGAGACTCCCTTTTCCGGGGGCGGGTCTCAGAATCGGATTTCTGCGTTTTCGCGAAATTTTTGCGCCGAGCTTTCGCGAAATTGAAAAACCCCGCCTCTCCCCTCACAAAGCGATTCATTTCATTCTTTATCCCCTCACAGGCGATTCATTTCATTCCTCGTCCTCCTCCTCACAGCGATTCTAGGGTTCCTGCCGCCTCATCCGCCCGCCGTCCACCGCCACCGCCACCGACTCATCCGCGCCATTCAAGCCGACGCCGCTTAGCCCACGACCACCTTCTCCGACGGCTTCTTCCTCCACCCGGCGATTCTACGGTTCGATATGTAGCCCATCAATCTTGTCTGCGTGCCTCTTTTTCCTGAACTACATTTTTTTGTGATCCGTGCCTCTGTGGATTGGGTAGTCCTCATACTAGACTTCCTCTACGCCTTTCTCATAGGAAACTACAACCTAACATGCCCTAAATCAATCAAGCCAAACTACTATTTGTTTATATTCCTCTATTCGTGAACTTTTTGTTTGGGTGATCTCAGGCCTCTATGGATTGTGTAGTCCCTCATAGACTGTCTATTACAAATTTGAACGTATAATTATCCTCACATGGATATTTTGAGTTGTAGGTACTAAACTTGACACTTGGATGCTACTATAACTATAATGAACTGCTACTAAACTACGCTTTGTTTGTATCCCTCTTCTCTGAAAGTACATTTTTTTGTTCTTCGCCTTTGGTTTGTGTAGTCCTCATAAACCGCCTATTGCAAAATTGAACTGTATAATTCTATCGTCACATGGATATTTTGAGTTGTACATACTAAAATTGACACCTAATCGCTACTATAATGTTGCTATCTTGTCTTACAAAAATGTTCCTACTAAATGAATCTGTTACTAAACTACGCTTTGTTTATATCCCTCTATTCGAACTATATTTTTTTGTGATCAGGCGCCTCTCGTGGATTGTGTAGTCCTCATAGACCGCCTATTACGATTGAACGTATAAATATTAGGGACTTGCTAGTTTCCGTGTGACCGAAATTTTCAAATTTGTTCGGTGACGGCTACTTGAGTGAATTCCATCCAACAACCGGCATCAACACAAATGGCCTGAATTTTTCGGTCGCCCGGTGAGGAAAGGTGATAATTGTATCCTCGGATGGATATATAGAGTTGTAGAAACTAAACTTGACACCGACCGCTACTATAATGTCATTATCTGTGTGTTTTGTCATAGGAAACCGCAACCCAAACAAATTGCCTATTAAATGAACTGCTACTAAACTACAGCTTTGTTTATATCCCTCTATTCCCCGAACAACATTTTTTTGTGATCTGTACCTCTATTGATTGTGTAGTCCTCATAGACTCCGCCTATTACGAGGATTGAACCGTATAAATACTAGCGAATTCTCCGCTGTTCTTTCTGTAGGAAATGGTATTGTTCAAGGATTGAATTGTTGTACTTGTGTAATCTCAAAAAAGAAGAAGAAGAATTGTAACGCTAAAGAAATCTGATCACAATTAGCTATTGAGCGTAATTACTTTGTGCGGGTTAGAAACAGAGTTTGTAACGAAGAACTTAAATGAATGAAACATAGTACATACTCATTGGCATAAAGATTATTTAATCTTATGTTTAAACTCCAAGCTGAACCAATATCGAATAGAAATATTTAGATATGTGAGGAAAGGTGAATTGTATCCTCGGATGGATATATAGAGTTGTAGAAACTGAACTTGACACCGACCGGGGGTTGGTGGGTGGGGAGGAAAGGTGAATATACATGCTCAAGAACAATGACCGCTATGTCGAGCACTATTACTATCTTGTCTTATAAAAATGTACCTATTAAATCAATCGTTACTAAATTTCAGTTTGTTGTATCCCTCTTCTCCTGAGATATATTTTTTTTGTTCTCCGCCTTTGGTTTGTGTAGTCCTCATAAACCGCCTATTGCAAAATTGAACTGTATAATTCTATCGTCACATGGATATTTTGATTTGTACATACCGAAATTGACACCTAACTGCTACTATAATGTTGCTATCTTGTCTTATAAAAATGTTCCTACTAAATGAACTGTTACTAAACTACAATTTGTTTATATCCCTCTATTCCCGAACTACATTTTTTGTGATCTCGTACCTCCTCTGTTGATTGTGTAGTCCTCATGGACCGCCTATTACAGGATTGAACTGTATAAATACTAGCGGAATTCTCCACGCTTCTTTGCGGGTAGGAAAAGGATATTGTTAAAGGATTGAATTGTTGTACTTGTGTAATCTCGAGAAAAGAAGAAGAATTGTAATCGCTAAGAAATCTGATCACAATTAACTATTGAGCGTAATTACTTTGTGCGAGGTTAGAAACAGAGTTAGTAACGAAGAACTTAAATGTATGAAACAGTACATACTCATTGGCATAAAGATTATTTAATCTTATGTTTAAACTCCAAGCTGAACCAATATCGAATAGAAATATTTAGATATGTGAGGAAAGGTGATTTGTATCCTCGGATGGATATATAGAGTTGTAGAAACCGAACTTGACACCGACCGGGGGTTGGTGGGTCGGGAGGAAAGGTGAATATACATGCTCAAGAATAATGATCGCCTCTGTCGAGCACTACTTCTATCTTGTCTTACAAAAATGTGCCTATTAAATGAACCGTACTACAGATTGTTTATAGTCCAATATTCCTGAACTACATTTTATTTGTTCTCTCGCCTCGATGGTTTGTTTAGTCCTCATAAAAAGCCTACTACGGTTATGCGTTGGAAAAAAACAAAGCCTATTACATAATTGAACAAGATTATTTTAACCTCGGATGGATATATCGAGTTGTTGATATCGAAATTGACACCGACCGCTACTATAATGTTGTCATCCATGTGTTGTTGTCATAGGAAACTGCAACAAATTCTGCCGCTTATTTTCTTTATAGATGAATATACGTGTTCAAGATAGAACAATGACCGCTTCCTGTCCCTTACCCCCTCAGATTTGCCGGTGAAGCTTTGTCGTGTGTCTTTGGCAGGTTGACGACGCCGAAAATGGTAAGTCATGCGGCTATGTGATATACAAACCTTGCTTATGGTTAGCTTTTTTTTGAGTGCTAGCCGTTGACTTCTCTCGTGTAACTTCAACTGCTTTTGATATAGGCGTCGATGATGACACATGTGCAACATCATCCGGCAAAGAAAACAACTAATTCTCTAGAGGATGGTCGAGAGATACATATGAAGAGACAAATACATGAGACGGATGATGCTACTACAGGGGGCTGAATTCGGGAGTTTGTACCGCAGAGGGGCGATCATGTGGCCTGGCCGGTGCGAAAAGGGGAGGGTCGGGACCATCACAAGGTGGCCGATAATAAGATTGTTGTCACGGGGCTCGCTTCGGACGGGTTTCCCACTTCTAAGGAGGCCAAGCTAAGAATGAGGAGACTTGTTGGTCTGATTGCTAGACAAAGGGTCCCCTTGCTCACAAAGTTCGGGCCTATTCCTTAAGTCCTCAAGCCAAGAATGAAATATTTGAGGAGTGTGTCCGAATTCATTGGAGTGTCCATCCAACTTAAAGGAAAAAGCATGTAAAAGGGTGTGGTAGGTGGTAGGAAAAAGTTTTAGGACCCACAAAAGCGATCTAGTGTGCAATTATGTCAACAAGGGGAGGGATGCCACGTTGAAGCACCCATACATCCCCAAGGAGGATTGGACACTTTTGTTCAAGCGAATCGCAAAGAAAAGAGGCACTGCAAAAAGTCGAGATACAAGGAGCTTAGGCGGAGGAAACCAAAGAACCACCACGCCTCGGGGACAAGAGGTTATGAAGCAATGTCCGAAAGGTGGGCGAAGGAGGGGACAGGGGACTTAGTCGACAAAGGAATCCGTAATGCTTGGGACGAATATCCTAAGATCCGCGCTACGGCTTTTTTGCGTGCACGCAAAGAACCCGGAATTGTTAGGTGACAAGGCTCAAATTGTTTGGAACGATGAAAGAGCTCGGGCTTTAGGTGAGAAGCTTTTAGAGGATGCAGCCCATGCTTCTTCTGAGGTCACTGGTGTAAGGGAAAGAGATATGCTCACAGGGGTCCTGGGCACCCCAGAACAGACAGGGAGTGTGCGTGGGGTGTCTAGTTGGTGTGGTTGGAAGAATTGGCCGGATTGCACTGACATGTATAGAAAAAGGAAGTCTCCAACTGCGGCGGCCGAAGCAGTTAGAGAAGAGCTTTTGGCTAGATTGGATGAGCTCCAAGGTAAGGTGGTGGCGTTGCAAGAAGCACAAGCACAAGCACAAGCACAAGCACAAGGTTCCCCGCCCGCAACACCCCTAGCGCTGCGGGGGGATCGAAGAGCGTGCGCCTCGCCCAATCCGATAGCCAATCGATGTCGCACCAGGTTTCCATTCCGTAACGATGTACCCTTGTAACGAAGACCGGAGGTTATTGGGTTGAGGTAGCTAGGGGGAAAGGTACACCCGAATCACCCAGAGCTACTTGAGGGTCAACCAATACTGGCAGGACATACTGTTGTAACGATTGAACATGTAAATCCTGGTTTTGATGCTACACTAATGGATTCGCCGACAGGCGAAATTAAGACTCTTGGCCGCTATTTTTAAGAGGATCCAAAGGAGGCGAGAGACCTTATGACTGTAACACCCCAATAGTCGCCTTGTTCGCACCAAATTGTTCCGCACCAAAACCTCCTCCGCCTCTGTCTCGTGGTATTAGTCGGTCTAAAGGACCATATGGCACGCACCACAGGTTATTAAATGGGGATGACAAGAATGACCGAGTCCCTCTCGGACTCGAGTGCAATGGGTGGGAATGAGATGACTAGCTTGCATGCCAATGGTGATCGAGTGCCTCTCGGGGTGCAATGGATCGAATGCGGCGGCTCACACTCATGCCAATGACGTTCGGATTGCCTTGCGAGTGCATCGGCTAACAATGCGGAAACTAGCTCTCAAGGCATGAATGATGAGAGTGCCTCGCAGACTCGCAGGAGGCGAGAACGCGGGAGTGGCTCGCATGACAAGAATGTCCGTAGTGCCTCTCGTGAGTGCAAAATGAGAAGCGAGAAGCGTAACCAAACAAAGAAATGTTCCAAACAAGCATGTTTCGTGCAAGAAGAGGCATGGAGCATCCAACGGTGACGAAGATACGTTCCCGAAAAAAGTCGCCCCTTATGACCGTAAGCAATTCGAGTGCCCGTCGGTGCGATCGGCCAACCCTAAGTACCCGGCATGGATCTCCAATGCTCACGCGAACGAACAGACTTAGTACGGTAGGGACTTGTTGTGCTTGCTCTTCATAGGTGGTGCATGCGGCGGCCGGGTCCAAACATGCCAAAGGTGGCGCATCTTGCATCTCCCGGGAAAGAGGCCTTTTGGCGTGACACAGACGAAGAGGCTAAGATCAATGTGGGTTTCGACGACCTGTTGGACCTCGTGACCTACTGGATGGATTGGATGTGGCCATCCTTCGCTGCATGACACTGTGAGTACAATTTCTTCTATTCTCGACTTATTCGATGCCTCTTTCATCTATTGCTTACTAAATTTGCTTTGCATGCTTCTCTATTCCTAGATGCCCTTTCCCGAGAAGCGAGGGCCTCGTCTTTGTCGGTTGGCTTTCTTGATCCCGAGCCATTGACCTTTGAAGGGCTGACCGGTGGGCTTGCCAGCAAAGGCCGTACATATCTAGAATTTGGCCTACGGAAGCATCATGACAAGGACTTTGTCATGTTTGCGCATAACCCAGGCCAACACTGGATTGCTGTTGTCATAGCTATCAAGTGGAGGAAAGTCTATTTCGTTGACTCTGTGCCCAGCACAAAGACAGAAACGCTCCCGTTGAAAACTTTAATACAACAGTGAGTGTTTCCTAACCTACATCTGACCCATGCATTTTTTTCTTAATTATGTTACTAAAAATAGAAAAGAATGTGACCTTTTTACATTTTACTCATGTGTAGCCTTGTTGAGCATGTTTTCAATCCGAAGGGATAAGGACGCAAAAGTTTGTGGTTCACGCCAAGTATGCAAAAGTAATTGTTGTGCTTCTCCCCGAAGTTGTGCACTTGCCACTTGGGTTTCCATTCAGCGAATAACCATCAGTGTTTCATATGTTTGCGAAGTATTTGGGCGCAAACCGATAACAAGACATGTGGGTTCTACACGGCGCACCACTTGATGGTTGCGATGAATCAAGCTCATTTGGATCGTCACGAGGTAACTTGAAGTGCAGCTCCATCTTGTGCCTATCTTTGTTTGGCGATAAAGACCATGTGTACAACAAACACTTATGGCTACCTTTTCTTTGTATTAGGATTTTGACTTGCGAGTGAACCGCTCAATTTGGGTGATATTAGAGAGAAGATCGCCAAGTTTCTTATGGAACATGTCATCGACCCTCGACGGCGACTATTTCGATTCAGAACCGTGAGTTGCTTCGCTCCCTTGCCGCATCACGACCGGCGGATACATGCACGTGAACTGTGTTATTTGTGTTGTGAACAATGCGTGCCGCGCCCCTGAACAACTAGGTGCGTGTGAAGAACAATCGATACACTTGAATTTTTAATGTCGCCGGGCGCCGCCCATTTGTTTGTGCTTGGACCTATGTATATGTATTATATATACGTATTAATAATATCAATCTTTGGGTGTCGACGATTCTAAGTCACATGTGTCTGTAACGCCATCATTGACACGCACTCATCAACTATCTAAGAGGCGTCTCAAGCCTATGGATAGTTACAGAACTGTCTCGCCCCGATGCGCTTGCGTCGGTTGTTTTTCGCGATTTTTCCCGTCGTGCTCCCGAAAATTGCGTCCAAACGTCAACCTCGTTGCGCACACCTATAGCAGTGCGGCGTCTTTAATTTTCCAAGAGTTACAAATCGATGGGTCATTGTAAGCGTCAGTAGTCTCCGCACGGTATAGTCGATTTTAGGTGCTAAGCGTGCCGTAAACATAAGAAAGCACGGTCGGGTACAGAGAGCGGTGTCCGTAAAAACGAATCCACGCTCACGCACGGATAAAACGAAGGGCGTGTTCGTAAGTAGTACAAACCACGACGCTGCGTGTGGCGGCGCCTCGTATGGGTGACGAACAATGAGCGGTTGCATTTCGCATAATGCGTATTAAGGAAAGCCGCCACGCATACTTTTACTGCCCGCGTGTTCAGTAAGATTCTAACGATTACGGCCGTGCGGTGCGCAACGGCCGTCGGCGTGTGGCCCGTTCTGGGCGCTCTTTGACACGAAGTGCAGACATGCAAAGTCGCCACGCTCACACATTGGGCCCGTCGCGTCGGTAACTTTGGAAGGGATACGATCGCTGATTCATGCCGCGTGTTCAGAACGTTACCCGAAAAGCTACGCTTCATAGGAAAACTTGTTCGTAGGTATTGTTCACTATAGTCGAACAAAAACGAGGTCACGTAACCCGCAAAAAACCGTCTGTGATAAAGTGTGTTATAGACCCTCGGTAAGGTTTTGGTGCAGAAGTCGACATTTAGAGACCCTAATGGGCGACGCGCCTTGCGACTATAGAAGCCCTCAACGCGCGATCAGAGGCCTTTTTTTACATAGTGCTTGCAACAGAACCCTAAATTTAAAAAACAGTTAGTGACTCGGCAAACGTCAAGAACCCTAATCTCAGTAGACGCTATATACACTAATCTCAGAACACACTATAAACAATAATCTCAGCAGACGCCCCAGAACCCTAATCTTAGCAAATGCTCTATACCCTAATCTCGGAAAAATGACAAGAACCCTAATCTCAGCAAACGCTCTATACCCTAATCTAAAAAATTACCGAGTAATCGACCATAAATTACGAACATATATTAATGAGCAAATACCTTGAACCCTAATCTTAGTATACTCAGCATGTATTAATGAGCGGGACGCCAAAAACCATAATGTCGATGAGACACTCTAAGTTTTTCTATAGTTATAAACTGATTCAACATACATCATGTACTACTGAATAACTAAACGTATTGTTCTATTCACTTAATAGCAGCTTGCGGTTTTGACAAATCACTCCTCCCCGCTAAGGTACATCAAATCCTTTTTCAAACTTTTAGTTCAAATCTAATGTCAAATTATCTGAAAAAAGGAATAACAAATACTTCAAAATGAGATTTAGTATCGTGCGAAGGATGTCAATTCAAAGAAGATGAACGAGAAATTACTGCGGTGGCGTTGCAACATATTGATGAGGCCTCCTAAGTGATGATTGCCTAGAACACATTCCAATTTGTAGATATGATTGTGATTACTAAGTTAATGGGGTGGTGAAATTACTGCAGTGACTTTTCCCAATGCAGAAACCTCTGCACCCCTCGACCTTGTACATACATAAGTATTTCGTATGCCTTATATGAAAGACAAAGATTCAAAAAAAAAACAAGTTGACTCCTATTCCCGCACTCATCTATACATACACAAAAATGAGGGAGCATCAATTACTTAATCCATTGGTTGAGTCATTAGTCCAGCCAGCATGCCTTCTAAACATGATTACTGCAAGTGTTACTACTACTAAACATGATTACTTGAAAGCCATTGGTCCAGACTCCGGCATGCGCGCCACCGTCCCGAGCTAAAAAGTTGTTGCACACTAACTAAAAAATACGAGAAAAGATGTCATGTTTCCCATGAAGCAAACAAAAGAACCGCACACCAAGCGCACAAAAGCTATCCCCCGCACATTCCTAATAAACTAAAACATTGCATCCGTCATGGTAAGTTGCTACATGGTCACGCTACGATCTTACTGAGCTACAAAGAAGAAGCTCGGGAGGGAATTTCTTGGAGCCTTCATTCAGCTTGTGGAACAACATGTAGTAGAGCGCTTGAGCCTTGTATTGCTTCCCAAATTCCTGCAAAAAGAGTACAATGACAACAATCAAATGACTATTATGGTTAAACAAAAAATAACAAAACAAAAATGTAAAAAGAAGATTGCAAGACAAAAATAACCAACCACATTTGTCTCCCCAAGCAAAGAAAGCGAAACGCAATCATAATGGTCCATGAACATCATGATATGTGAAGCATCGTCGCAGCCACGAACAAACTTGGGGACACAAACAAATGGCAAGCCAAATTGTGAGAAATCGATGAACTTTTTCTTTGTGAATTTCTGAAAAGTTCATTTAGTCGACCACGTATCCGTCCAAATGATTTGTCCATGGTGGTTGGCTCGATCTTCGTCATTAGTCCAAGGAAATGGATCAAGAATATCAATCTGACCATGAACTAAATTGACACAATATAATGACCAATGACCCACGCCACATGTTGCATCACTAGAATGGTGCACAAGCATCATAACCTATGATTTTTTTAAAAAGGTATTAATACTCGTAACATGTAAACAAGTGCTATTAATGAAATTCTATTATTGATATAATTAATCGCAAATTACTGAAGTGTGAATTAAAAAATGATTACTTGGATGGAGGGATAATGAACCTGAATTGTATAAAACATAAAGGGCATGGAAAACTAAGAAAAACTATGAAATAACTAAAACAAAGGCAAAACTAATTACCGAAAACTAAATCAAAGTAATTTACTTACAATTTTTGAGTGCAATATGTCTACAGAATCAAATGTGTTAGAAAGGTAGAAGAGCAGTAGTTTGAGTGAATATGAAGACCCCTTGTCATGATCCTCAATCGAATATGTCTCTCGAACAAATTGAACAAAAAGTTAATGAAAAGATAAAACAAATTGAATCAGCTATCATGAACTCGAAACTAAACATATATAACTAAGCATGAGCATATATTACTAAACATGTACTTAATGAGTGAACAAAAAATAAAAGACAAATAACTAAGAATGTGCATAGTACAAATACTTAAATTATCCTGCATACGAGGGGATAAAGCAATTACTGATATGTTTGTTGGCAATTACTGATAACTAAGAATGTGCAAAGTACAATTACTGATCTTGTAGAAAACAATGTGAAAGGCAATTACCGATATGTTTGTTGGCAAGATTATCCTGTACATAGGGGATAAAGGGCCTCTTTGCATCTTTGTCATCAATCATCAAGCAAGTACTAAAAATGTCGATGAAATCGATGATGCATGTAGTATCATCCAAGAATGATTTGACAATGGTATCTCTCCAAATTAAAGGAAAATGAACTGTGACAAACTCCACCCATATTTTGTTGGAAGTAAGAGCAACTGCATAGAGTGTTGTGAGAGAAAATATTTTGTTAAATGTGTGAAAAACAGTTAACAACAAAGTAACCTACACGTAAACAAATGGGAATGGGACATATCAGTACTTACTATTCCAAATCTTTTATAACCAGACCTCTCAAAATAATATCCCTAAGCTTCATTGTTTGCTTTTCAATATTAGGTCGCAGTAGAGAGCATAGGGGCTTAGATGAAGAGACAATGCTATCCCCGGTTGTCGCCATAGCCAATTGACATCCAAGATTGTATGGGGGCTGCAAAAATCATCTTTTTTGCCTCTTGTATGTATGGCCATACCGCTGATTGAAAGGAAAAAAAAAATTAAAAGCAAAAAAAAAAGAATGCGCAATTACTTGAATGAATAAGCCGAGATAATATAGTTTCAATCACTAAGGTCATAAGGTGACAAATTACTGAATAAGTTTGATCTAGTGTGTAGTAATAATCATCTAGTGTTGCGACATCAAGCAAGTACAGTTGATCTTGAGAGGCCACACCCCCGAGTAGTGGATGAAATGTACACATGTGAGTAATTGCTAATTACTAACCTATTGCTAGTAATAATGACACCCCCAAAGTAGTGTTGATGAAATGTACACATGTGAGTAATGGCCCCCTGTTGTACAAATGATCACTCCTCATATCAATGCTACATATACACATGTGAGTAACCCAAAGATGGTGACTAATTACCGATTACTAACCTATTGCTATGACACCCCCAAGAGACAAATGATCACCCCCCAAGTAGTACTTAATTGCACTTTGAAGCAAAAGTACTAATTACTGAAAATAAGTATGATCTAGTGTGTAGTAATACTCATCTAGTGTTGCAATTACTAGACCTATGTTTTGTATTACTAATCTAATCTTTCTAAAGCTTAAAGATACAAAAACAACACAATGTGAATAAACATATAGAAAAGAAGGTAAAAGATGAGAATTTGCCTACAAACCCCGATCTAGAGTTGTTTTCTTGTAAGAATTCTTTAGAGGTGAGGCGCCTGCATCGGCTAGATTTTTATCGATGCCAAAAGTTTCATCGATTACTACGCGAGAATACTTGACGTTGAATTCCATCCCTCCCGATCAAACACCCCCTCATTAACACCAAAGACTACTGTTGGTTCCTTGGGTACCTTGGTCCCGAGAGATGGGAGCAGGTTCTTCTCCTTGCTCTTGGGAAACAGGTGGACTGTATTTCCTTTGCTCAGGTGAAGCATCAAATGATGGCATCAATTTGGGTCTTCTTGATGCATCAAACAATGTGGCCCCGATCCGAGGACGCCGATTTACGGGTGTTTTATCAAATAACAACAAACCGGCCGATGCGCCTTCTTCTACTTGCTCGGTGAAGCATCAAATGATGGCATCGATTTGGGCCCCGCGATGCATCGAATAACGGAGGCCCCGATGCGCACGCCGATTGGGTGTTGTATCAAATAACGGCAAAAAAAGGATGAGGCATGTGTTCCATCCCTGCGCAAGTTCAAAAAAATGAAAAAGCATTTAGCAAAATGCATCTACGTAATATGTATTTGAATCCTAGATTACTAAACATAGATATTTGGATACTAGAAAAGTGAATTATCGAGCAAAGATGTATCAAAAAAAACGTGGACAAACAGATTTGATTTAGGAATTAGTAAGCTATCAAATTCAAACCTTAGAAGGGGTCGTGAAAAAATATTGCTCTTGAGGCCAAGATCCCGACAGCCGCTTGCACCTTCATTTACTTGCTCCTTAGACTTTTGGACAACTCGTGACGACGACATCGATTTGTCTATTGTTTTATCATATATTGGCGAGGAGCAATGAGAAGTAGGCCGTAAAAAGCTTGTTGATGGGTGCAAACGAGGTGGGCTGAAAAAGGATGGGGAGTGTGTAACATCCTGCACAAGTTTGAGAAACAAACAAAAAGCATTTAGATATTTGAAATACTAGAAAACGAACATAGAAAATTTCGATGGACATAGATGATTCTTCGAACAACCTTGGTGGCGCCGGGATTCATGAGTGGGACCGGCAACCTTATCTCTAATTGATTTTGATGGATCTGATGCAACCTTATCTCTAGTTGATTTAGATGGATCTGATCCTGCCTAGAAATGGAAAAGATTTAAAAATTTCAAAATATGAATCAAAAGAAAACAAATTACTAAGATAGCAAAAAAACAAAAAACCTTTGCATAGCTCGCTTCATCATTGTTGAGCTTAGGATGCTCGGGATGGCCTCTTGAGTCACTTAAAGACATTGCATTAACATCATGCTACAAGAAACCAAAAAATAAGGAAAAACCATGAATTACTGAAACAGTCCTTATCAACATGGATTACTAAAGTTAACTTGAAAAAAAAAACAAACCTCAACAGAGCCTACATCAACAACGATGTGATCGGGATTGTCGGTGGTTGTGGCAGGATGAGTAGGATGTGGGCTTGAAGAACCATTCAATGCAGCCTAAAAAATATATATTAAACAAAATGCAACATCAAGCGGGAGAAACCTTTCCCCATATTAAAAAAAGATATATTACTGGACAAAGCTATTATCCGGACTATTACTTAACAAAGATATATTATTGGACTAGTACTTGCACTATTACTCGACAAAAGCTATATTAAATAGACTACTTAAGAAAAAAGCATTGAGCAAATTATGCTAATGAGATTGAAAATTAAGATTATTTGGAAGAAGAGCTATGAATAAACTACTAATAGAAATGAGCTACTAGAGTACAAAATTACTTGAATAAAATGGAAAGTACACCAACAAGCTTCTCATATAGGGAAATCACTTGAAAAAAAAAGGCAGGGGTGATTTGTAATGATAAAAAATGGTATCTAACAGGGAGATACTTTGAGCTGATATATAAAAGTCAGTAGTTGTGTCAAATTACTAAACCCCAATTATTTGCTATAATAGTTTGTCGGACCAATTACTTTATGGATTACTTGAGCTTCAAATTATTGACATTATAGTTTTGTCAATTACTAAACCCCAAATTATTGGTATAATAGTTTGTCGAACAATTACATTATGCATTACTTGAGATTCAAATTATTGAAAATGGTAGTTGTGTCAATTAGACAAATTTACGTGGACACCAATTCTTGATAAGCTAGTGATGGTGACAAATTACTTAAGTTAACATGGGAAAAAAAACAGGAGTCAAACCTCAAGTGTGGAGGTACTACTACTTGCCCGACTCTTCTTTTGTTAACCCGACGTCTCGATGGACCATCGGTTGGGGAGCCAAGTTCGAAGCACCACCGAATAGTGTAGTAAGTACAAATGACAACATCACTAGAGGCTTCCTTAATTGCAAGCTCCCTTGAGAGACCAATTTTTACCATCTTCAATAAGCTTCAAAGCTGCATCCATGCACTTATCATGATCCAACAAAGCAGCTCTAGCTTCCGACCGTAGATTCTCATCCTTGATCTAAGAAATCATCTCAACAAATCTTGGCAATAAGTGAAGTGACAATCTATCCGGAATATTGGGTACATCACGAGCACGCTTTGAAGGTGCTAGGGAGGCCTTGCTGCCCAAAGACATCCGATCGCTGACGCTTGCGTGTCGCATGGTGGGGGAGCCACATCCGGCGGAGTCAAGTCATCGGTACGAACTTCGCATAGCAAGTTCCATCCTTATTTCGCCACTACAAAAATGTAAGGAAAAATGGTTAAGATAGGAAAGTAGATGGGCAAGTAAAAAAGGGAAGAAAAAGGATGTTTCGTGATGCATGAAGAAGGGATGAAATGCAAAACTTACTCCTAGATTGCCGTATGTGATGTTGATGCCATCGACCATATACTTCGATCGACTTTTGCAATATTGTCAAAAGTTACACGATTGAAGAAGGAAGCACGTGGAGTTTTGCATTCAGATATCATGTGATTAGGGTAGTGGAGGTTGTCCAAGTAGTACACTTGACCATAAAAACAATACATGTTGTATTACTTAAAATGCATCTATTATCGATCATTTAAAAAAATTATGCAAAGAGTAGCAATATAATTACGAGAATGTATTGCCAAGCAAGGAGAAATATTACTGAACATATCATATAAATTACTCAGCATATATATTACTTAACAAATCATATATATTACTCAAAGATATATATTACTTGAACATATCATATAACTGAGAAAATCATAAATGGGATAGAATTGTTACCAAAAAGAAGAGCAACACGACCGGATGGCTCCGGAACCCCTTTCAAAGACATCCTTTTTGCCATATGTTTCCTTCCACTTCCTTGCCTTCGGGATAAATCATCAATAACAGCCGTGCACAAGTCGTACTTGGCAACATCTTCTATGTTTTTGCAATAATAATATGTTTCCCCGAAACATAGAGCAAACTTGTGGAGAAGAGCAAGCCGTCAAACAAAGTCATGAAGAAACATATTATGCTCCACTCGTCACCACCTCCCTCTTTGCAAATTCCTCAATAACATATCTACAAATAAAAAAAGATGATAGGAAAAAAAAATCAATGACTAAAGCTACAAAGATCTCAACATGGCAAGCTACGGTAATTACATCACTGTACATGTGTATCATTTGATCTTTGCACAATATGAAACTAAGTGCCATCCAAGTGGCCAATGTTGATATGCATCATGGTGAACGAGCATCATACAAAAAGACCAAACGTGATGACCGAGAGACATAAACCGATCTAAATATTACTAACCAATGTATGACCAACAAACAGAAAAACAAGTAGGCAATCCGAATGAAAAACAAGTAGGCAATCTAAATAACACTATGGACTGCTAATAAAACTTAAAACTACTGGAAGAATTTCTGAACAGAAAACAAGGTGAGCATATAAAAGAGAAGGAATACCTAGGGACCTCGTTGTGCTTCAAAATTGTGAAAGGCCAAAACTTTTGAATTTGTCTTTCTTTTCTCATCAACAATTTCCTACATACCATGCTCTACACATAACTTCCTAAGCTCAAGTAGGCAATCTGATTTGACCTTTGTGGGAATAGGCTCTAGTGGTTTGGATCCATTTGGGAGGACTAGCACAAGCTTGACAACAAGCGGGGTAACCGGAAGAACCTTCCCATCAACAACAATACGAAGAGGGTCCAACTCTATGTGGTCCATCGAAACATGGCAAGGGCCTTATCTTTAATTTTTTCAACAGAGAATCCCAAGAAATCCTAAAGCCCAACCGTTTAAACTCTTCGACTTCATAGGCTCTTTCATCGCCTTGCATATGGAAGAAAGAGAACTAGGAGCACAAATAACCGTTGGATATTTTCTTTTTTTCTATTGACAAAGGAAAAAATGAAATAAGCCATGAAATCAGTTAAAAAGTAAAAAAAAAAGCGATAGAAGTCGGAATACTAAACATGATTACTAAAGAATATATCATGTGCAATCTTATCTAGGCATTAATTCATATAGTACACAAAATATATTACTAAGCATACATTACTGAACACAAAGCAAAAAGAAATGGGTCAAATGCGTAAAAAGGAAAAAAAAATATAAGAAGTCAACCTCCGGATGATGATTAGGCTCCTCACTCTCCGTCATTCTTGCTTGTAGGAACGGCTTCCTTGCCACGCTTCACACCTGCAACCTTAGTCCTCAAGTTCTTCTTTGGAGTCATGAAATCATCATCGGTAGTAGCTTCTTTAGCGGTTTGCGCCGCGCTAACGTAAGCCTTACGCACAAAGATGACGCATTCTTGCTCGAAGGACGGCCTTCACCAACATCTACCATGTCGCCTTCGTCCTCTCTAAAACAAGAAGAAGGAAATGATTTAGCAAAAAAAAAAAAAGCCAAAATTTTAAAAAAGCATATAAAATGGACCACGCTTTGACAATATCAACGGAGGTTTCATGTGTAATGAAGCTTGTTCATGGAGTATTACTGGACCATATAATTACTAACCTACATATGGTTGAACCACAGAATTTAAGCCAACTATGTCATCTCGCAAAAGCAAATAAAAAATAAGAGACTTGGTAGGAATAACAAACTTGGAAAACCCTGATGAATAACCACAAAGAATGCTACTATCTAACAAAAAGGCATAGGTGGTAAGCCATTACTGAAGCAAAAAAATATTACTAACACATGAACTTTTATCTAGGGAATAGCATAACAACACGCTACGAAAAAGAAAAAAATGAGAGAAACTATTGAAGGATTATCGAAATTGAATAGTCCTACTTGGCTACTTGGTCACTACTATCACTACTCACTCCATAGTGAATTACTAAACTTGAATTAACTAATACTACTAGCCACTAGTAATGAATTTCAAGTAGGTAATCTTGATTGACGCATTTGAATTACTTAACTAAAAACTAATGATCCAAATACTAGGGAACTACTGAAATTGCTGCGGGAGTTCACAGAGAATTGAACTAATAGACAACAAAGGTTAATCGTCACCAATAATTGCTTCAACAATTCAGATGTACAAACAGAAAAATTGAACGAACATAAATCATGAATCACAAATGGGTGGGCCAGTTATTCAATGCGAGGTAAAAGGACTACTCAATTGAAACCCTACAAGATAAATCACAAATGGATAGGTTGCAAAATCACTTTGGATGGATGGATTTGCTCAAATCGAAACCCTAGAAACCCTACAACATCAATCGAAAATGAATGGGGACTACTCACCGGAGAAAATGCAGTAGATGCTCTTCAATTCACCGCGACGAGCTCTGCTCAAGGCCACCTCAGTAGCAACCCCAAAGCCCTCTCGGCTCGCCCGGCTGCGGCACCGGGGTTGGGGACCGGGAGGGAGAAGGATCACGACGCGCCACGTCGTCCGGGAGATTTACCCCGCCGGGCGTCCCGACGCCGCCACCACACGAGGAACTTCCCGTCGCCGCAAAAGCCCCTCGGGCGAGAGGTCCTCCCGAGGAGCCGAGGGATGGGGACCGAGAGGGATGGAGATCCACTTCACGCGAGAGGGCGGCCAGAGAGCCCCACGCGGCGCCCGCGGCGAGCTCGCCTCGAATCCCAGACGCGACGCCGGAGAGCCCGCAAATCACCGTCGCCGCCCAGAACCCTAACGAAATCGCCACGGCCTCCGCCATCTAGAACGTTCGGTGGAAAAGGGATGCGAAGCGGGGGGCGGGTGGGAGGTTGTGGGGGCGCGAAAGTCGATGGCGTGGGGTGCGAGTTAGGATGAGTGGTTCAATGGGTTGGGCTCGTTGGTGAGTAGCCGGTTGGTTAGATTAGGTGCATGGGTGTAGAATCTCATTCTACACCTAGGGTGTAAGATAGCATATATATATATATATATTGTATATATTCATGAGCTTTGTCCTTTATTCTTTTTTCCTTTTTATTGCTTTCACCGGTGGTGGTATGAACGGTCCTCCCCCTTTGCCGCCACCACAACAACCGGGGTTTCCACGGGTGATGAGCCATTCGGCGCTGGTGTGGACACAAGGCCATTCCCTTATCCCAATCATCGTATGAAATTTTTTTAACATTTTTTATTTCTTATTTTACTATTACAAATACTTGGGCGATTAGTTTAACTTAATGTCATTTTGTTGCATTTATATGTGTCATGGACTTTATCCCCAGTACAATGGCTAATAACAAAGACTTAGCCGGTTCTTTATCTCTCGGTTTTGTGGAGACCACGACATCTAGAACATCACATGGTCGTCAACTATATAGGTGTGAAATAAGTTTTTACATCCCTTCGAGGTGTCTAGGAAATAACAACCACCTAATCCACGAGAGGGGAACCGAGAGAATGTCTGTGCAAAACGCCTAGTACAATGCCGTTTCCTTGTGCTTAGATGCACTTCGACGTGTTTGCTACATTGTGCCTGATTTCTCGCACTTCAAGATACATGGTTTGTCTGCTCTCAATATCCCCCCTAGCAATATAGCGAATATGTTGGGTGTTACAACCATGATGTGGTACGTAAGAAATTAAATTCATCATTTTGACACTGCATATTAGATAGATTCACATCATCATCATTCATTTTGATTCTCCCACTTGCAGATTTTGCTCCACGATCTCACTTATGCTTTGCATGTGGCTTGGCGGCCGTTCTCGACCAAGCTACGGACCAACTCCCGTGCGATTGGGACTTACGTGCACACCTCGGCCAAAGAAACTACGGAAGGGCGACAATCTTCGCATAAGGTTTCTACCGACTTAGGCGATGGTCGTTCAAGAGGTTACATCTATGGTCGAGCATTTTTACGGCCTTGCGGGGACGAGAGTGCAATCATAAGGGCATTGACCTTCATCGACTCAAGCGGATACTTAATCCGTGACATCAATTCCCGATATTTCTACAAGCCTACATTCGTGTGCATGGACCGCAAGGTGGACCGAATATTGATCCCGACGATGATGATGATAGTGTGTTTAATTACTAAGTTAATTATTTGTAAGGTTGTAGCTAGTTTAACTGGTTCCTAATTATTTTGTAATGTTATTGTGCCCCATGTGGTTCATATCCTCTCGTAGTAGATCGATGACACGACTTGGACTCGAAAGGGGTGGTGCGGAGCCATGTTTGTTGTATTGATTGGGTTGATCTATTATAGTTGCCCACGGGTCTTATGTTTATACCACGGACTTGATGCGAATCCTAACCGATCACGATTACAATAAAGGAATATCTAGCTAAGGATAACTTTTATTCCAAGTCTTCTCGGAGTTGTTGATGATGTGCATAGCATAGGCTCTCCTCCCGGATAGTTTGTTCCAATATCCCTCGGCTTGCCGAATCGTCCCTTGGTATCCAAAACACTTTCGAATCTTTCCGATCGTATAGCTCGGCCGAATGCTTTCTGATTTTGCGAATGGGTTGCTCACCGAATGACCCCTAGCCGAATGCTTCCTATTAGCATCTTGCACTGGCTTTTATTAGCACCTTGCACTAGCCTTTATTAGCATCTTGCACCGCCACTCACTATCCGGGCTTCACCAAATTCGGTGTTAACACATGCCCCCTCAATTTTGGGGTAAAATTACCTTTTGCTCCAAAATTGACCTAATCTGCCGAATTCCTTTGCAAATCTGAATCAAACTTTTAATAGGCCGGGGCTGTTCAAAGAAACAAGGCCCGTTCAAACGGTCGCTCAGAAACTTCCCATTGCACCGTTCGACATTCCAATCTTTTTTTTTGGGATATGCGCTTGTAACACCCTAGGTGTTAAGCACCTTTTTGCATAATCAATTGCATGGCATAATCATCATTTCATGCATAATCATGTTGCTAGTGACATTCATCTTAGTTTGACTTCAATTCATACTTGTTTGAGCTAACTACTATAGGATGTTTGCTATAATGTGGTTTTGGACCTAAATTGTGCCTAGATATATTTTTTGACATAATTTAGGACCATGTTTGAGCTTGTGTTTCAATTTAGAAACTTTTTATAAATCTGCCCTAGAGCCTATACCCTCTTTGAGTCATTTTGAAACTCATTTCAAAAGTGCATGTTAGAATTGTTTCTAGCCAAAGTGTCCTATATATGAAGTGTAGTACTTTTTATATAGATCAAAAAGTCTTCTATGAGTTTCTTGTGAAAAGGCTTGCAAATGGTCCAAACAATGCACTACTGAGTTTGGGTCAGATTTGAATTTGAATTCAAACTCTGTTTTTGAGCTAGTGTTGTGACCTTGCTGTTTTTCATTTTATCTCCAAATCTAGGCGAGCCAGAGAAGTTCATATTGAGACTTTTTGTAGCTTATGAAATTCTCTACAAAATCGTTGTTTTGAGTTTTTCCAAATTCCGCACGAATCTCGAGATACGGGGCAAAACCGAGACAAGGTCGGATGGGGTGACCTATCGGCCACCGTCGTCCGGCCCGACACCGCCCCTTGCCCGACGTGGCGCAAGCGCCGAAGCCCGATGTACGGCCCAGATCACGCCGCCGCATATAAAGGGCGGGCAACGGGTTGCCCTAACCTAGCTCCATTCTCGCGCCGCCGCCACCGCTTGGAGCCGAGAGAAGCGCCCGCCGCGCGTCGCCGCCGCCGTCCGCGACTCCGCCGCCTTCCGCCGCCACCACCGCACAAACCACCCCAAACCAGATCCCTAGCTCCACCGTGCTGTGCTCTCACGTAGTGCCATCGTCGAACGAGGTGCGCCAAGGTATCGAGCTCATTCCGCGCATCGCCGCCGCCGTCGAGTCCGCCATGGCCGCCCGTTGAGTCGAGCTTGCGTCCGAGCTTGTAGGTCGTGTTTAGGTGTTCTCTTTGCGTGTTTTAGCTTCACCTAGATGTGCTCGAGCTTGTGAGCTAGATGGTTGAGTGGATCCCGCCGTCGTTTGGCCGGGCGCATCATCGCCGTCATTGTGCCGTGGTCGCCACCGTGCATGCGCATGGTTTGCCGCCACCGTAGCTCCGTTGAGCTTGAAACCTCTTTGCATGTCTTAGTTGAGTAGAGTGGAGTCGAGAACGAGGGTTAGGTTGCTTTCGGTTGAGCATCGAACGGCGGACGCCGCCGTCCCGCCGCCAGCGAGCCGCCGCTTCGCCGTCGTCGTCGTTTTGACCTTTTTAGCTCAAACCAAGTGCACCATCGAGTTTGTCTCGTCCGAGTAGAATCAAAATGACTAGCTGGTTGAGTGTTTTGGTCGCCGTCGGCGAAGATCCGCCGCCCGGCTGCCACTCGATTACGTAATCGCGACAACCGGGTCCCACGCGTAAGCCTTTTTTTTTTATATTTACTGTTTTTCTAGATTTCAATAAAAAGCTTTGGAAATTTATAACTTGGTCATATTGAGGTATTTTTGAGTGAGACAAAGTTTGCCATTGTTAGATGATAAACTACAGTATAAAAATATGAAACCTTATTTTCTGACAACTTTTATATATAGTTATATTTAGGGCCATAAATGCATGGAAAATGAGAAAAATCCATATCTTTTAATTGGTGCAAGATAAAAATATGCTTCCTGTGCAAAATGTTCTTAGTTTTGTGAGTAGAGTCCAGGAAAAATATCATGCATGGTATGTTCTGTAGAAGAAATGTGATTTTCTATTTATGTGCCATTTTCAGTGTAGTCTTGGGAAAATCATAGAAAAATAAATACTAGGGTTTTGGATGTGAGACTTGGCATGCTTGGTTTTGATAGGTTTAGGTAGCCTGTCATACTCAGAAATCTGTTGTCTGACACTTTTCATAGTTCAAAGTATTTTCATGCCTAGTTTTATTGCTAGCTTACCATTTTTTTGTAGGACTGTATTTACATGATCTTGCCATGAAATTTTTATGGTAGCCTTGTTTGACCAGTAGGATGCACTAGTAATTTTTGTAGAATTTTCTCAAGTAGTTATGTATTTACCATATTTATGTTGCATAGAAAATACCCTATAAATGCATGATTTTAGTAGGGTAATGTGTTTTGGTTATTTTATTATTTGTTCCTAGCATGAATAGGAGTCTAGGTTAATGCTCAGTATCATGATTGCAGTAGATAGTGATTTCGGTCACTTGAGGAGATGTTGTGAACAATCACATGGGTGATTGTCAAGCTGCTGCTAAGAACCTGATTAAATAAAACATGTGGGATCGGATGGATATTGTGGTCTCTCCATCGATCGGTTAAGGACTTACCCTTTATCGGTGGTCGGAAGTTGAACGTGCTGTTCATACAAGAGGCTCCGCCGGTCGTGAGCCACGAAGCTTGTGGGAATGTTAGGGGCCGGCTTTGCTCGCTTTATCGCTCCTCCTTTGGCGTGGTAGGTTGGGATGGATCGAGCGTAAAGCGGATCTACACGGCGTCGTCTTCGTTGTCGCGCGCTCACTTGGTGGCCCGAGAAGGAGGGGGTAGCCGGCGGGACCGAGACATACGTCCCCTAACGTATGACTTGTTTGTTTCCTGTCGATGAGGAGTAAAGGCCGGGCAAGACATTCCATATCCCGGTCTCATGCTTTGTTGCGGGGTTGACTATCTACTTGGCACTACCTTATCTTTATTTTCGCTAAAGACTATTTGGTTTTCAAAAGCTACTTTTGCTTCCGTTACTCTGAACCTGAGTTTGTAATAAGTGGTACATCACACTCTGATATTAATATATGCTGAACTTGGTTTGAAATACCTGCGGATTTACTACCGAACTCAATGATCTTGGTTGTGAATGTTGATGAGTTTGAAATCACTCTAAGATTTCCGGAATACCGGGTTTATATGGACTCAAGTGTAGACTGCGATTGCCTCGGTGATTGCGAATTATACTTGATTTCTTATAAATTGGTCGGCTCTGTCATAGCTAGCATCGAGCTTAGTTCGGTAATTAAAATCTAATCTGGTATTTAAATTAAAATGAACCACTAATCTTTTGCGAAAAGTTTGTGAAACAAAATCTTTTTTAAGTGGTGTGAGTAAAAGATTTGCAAAATTAGTAGTGCCATGGTCATACCCTTTATGCCCAATTAAGGGCGGTCGGTGGCTTGGCTAACTAGGGATGGGTGATTGCATCATATTTTGTTGTTTGTGCTTGGTTGCCGTGCGGCCCGATGGTACGGGCTACTCATTTGAGTGGGCATGAATGGATCGAAATACCTCTACGCCCGGGTAAATGATGTTCAATGCCTCTACGCCCAAGGTAAATGGTGTGAGCTGTGAGAGCATGATCGGACAAACGCCGGTCTAGGGGGGAAATAAAATGTTTTGAGAGCTCCTTGGTGGGATAGTGCTTTGTAGGCTTGTGTATGGGTACACAATGTGTGCCGGCGTAAAATGTGTTTTCCGCGAAGGTATGCGATGCCGTCGGGTGGACCTCGACGAAGCAAAGAATATGCAATTTGAATTCATGCATTGCATAAATATATTGTGGGCTGAGATGAAACTGTGCAGGTACACTAACAGCGCAAAACGTGTAGATCGACTAGACACGCTTTATTTTTCTTTTGAGAGATCGTTGGATGCCACCGTTAATCTGAGTAGAAACTTATCTTTCCTTAATCTGCGAGATACGTAGGAGACGTTCATGCATCATATTTAAAATTTTACATCATGTCATTAATGCATCTTTCCATCTTTTTCCGCTAATTAGTAATTTCCCTATTTGGTTAAAAACTGGGCCAATTAATTCTCAATCTCACTTTATCTCCTAAATCTTGCTACTGGATGGCCCCAAAGACCCGCTTACGGTAGTGGCACTATTGCGCACAAGAAGTTTGGCATGCCTACGGTGTTGTGGCGTGTACTCGAGCAGATCCGGTATACTGAGAGGCACCTACTTACACTTGGGAGACAAAGACCACAGGCGAGAGCGGTGTTACCAGAGTTCACCTTGTGACCCCGCCCTTGCGAGCAGCTCTGTGTGGGTAGGTTGGGACATCACGCAGTATGGACTATCACCTGAGGCTGCAGCCGACAATGCTGTGTTTCGCGTACTGAGGAGTCTGATGGTGGATCACCCCGAGGTTCTAGTTGGGACGGCTGCTTCCAGCTTTCCCCGGGATGACCCCCGCTACACCACGTGGGATCGGGGTGGTGTGGACCCTTTACGGAGGGGGCGAGACGAGGAGCGAGGTAACACTTGTGACGCCATGAGTGCTATGTTTGCTATGATGCAAATGGTAGTCCGGACAAAGGATAAGGTGCAGGGAGCTATGGCAGTAGTGATCCGACATAGAGGAGAGATGGACCAGTTGATCAATGATCGCAGGAGGCTGCGTGGTATGCTGAGGCGTGCTATTGAGGAAAAAGATACTGCTTGTCAGACCAAGAAGGAAGGACGGCCGGAGCGAGAATTTGCAGAGTTGAAGAAGCAAGTGTCGAGTCTTCTGACGCAACTGGCAGTTTGCAGGAAAGCAAATGGATCTTTGAGCATGCATCTTCAGACCGCCCAGATGGCAAGAGAGCGGGCCCAGGCCACCTATGAGGAGATCAAGAAGAGGTTGGAGAGTCTGGAGTGTGAGTATACCAATATGCGAGAGGAGTACTACCGTCCGTACTACGCTTATCACTATCCCATGGGTGCAGACGACGAGGACCTTCAGATAGAGGGTGTTGCAGCAGCGCCAGATAGAGAGGATCACCAGGACGACCAGGATGGAGACCCCACTTCACGTACTTCACAGGAGTAGATGAATGTGATGCCATGTTCTAGAGTCACGCTAGATGTTAGCATGTAGGCTCTAATCTATATGACACACCCTTGTAGCCGAGCGGTGTAGTGCCACTATTATCATGTAATTTCCCTTTTATCATGAGTTGCCAGCATGTAAGACTTGGATCCGTGTTATTCTCGAGACCATTATTGTATCGCTTGAGACCTTAAGTTCGTATGCAATATCTATGTATCATGATTTATGGTACCTGTGAGGTGTTCATGATTTGCATAATTATCACCGTCTCGATGTGCAACATCTTGTTGCTCTTTAATTGCGAAATCTTGGGTACATATTGCGTTGACATAACCGTGATGATGATGAAAGGCCGTATTGAGTTTATTGTTACCTGTTATTGTGGATGAATTTATTTCTCTCAATAAATTCCGCGTAACTTAAATTCAATATCTATACTTTGGAACAACATCATCTGATGGTTACTTGTTGATTCAATTGTGCAGATGCCGCAAACTCGATCAGTCTTTGGGGAGATCGACACCACCACCTCCCCAAAACCGGGAGCGGTTCTTTGATCGGTTCTCGAGAGTTGCGTAACATCTCACGCAACACCGAAAGCGTGGAGGAGGCCGAGGTGATGCGGCTAGGGATGGATTCCGGTCATTACAAGGACTTTAAAGCCCGTAACCGCCAAAATTCACTATGGCAAATGAACCCATGGAGGCTGAAGAATGGCTTACTTCAATAGAGGAGAAGTTTCGGTTGGTGAATGCGTCCGAGACGCTTGAAGGCGAGAATATGCAAACACACTTGCTTGAGGGACCTGCAGGGATATGGTGGAAGAATCACCGTGCCACCTTTCCTGCCAATGTTCCTACACTTGGTTTCGGTTCACAGCAGCTTTCCGTGACACATACATACCTGCTGGTGCTTGGGCAAAGAAGTTGGGAGAGTTCATTAAGCTCAGTCAGGATAGCAAGACCATGAATGAGTACCTATAGGCTTCCAACAGTTTGTCCAGGTATGCTCCAGACATGGTTGACACGGAGGCTAAGAAGTTGGCTAGCTTCAAGAGAGAGTTGAACCCGAAGATGCAGGAAACCATGGGAAATTCCACCAGGGACACTTTTTAGGCCTTTGTGACTGATTGCATCAATTAGGAGGCCAGTAATGCTTTGTATGCTGCTTCCAAAGGCAAGAAGAGATCGTTTGAGGGAAACCCGGACGACGCGGCGGTGTTTCTTTTGGGCGCCGTCGAATTATCATGCACCTGCCGCACCTTCGCGGTATGCACCACCACGAAAGAAGAATCAAAATTTGAAACCCGCGCTCGGAAGGTGTTTGTTGCGCCTGCCCAGAAAGGAAAGCCTGCACAGGGGAATGCTTCATGCCCAAGTCCCTTCAACCACAACAATTGCTACAATTGTGGTAAGCCCGGGCATTTCTCTAAGTTTTGCCCGCAACCCAGGAAGAGCTACAAGCAGCATGTGGGACAGGCACACTTTGCCAGTGTTGAGGAGGTTCCTGAAGGAGAGACCGTTGTTGACGGTCGTTAACTACCTATTTTATACCGTCAACACCTGCATAAAAAGCTTTATTTAGACCACCAAACTTAGTGGTAGGGTTTAAATCTAATGAGTTCCACAAGTTTTGGTATTTTCAAGAGCAATGCAGGAATTCTCCATTTATCATAAAGAAAAAGTATCTTATATGACAAAAGGGAGTACACCATCGCGGAGAGCTTGTCGCGCTGATCAAAATGGATATATTATTTGATATATTTGGACTCGGATGGAAAAGATATGAGAGATGCACAAGAAACAACATGAAATGAGGGACCTACACGTCTTTCACAAGAACCATGCATTGCCAATCAAACGTGGACACGTGGCGAACCGAGAGAGCAGCGGTAGCCATTGATAGGTGGGCCGAGCCCCACCGCTCCACCACGGCAGTACGGCCACCAAAGAATGGGCCCCCGCCTGCCGCGGTGCTCGGCCCGGGAGGGCACGCCGCCCGGCCCGGCCCATCATGCGCGGCCATGTGGCACCACCGGCCGGGCCACGCCTGCGGCACCGTCGCGGGGCGCGTGCGCGGCCGCCACCGCGGGCCCGGCCGTCGGCGCTTCCCGTTTCGCCATGCCGAGGCCGCCGACGCTGGCCGCGCGATCGCCCGGCCCGCAGGGGGCACGTGGCGGTAGCTGACAGCGCTGGGGGAGGCGGTGGAGCGAACCAGCCGGTCAGCGCGCGAGCCGCGGTTTAGGGCCGGTTCAACCGGCCCGGCGCCGTGTATTTTCGCCCCGTAATGCGCAAAGGCGCGACTTGGACACGGTTTAGCTCGGTTCGCGGCCCTAGAGGCGGTTCTCCTCCTCCTTCTTCATACAAAGGTGCAAGCATTTATTTTGCCGACTCCAAAGACGTGCGGATGAATTGACGTCCCTAGAGCCCTTCAATGCTCTAGGAATCATGCAAATAGCCCCCTCCACCTCTCCTATAAATAGAGGGCCTCTTCTACCTCATTCCACACACCATTCCAAGGTAAGAGCTCTCCCTAGAGCTCTCCCCTCTACTCTTGAGCAACACTCCAATGGGCTTAGGCCCTGGCTAGTAGTAGTAGAGTGATCGGCGGAGGAGAGATGTGAAGGGATGTGAGAGCGGGGAAGCGCCCGGACTTGTCGGTGTCTCCCCAACCCTTGTACCTCGGTGGATTCGGGCTTGGCTCCTTCACGGGATCTTGGCTAAGTAAGCTTCCACGGTTCGATAATCTTTATATGTCTTTTGTTTATCCACGATTTATCTACTTGTTTGCGGGATCGATAGTCGTACCTTCGGGCGAACTCTAGTGGTGGAACCCTTTGACCGGGAACCCGGCAAACACTAGAGTGTTAATCACTAGCGTACACGTGGTGTTTGGGCTAGTGGTTTTCTATCTTTTGCGAAGCACCCCACGGTCATGAGGGTAGGCGGCAGGGTCGTGACAACCTTGTCCGTCCCTTGTAATCCCTCCACGTTCGGGTGTGACGTAGAGCTAATTGCCGGACTACGCCCGATATTGGGCGAGGGCCGGTGCCCGAAATGAACAAGTAGCTCGAGAGGCGGCTAACCATAGACCCTAAAGGTGTAGGGATCCTTCTCGGTAATCCTCCCCATCTTTGGCCGTGTGTGTCCTTGGGCAAACTAGTTAGAAGAGAGTACATCCGTTCCCTGTGCAAAATACGATACCCTGAATATTTTCGGGTGAAAGCTACAACGACAGTTCTGTACGCTTGCGGATTCTTCTGCGACGTTAAGAAACGTCAACAACCGTGACAGCCGGTACGTGTTTAGTTAACAATCATCGTGCTGTTGTTTTGTTTGATTTTGGATCATCGCATTCATTTATGAGCCAAGAGTTTGCAATTGGTGAACAAATATCTGACTTAGGTTTTGGTTACCGTATTAATTAGTTCAGCGGGGGCTGACCAATTAACTAGGCAGAGGGTCAATGATGTGAAAATTATGATGGGGGACTTAGAAGTAGTGACTTCCTTGATAGTTTTACCCGGTTTGTGCTTGGATGTCATCCTCGGGATGAATTGGATGAAAATCTGGGGAGTGATCATAGATACAGTAAAAATAGAGTAGTACACTTAAAGCACCCTCGTGACCCTAACGAACACCGTGTTACGTTACCCAAAAGCCATTGACCTTAACCGTGTTTCAAATTGCTTTGCAAGTGACTCGTATCTCGATATACCCGAATCTGTGAATTCCCGGATATCTTTCCGGAGGACCTACCTAGATTGCCACCAGATAGGGATGTTGAGTTTGCAATAGAGCTAATTCCAGGAACCGCCCCTATATCCCGAAGACCCTACCGAATGCCACCAAATGAATTGGCAGAATTAAAAACACAGCTTCAGGAATTGCTTGAGAAAGGTTTCATCAGACCTAGTTCCTCACCTTGGGGATGTCCAGCCTTGTTTGTGAAGAAGAAGGATCAGACATTGAGAATGTGTGTGGACTATAGGCCACTCAATGCGGTAACTGTCAAGAATAAATATCCTTTACCCCGCATTGACATTCTTTTTGACCAATTGTCTCGAGCCAAAGTTTTCTCAAAGATAGATCTTCGTTCAGGGTACCATCAAATTAAAAATCGGACCCCCCCGGATATACCCAAAACAGCTTTTTTCAATGAGATATGGTTTGTATGCAGTATCTCGTCATGTCCTTTGGCCCGACGAATGCTCCAAATAAGATTTCATGTGCTTGATGAATTAGGTGTTTATGCCCAAACTTGATAAATTCGTGGTTGTATTCATCGATGACATCTTGGTATATTCTGAAAATGAGGAAGAACATGCTGAGCATTTGAGGATAGTTTTGCAGAGACTCAGAGATCATCGGTTGTATGCTAAGTTTAGTAAGTGTGAGTTTTGGCTGAAGAAAGTGCATTTTCTAGGACATGTGTTATTTGAGGACGTAATTTTCGGTGGACCCTAGCAAGGTGCAAGAAGTGATGGATTGGAAAGCACCAGTCTCGGTTTACGAAATACGGAGTTTTCTCGGGTTAATTTGGATACTATCGTAGGTTTATACCTGATTTCTCAAAAATTGCCAAACCCATGACCCGATTGTTACAGAAGGATGAGAAATTTGTGTGGACACCGGAGTGCGAGGCAGTTGTTGACTACAACTCCTGTGCTCGTGCAACCTGACATTAAGAAGCCCTTTGATGTGTATTGTGACGCATGTGGTACAGGATTGGGATGCGTACTCATGCAGGAAGGCAGAGTCATTGCGTATGCATCTCAACAGCTAAGGAAGCATGAGGTTAATTATCCAACCCATGGCTTAGAACTTGCTGCCGTGGTACATGCATTGAAGATTTGGCGCCATTACTTACTCGGTAATGTATGTCATGTCTATACTGATCACAAAATCTTGAAGTACATTTTCACTCAAGAGGAGTTGAATATGAGGCGAGAAGATGGTTAGAGCCGATAAAAGATTATAATTTGGAATTGCACTACCATCCGGGCAAAGCTAATGTTGTCGCGGGACGCTTTGAGTAGGAAATCACATTGTATCTTTGGGACCGGTCGAGTCTACGGAGGTTTTTTTCCTCCTATGCATTCGACTATCCTATGCAATATTCAAGTACGAGAATGAACATGAAACCAGAATTGTCGATGGTCGAAAGTGGATAAAGGAATCTCGTTTATTAAAAAGAAACTAGAGAAAGAGCCTAGTGAGCATTTCCGGATTGATGAGAATGGTATTCTTTTCGTATGATGATCGCCTCGTCGTACCAAAGGATCGAGAGCTAAAGGATCGGATTCTAACAGAGGCACACTCATCTAAGATATCTATTCACCCGTAGTAACAAGATGTATCGGGATTTGAGAACCAGATTTTGGTGGACTAAAATGAGAAAGGAGATTGCTTGCACATGTGGCTAGGTGTGACAATTGCTTTGCAGAGTTAAAACTATTCATATGAAGCTGCTTGATTGTTGCAACCATTGCCAATTCCTGATTGGAAATGGGATGAGATTACAATGTATCTTATTGTTGGTTTGCCACATACCCAAAAGGGATTTGATTCTATTTGGGTGATTGTGGATCGTTTAACCAAAGTTGCTCATTTTATTCCTATCAACATACATTATGAGCCCCATCAATGCGTAGAACTATATATCTCACAAGTACTTCGCTTGCATGGAGTACCTAAATCAATAGTGTCGGTCGTGGATCAAGTTGGACCAATCGATTTTGGGAAAGTTTGCGGGGAGGCCCTAGGAACCAAATTACTTCGTAGTTCTACCTATCACCCACAAACCACAGCCCAAAGCGACGAGTGAACCAAATATTAGAAGATATGTTGAGGGCGTGTGTGTTATCGACAAAAAGGTTCATGGGACAAGTGGCTACCATTAGCGTAGTTTTCGTACAATAATAGCTATCGGGCCAAGATTCAAATGGCACCATTCGAAGCATTGTATGGTAGGAAATGTAGAACACCTCTCGAACCGGATAGAGACAGGAGAACGAACCTATTATGGCATTGACCTAGTAGATGAAGCTGAGCAGAAAGTGATGAGAGTAATAAAGCAACACATGAAAGCTACTCAAGACCGTCAAAAGAGCTATGCGGACAAACGTAGGAAACCCATTCAGTTCAAGGTAGGTGACTATGTTTACTTGAAGGTGTCACCAATGAAACGAGTGCAACGCTTTGGAGTGAAGCAAAAACTAGCGCCTAGGTTTGTAGGCCCCTATCGGATCATTGCCAAGAAGGGAGAGGTAGCATATCAATTGCAACTACCACATGAGATGAGGACTGTTTTTTCGGTGTTTTCATGTGTCACGCTTAAAGAGATGTTTAAGGGTTCCGGAGGAACAAGTGCCAATTCGAATATCGAGATTAGTCAAGACCTAACATATTATGAGAAACCTGTAAAAGTGCTATACACCAAAGAGAGAGCCACCAGGGGCAAGGTAGTTAAGCAATACAAGATTCTATGGGGAAATCATGGGGAGAACGATGCAACATGGGAGACGATGAGTATCTTCCGAGAAACTATCCACGCTTTTATCACCAATGGTTAGTTTCACCAAATCTCAGGACGAGATTCTTTTTAGGGGGAAGATTTGTAACACCCTAAGTGTTGTTAAGCACCTTGTTTGCATAATCAATTGCATGGCATAATCATCATTTCATGCATAATCATGTTGCTAGTGACATTCATCTTAGTTTGACTTCAATTCATACTTGTTTGAGCTATCTACTATAGGATGTTTGCTATAATGTGGTTTTGGACCTAAATTGTGCCTAGATATATTTTTGACATAATTTAGGACCCTGTTTGAGCTTGTGTTTCAATTTAGAAACTTTTTATAAATCTGCCCTAGAGCCTATACCCTCTTTGAGTCATTTTGAAACTCATTTCAAAAGTGCATGTTAGAATTGTTTCTAGCCAAAGTGTCCTATATATGAAGTGCAGTACTTTTATATAGAACAAAAAGTCTTCTATGAGTTTCTTGTGAAAAGGCAGGGCAAATGGTCCAAACAAAGTGCACTACGCTTTGGGTCAGATTTGAATTTGAATTCAAACTCGTGTTTTGAGCTAGTGTTGTGACCTTGCTGTTTTTCATTTTTATCTCCAAATCTAGGCCGAACCAGGAGAAGTTCATATTGAGACTTTTGTAGCTTATGAAATTCTCTACAAAATCGATGTTTTGAGTTTTTTTTCAAATTCCACACGAATCTCGAGATACGGGGCAAAAAACCGAGACAAGGTCGATGGAGGGGTGACCTATCGGCCACCCGTCCGGCCGACACCGCCGACGCCGACGTGGCGCTGCGTGAACGCCGATGTACGGCCCGGATCGCGTGGTACCAGGTCGCGCGCTGCATATAAAGGGCGGGCAACGGGTTGCCCTAACCCTAGCTCCATTCCGCGTCGCCGCCCGGCCGCTTGGAGCCGAGAGCGCCGCCCGCCGCAGCCTGTCGTCCGAGCTCCGTCGCCGCGTTCCGCCGCCACCACCGCACAAACCGCCCCAAACCAGATCCCTAGCTCCGCCGTGCTGTGCTCTACATAGCGCCATCATCAAAACGAGGTAAACGCCAAGGTATTGAGCTCGTTCCCGCATCACCGCCGCCGCCCGTCGAGTCCGCCATGGCCGCCGTTGAGTCGAGCTCGCGTCAGAGCTTGTAGGTCGCGTTTAGGTCGTTCTTTTGCATGTTTTAGCCGCCTAGATGTGCTCGAGCTTGTGAGCTAGATGGTTGAGTGGATCCCGCCGTCGTTTAGCCGGGACGGCGTCGCCGCCGTCACTATGCCCGTGGGGTCGCCGCCGTGCATGCGCATGGTTACTGCTGCGCCGTAGTAGCTCCGTTGAGCTTGAAACCTCTTTGCATGTCTTAGTTGAGTAGAGTGGAGTCGAGAACGACGGTTAGGTTGCTCTCGGTTGAGCACCGGAACAGCCGGACCGCCGCCCGTTCGCCGCCCACAGCCGCCGCCGCCGTCGTCGTCGTTTTGACCTTTTTAGCTCAAACCAAGTGCACCATCGAAGTTTGTCTCGTCGAGTAGAGTCAAAATGACTAGCTGGTTGAGTGTTTTTGGTCGCCGTCGGGCGAAGATGCGCCCGCCGCACCGCCGTGCCCCTGCTTCGTGTCACCGATACCGGGTCCCACGCGTAAGCCTTTTTTTCTTTTATATTTGTTTTTCCGCATTTCAATAAAAAGCTTTGGAAATTTATAACTTGGTCATATTGGGGTATTTTTGAGTGAGACAAATTTTGCCATTGTTAGATGATAAACTACAGTATAGAACTATGAAACCTTATTTTTCTCGACAACTTTTATATATAGTTATATTTAGGGCCATAAATGCATGGAAAATGAGAAAAATCCATATCTTTTAATTGGTGCAAGATAAAAATATGCTTCCCGTGCAAAATGTTCTTAGTTTTGTGAGTAGAGTCCAAGAAAAATATCATGCATGGTATGTTCTCGTAGAAGAAATGTGATTTTCTATTTATGTGCCATTTTCGTAGTCTTGGGAAAATCATAGAAAAATAAATACTAGGGTTTTGGATGTGAGACTTGGCATGCTTGGTTTTGATAGGTTTAGGTAGCCTGTCATACTCGAAATCTGTTGTCCGACACTTTTCATAGTTCAAAGTATTTTCATGCCTAGTTTCATTGCTAGCTTACCATTTTTTTTTGTAGGACTGTATTTACATGATCTTGCCATGAAATTTTTTATGGTAGCCTTGTTTGACCTGTAGGATGCTCTAGTAATTTTTGTAGAATTTTCTCAAGTAGTTATGTATTTACCGTATTTATGTTGCATAGAAAATACCCTAGAAATGCATGATTTTAGTAGGGTAATGTGTTTTGGTTATTTTATTATTTGTTCCTAGCATGAATAGGAGTCTAGGTTAATGCTCAGTATCATGATTGCAAAGAGACAAAGGATTCCGGTCACTTGAGGAGATGTTGTGAACAATCACATGGGTGATTGTCAAGCCGCCGCTAAGAACCCGATTAAATAAAACATGTGGGATCGGATGGATATTGTGGTCTCTCCATCGACGGTTAAGGACTTACCCTTTATCGGGCTGTGGTCGGTAGTTGAACGTGCTGTTCATATAGTAGGCTCCGCCGGTCGTGAGCCACGGCTCGTGGGAATGTTAGGGGCCGGCTTTGCTCGCTTTATCGCTCCTCCTTTGGCGTGGTAGGTTGGGATTGATCGGGCGCAAGCGGATGTGCACGAAGCGTCGTCTTCGTTGCTGCGCTCACTTGGTGGCCCGAGAAGGAGGGGGTAGCCGGCAGGGACCGAGACATACGTCCCCTAACGTCCCCGGGAGTGATTGGGTCTGCCTTTGCAAAGTAGACCTGATTTATGACAGGGGTATTCGCCAACCGGTTTGCAATCGATCCGAATCACCATCTCTCCCGGATAGTGAGAACCTGGGATGCTTCCGTGACATCGTAGTCTTAATATCACAATCTATGTTGTATTATCATGTTGCTACTGTTAAAGTAATGATCAAGTTACTTATACTTTGTTATTTACTATCTTGGACAATGATTAATCTTGACTATACGGGATCTATGGTTATGTATATAAATAAGCAACCCCGTTAACTTGGAAAAATGCAAGTAGCATGTGTAGGCTCACTAAATAACCTTATTTTGGAAATTAATGTGAGTCACCAACCCCGAGATAAAGCCTAGCATAACCCTTGGAGTCTTTTATTTTATTTTGTCGGGTAAGTCTAGCCGAGTATTTTGTACTCGGGGTTTTATTCCCGTTGTTGCGGGTGAGCATTTGTACCATGGGTACTTGTAGGACTTGTTTGTTTCCCCGTCGATGAGGAGTAAAGGCCGGGGCAAGACATTCCATATCCCAGTCTCATCTTTGTTGCGGGGGTTGACTATCTACCGGCACTACCTTATCTTTATTTCCGCTAAAGACTATTTGGTTTTCAAAAAACTACTTTGCTTCCGTACTCGAACCCGAGTTTGTAATAAGTGGTACATCACACTCGATATTAATATATGCTGAACTTGGTTTGAAATACCTGCGGATTTACTACCGAACTCAACGATCTTGGTTGTGAATGTTGATGAGTTTTAAATCACTCTGAGATTTCCGGAATACCGGGTTTATATGGACTCAAGTGTAGACTGCGATTGCCTCGGTGATTGCGAATTATACTTGATTTCTTATAAATTGGTCGGCTCTGTCACAGCTGGCATTAGAGCTTAGTTCGGTAATTAAAAATCTGATCTGGTATTTAAATTAAAATGAACCACTAATCTTTTGCGAAAAGTTTGTGAAACAAAATCTTTTAAGTGGTGTGAGTAATAGATTTGCAAAATTAGTAGTGCCATGGTCATACCCTTTATGCCCAATTAAGGACAAGGTGGCTTGGCTAACTAGGGATGGGTCACTATGTAAAAAAGGCCTCTGAGTCGCGCGTTGAGGGCTTCTACAATCACGCGCGCACGTCTGCCCATTAGAGTCTCTAAATGTCTGACTTTATAGACCAAAACCTTACCAAGGGTCTCAAACACACTTTATCACGCACGGTTTTCCGCTGGTTCGTGACCTTGTTTTTGCTCGACCAGTGAACGGTACCTACGACAAGTTTCCCTATGAAGCGATCGTGCTTTTGGGTAACGTTATCGACACGTAGCATGAATAAAGCGACCGTATCCCTTGCAAAGTTACCGACGCGACGGCCCGGTGTGTGATCTGTAATGACTTCGCATGTACGGACCCACGTAAAGAGCGCCTCAGAACAGCCACATGTCGACGGGGCGTCGCGACCGGCGCCTATAATCAACTAGAAGCCTACGCACACGCGGGCGGAAAAGTGTTCGTGGACGCTTTCCTTAATACGAACACATTAGAAATGCAACCGTCGTACCGTTCGTCACCCATACGGGGGCGACACACACGGCGTGCGTGGTTTGTACTACTTACGACACGCCTTACGTTTATCCGTCGTGAACGTGGATTCGCTTGAGACACACCCGCTTGTACCCGGTCGTGTTTTCTTATGTTTACGCACGCTTAACACCTAAAATCGATCGGTATTCGTGTGGAGAGACTACAGGGCGCTTACAATGACCCATCGATCGTAACTCTTGGAAAATTAAAGACGCCAAGACTGCTACAGTGTCTCGCAACGAGGTTGACGTTTTAGACGCTTAATTTTCGGGAGCGACGTAAAAATCTACGAAAACAACCGACGCCGCGCCGGGGCAAGATAGGTCTCAGAACTATCCGGAGGCTTGAGACGCCTCTTAGATAGTTGACGCCGTCGTGTCAATGATGACGTTACGCACACCCGCACGGCTTAGAATCGTCGACACCACAAAGATTGATATTATTAATACGTATATAATACATATACATAGCTCAAGCACAAACAAATGGTCGACGCCAACAAAGATTAAAAATTCAAGTGTATCGATTGTTCTTCACACGCACCCGCTTGTTCAGGGCACGCCCGCGCATTGTTCACAACATAAATAACACAGTTCACGTGCATGTATCCACCTCGGTCGCGTGATGCGGCAAGGGAACAGAAGCAACTCACGATTTACTGAATCGAAATAGTCGCCGCCGTCGGTCGATGACATGTTCCATAAGAAACTTGGCGACCTTCTCTCTAATATCACCCAAATTGAACGGTTCACTCGCAAGTCAAAATCCTAATACAAAGAAAAGGTAGCCATAAGTGTTTGTTGTACACATGGTCTTTATCGCCAAACAAAGATAGGCACAAGATGGAGCTGCACTTCGAAGTTACCTCGTGGCGATCCAAATGAGCTTGATTCATCGCAACCATCAAGTGGTGCGCCGTGTAGAACCCACATGTCGTGTTATCAGGTTGCGTCCGACACTGCAAACATATGAAACATAGTGGTTATTCGCTGAATGGAAACCCAAGTGGCAAGTGCACAACTTCAGGAGAAGCACAACAATTACTTTTGCATACTTGGCGTGAACCACAAACTTTTGCGTCCTTGTCCCCTTCGGATTGAAAACATGCTCAACAAGGCTACACATGAGTAAAATGTAAAAAGGTCACATTCTTTTCTATTTTTAGTAACATAATTAAGAAAAAAATGCATGGGTCAAATGTAGGTTAGGAAACACTCACCATTATATTAAAGTTTTCAACGCGAAGCGTTTTTGTCTTTCTTATTTGGGCGAGAGTCAACGAAATAGACTTTCCTCCACTTGATAGCTATGACAACAAAGAATCCAAGTGTTGGCTTGGGTTATCGCGCAAACATAACAAAGTCCTTGTCATGATGCTTCCGTAGGCCAAATTCTAGATATGTACGGCCTTTGCCGGCAAGCCCACCGGTCCAGCCCCTTTCAAGGTCAATGGCTCGGGATCAAGAAAGCCAACCGACAAAGACGAGGCCCTCACTTCTCTCGAAAGGGCATCCGAATAGAGAAGCATGCAAAGCAAATTTAGTAAGCAATAGATGAAAGAGGCATCCCGAATAAGTCCGTAATAGAAGAAATTGTACTCACGCGTGTCATGCGGCGAAGGATGGCCACATCCAATCCATCCAAAGGTCACGAGGTCAAACAGGTCGTCGAAACCCACATTGATCTTAGCCTCTTCGTCACGTCACGCCAAAAGGCCTATTTCCCGAGATGCAAGAAATGCCACCTTTGGCATGTTTGGACCGGGTACGCTCACATGCACCACCTATGAAGAGTCGCACAACAAGGCCCTACCGTACCGTGCTACTAAGCTATTCGCGGCGTGAGCATTGGAGATCCATGCCGGGTGCGAGGGTTGGCGGTCGCGTGCCGGAAGGCAATGTCGAATTGCTTCGGGTCATAAGGGACGGCGTTTTACGGGAACGTATCTTTGTCACCGTTGGATGCTCCATGCCTCTTCTTGCCCGAAACATGCTTGTTTGGAACATTTCTTTGTTTGGTTACGCTTCTCGGCCGGGCCGCACTCGAGAGGCACTCGGACATTCTTGTCATGCGAGCCACTCCCCGCGTTCTCAGCCCTGCGGTCTGCGAGGCACTCTCATCATTCATGCCTTGAGAGCCGGTTTCGCATTGTTAGCCGATGCACTCTGCGCAGGCAATCAACGTCATTGGCATGAGTGCGAGCCGCCGCATTCGATCCATTGCACCCGAGAGGCACTCGATCACCATTGGCAAACAAGCTAGTCATCTCATTCCCACCCATTGCACTCGAGTCCGAGAGGGACTCTAGTCATTCTTTGTCATCCCCATTTAATAACCTCGTGCGTGCCATATGGTCCTTTAGACCGACTAATACCCTAGAGACGTAAGAGCGGAGGAGGTTTTGGTGCGTAACAAGATGGTTGTTGGGGTGTTACAAAACATAAGGTCTCTGCTCCACTTTGATCCTCTTAAAAAATAGCCCGGCCAAGAGTCTTAATTTCGCTTGTCGGCGGATCCGATAGTGTAGCATCAAAACCGGGATTTACATGTTCAATCGTTATAACAAAGATGTCCTCGCCAAAGATTGGTTGACCCTCAAGTAGCTCGGGTGATTCGGGTGTACCTTTCCCTAGCTACCTCAACCCGATAACCTCCGGTCTTCGTTACAAGGGTACATCGTTCGAATGGAAACCTCGGGTGCGAGATCCGGTTGGCTATCCGGATTGGGCGAGGCGCAATGCTTCTTCTTGGTCCACCCACCGCTAGGGGAGTTGCCGGCGGGAACCTTGTGCTTGTGCTTCTTGCAACGCCACCACCTTACCTTGGAGCTCATCCAATCTAGCCAAAAGCTCTTCTCTAATCTAGCTGCGGCCGCAGCTTGGAGACTTCCTCTTTACGTACATGTCGGTGCACTCCGGCCAATTCTTCCAACCACACCAACTAGACACCCCACGCACACGCCCTGTCTATTCTGGGGTGCCCAGGACCCCTATGAGCAGATCTCTTTCCCTTACACCAGTGACCTCAGAAGAAGCATGGGCTGCCTCCTCTAAAAGCTTCTCCCAAAGCCCGAGCTCCTTTATCGTTCCAAACAATTTGAGCCTTGTCACCTAACAATTCCAGTTTGCTACGTGCACGCAAAAAAGCCGTAGCGCGGATCTTAGGATATTCGTCCCAAGGATTCTGGATTCCTTTGTCGACTAAGTCCCTATCCTCCTTCGCCCACCTTTTAGACATTGCTTCATAACCTCCTCGTCCCCGCAAAGGGTTATACCGGTTCCTCCGCCTAAGCTCCTTGTATCTCGACTTTTTGCCTCGTGCCTCTTCGCTTGCGATTCGCTTGAACAAAAGTCGCCTAATCCTCCTTGGGGATGTGTGGGTGCTTCAACGTGGCATCCCTCCCTTGTTGACGTAATTGCGCACTAGCTCGCTTTTGTGGGTCCTAAAACTTTTTCCTACCACCTGCCACACCCTTTTACATGCTTTTTCCTTTAAGTTGGATGGACACTCCAATGAATTCTGGACACACTCCTCAAATATTTCATTCTTGGCTTTAGGACTTAAGGAACAGATCGAACCTCGTGAGCAAGGTGACCCTTTGTCTAGCAATCGGACCAGCAAAGTCTCCTCATTCTTAGCTTGGCCTCCTTAGCGATGGGAAACCTGTCCCCGTAGCGAGCCCCGTGACAACTATCTTATTATCCGGCCACCTTGTGATGGTCCCCCGACCCTCCCCTTTCGCGCACCGACCGGCCACATGATCGCCCCCCTCGCAGTACAAACTCCCGAATTCAGCCCCGTAGTAGCATCATCCGCCTCATGCGCTGTCTCTTCATATGTATCTCTCGACCATCCTCTAGAGAATTAGTTGTTTCACGCCGGATGATGTTGCACATGTGTCATCATCGACGCCTATATCAAAATGTATTGAAGTTACACGAGAAGTCAACGGCTAGCACTCAAAAGCTAACCATAAGCAAGGTTTGTATATCACATAGCCGCGACTTACCATTTTCGAAGTCGTCAACCGCCAAAGACACACGACAAAAAGCTTCACCCCGGCAGTCCCGAGGGGGGTAGGACAGAGTAGTCATTGTTCTATCTTGAACACGTATATTCATCTATAAAGAAAATAAGCGGCAGAATTTGTTGCGCTTTCCTATGACAACAACACATGGATGACAACATTATAGTAGCAAATCGTGTCAAGTTCAAGATAACAACTCGATATATCCATCCGAGGTTAAAATAATACAGTTCAATTACGTAATAGGCTTTGCTTTTTTTCAAAAGCAAATCGTAGTAGGCTTTTTATGAGGACTAAACAAATGACTCAAGCGAGAGAACAAATAAAATGTAGTTCAGGAATATAGGACTATAAACAATCAGTACCGTTCATTTAATAGGCACATTTTTGTGTACAGTTCATTTTTGTACGTTCATTTAATAGCAACATTATAGTAGCAATTAGGGTGTCAATTTCAGTATGTACAAATCAAAATATCCATGTGACGATAGAATTATACAGCTTCAATTTTGCAATAGGCGGTTTATGAGGACTACACAAACCAAAGGCGGAGAACAAAAAAAAATGTACCTCAGAGAAGAGGGATACAACAAACTGAAATTTAGTAACGCTTGATTTAATAGGCACATTTTTATAAGACAAGATAGTAATAGTGCTCGACAGAGCAGCCATTGTTCTTGAGCATGTATATTCACCTTTCCTCCCCAAATTTCACCACCCCCCGGTGTCAAGTTCAGTTTCTACAACTCTATATATCCATCCGAGGATACAATTCACCTTTCCTCACATATCTAAATATTTCTATTCGATATTGGTTCAAATTTTGGAGTTTAAACATAAGATTAAATAATCTTTATGCCAATGAGTATGTACTGCTTCATACATTTAAGTTCTTCGTTACAAACTCTGCTTTCTAACCTCGCACAAAGTAATTACGCTCCAATAGCTAATTGTGATCCGATTTCTTAGCGATTACAATTCTTCTTCTTCTTTTTTGAGATTACACAAGACAACAATTCAATCCTTGAACAATACCCTTTACCTACCCGAACGCTGAGAATTCCGCTAGTATTTATACAGTTCAAATCCTGTAATAGGCAGTCTATGAGGACTACACAATCAACAATGAGGTACGATCACAAAAATGTAGTTCGAATAGAGGGATATAAACAAAGTGTAGTTTAGTAACAATTCATTTAATAGGCAAATTGTTTTGGTTACGCTTTCCTATGACAAAACACACAGTATAACGACATTATAGTAGCAGTCAGTGTCAAGTTTAGTTTCTACAACTCTATATATCCATCCGAGGATACAATTAACACCTTTCCTCACCGGGCGACCGAAAAATTCAGGCCACTGTGTTGATGCCAGCTGTTGGATGGAATTCACTCAAGTAGCTTCGTCACCTAAACAGATTTAAAAATTTCAGTCAACTGGAAACTAGCAAGTCCCTAATATTTATACAGTTCAACCTCGTAATAGGCGGTCTATGAGGACTACACAATCCACGAGAGGCAATGTATCACACAAAAAATGTACTTCGTGAGAAGAGGATACAAACAAACTCGTAGTTTAGTAATAGTTTATTTAATAGGCACATTTTTATAAGACAAGATAGTAATAGTGCTCGACAGAGCAATCATTGTTCTTGAGCATGTATATCTACTACACCTATGTAGAGAACCCCCACTAAGGAGTTCTCTCGACTTGCAAGCATGCCACCATGATCATCCAATGGCGGCCCCAATCGCTTTGAACTAACTAAAAAAATATTGTAACTCACAAACCAAAAACAAATTAAATTCTGATTATACCATTGAATTCCTTTTAATAAATCCTTCAAAACAAGATCTCATATGGATATATTTTGATAAAATTATAAGGCCGTTGTCAATGGTGAGTTTCATTTCGTTGTTTCCAAGACTACCATGTCATATAAAATTGAATAAAACTTGAATGAAACCCCTACTCTCAATGGAGAGTTTCATCTTGTGGTTTCATAGGCATTTAATTTCATGACTCGAGAGATAGTTGGTATTCGTGCCAAGAGAGTTTCACCAAGATGAAACTTTTCTCTTCTCTCTCCTCGAGTTTCATGCAAAAAGTGAACTGTTGCTAATGTGACGCCCTATTTAATGTGCGTGAAACGCCTATGAAACCCCCCATTGAGACTGGCCTAAGTGGGTCCCAAAAATAATAGTAGCCGGTATATATAGAGCAAAGTAAAAAATAAAAAATAAGAGACCGAAAAAAGGAAAAAAACGAATATGAGGGTGATAGTAATATTTTAACTCATAGATTTCTCCTTCGTACCCACTACGCAACGCCAGCGAAGCTCTAGATTATACATATTCCCATTAGGATGGATTTGGTCACATCGTTCACAAACTAAATTGTTGATTGACTTTATATATCATTAGGAATGTCTCATTCCTATGTTTTCTATTGATCTCTAAATATATATTATCCAAAATAACTTTAGATTATCATCTATATATCATAACCTTAAAATCTTAGTGATTAACATCATAACCTATTTATATTCCACCTTCATACCCACGGCAACACGCGGGAATCCTTCTAGTTCATCTATAAAGAAAATAAGCGGCAGAATTTGGTTGCGCTTTACGTTGGCGGTCACTATCATACAAATTATACCGCCAACTTAGTCATATGACATAACAAATAAACGTACTTTTGCCACACAAACCTTTGCTATTAATCTAGTTCCACTTGTATTCGAGAATTTATGTTTTGCAGGTATAAACGTGGAAACAGTAAAAGTACGCCTAAAAGAGAAGGAAAGCGCACACCTAGCATTGCGCTTTATCAAGGGGAACGCCACCAGGCCAAAACCGGCGCGAACCAAGCCAAAGCAGCCCCGAGGACGCGACCGAGTGGGCCACAAGCCCACCGCCGGCTACCGCGGCCGGCCAAACCTCGCGGCGGCCGCCGCACCCGCGGCGCCCGCCGTGGGCCAGTGCTCCGATCCCGCCGCATTTTTGCCTTGACCCGTGTCCCGGAGGAATGAAGGCGGTTGCATGCGGTGCTTTTTCGATGGTGCCAAGAACTCCCGCCAAGAATCCTTGGTTGCATGCGAGGGGAATTAATTTGGCGCCAAGATTACGCGGTTGCATGTGAGGAAGACAAAGGCATGCGGGGGAAGATGACGCCCCCGCCAAAATCCCTTGGTCGCATGTGATGGGAAATATTTTCCCGCGCTTAGAGGCGCGTTGCATGGGCAGGAGGTCGGTTTTTAGTCTAGAAATGAGGATAGCCCTCCATTCCTTTCTCCTCTCCACTATATAAAGAGGCTCTCCCCCTTGTAATGAACCAATTCCATCACTCAACACTTGAGTATTCAATAAATTCCATTCCATTCTTTCATCCACTTGTGAATAAGAGGGAGTGAGTGAGGAATAGTTAGAAGGAAGTCCGAGTATCGGCTTCCTCTACACTCGCGCCTCTACGATCGTTCTACTAATTGCGGTGAGAATTATCGTTGTTTATCTTTCGGTATTAAGTTCTTGAGTAATTTATCTTTATTCATTATTTGTTTGTTGAATTGTCGCCACGAGTGCTCTAGTAGAAGGACCCGGGGACGGGTAAGCCTTGTCGACACGCTAGAGTAGTGGAAGATAGCATAGGCGTGGTGTCTAGGCTATAGTCTACCTTCGCTTTTCGCTCCATATACGTATCTGGACGAGGTGGTAGGCGGTGGTGACAGCCCCTGTCCGGCCCTTGTATTCCCCATGTCTCGTATGGTGTAGGTGCTATGCCGGTATCGCTTGGCGGACCAGTGCGGCCCGGTGGGTCAAGCAAATCGATAGTGAACAAGGTTAACTTCACTCGGGATCTTTACCCTTAAAAAACCTCACTACCCATACTACTTTTCATCTCATGTCTCTGGGAGAACTAGTTCAGAGACTTTACACCCGTTCCCTGTGGAAAATACGATACCCTGAATACTTCCGGGTGAAGTGCTACAACGGTACTTTCCGTGCGCTTGCGGACTTTGCTGCTTACGCTAAGAAATACCAACAAGCATTTCTGGCGCCATTGCCGGGAACGGTTGTCGTAATTATCTCCGAACCTAGTTCGCCCTTGCATCCAAGAAGAAAAAAAAAAATATCCATTTTAATGGAGCAAAAATCTATCAACCAATTTGCTGCTCCAAAGGCCGAGTTCTTAGAGCGACCACAATCATCGAAGCCAATCACAGCTTCCAGCTTTGAACTCCGCCCTGGCTTTATAGCCTTGGTTCGGGAACAACCCTTCTCAGGGTTTGTGGATGAAAATCCTTATCAACATTTGAGGGAATTTGAGCAACTCTATGGTTGCCTCATTTATGAAGGCGTGCCACATGACACACTTCGATGGAAGTTGTTCCCCTTTTCGCTTGATGGGAGGGCGAAACAATGGTACGCCCAAAACGTAGGGATAGTAAATGGAGATTGGATAGAATTGCGGAACAAATTTTGTCTTGCATTCTTCCCTTTAAATCAAATCGTTACCTTACGTGTCGAGATCCTTCACTTTCGCCAAGAAGAGAAGGAAACAATAGGTGCAGCCTGGGAAAGATTTTCAATCCTAACACGTACGGGCCCAAACTTGTCTTTACCAAAACATATGTTGTTATAACATTTTTAATATGGTCTTAGCAAGGAATCTGCCCTATATCTCGATATGGCTGCCGGAGGTTCGTTTACTCATAAAACCGAGGAGGAAGCGTAAGCTATTTTAGATCGTATTTCGAAATCCCTCCTCCGTTAGAACCCATCTATGTAGAGCCTAAGGTGATCCAAGAGGAAGTCTCTTCGGCCATTGCCGAACCAAAATTACCTATCCGTATACCCTTACCCAAACCAGAGATTCTGAAGGTAGATTTCCAACATTCAGAATCTCAACACTTCGAGGACGTGTTTCATGAAAATTTTGGGAACACCTCGAAGTATTCATACCAAAAGAGGCCACCAGTTCCGGTTACTCCTATAGACCCTTTAGATAAGGAAACCCTTAGAGAAACGGTGAAGGAGTTGACCGCAATAATGAGTAGGGAATGGTTTGAAGAAGTGGAGTTTTTGTAACACCCGGTTTTAAGGACAAAACTGATGATGCTATATGTGAGCCCCGAAGTCAAATCTCACATATAGTTTACAAATAAATGGTAGTATCAATTCACAATGCTTAAAATATAACAAACAAAATATAAAAGACATAACCTCGCCTAGCGTACAAATGGAAAGACACTCGATCTTCTAGTGTGGACTCCACAGGGAACGACCGACCGGTTGATCACAAGCCTAAACTTCACCCGAGGTGTGGGGAAATAGCAAGAGTGAGTCCATGTCGAACTCCGCAAATATAGCTAGGCAATATCTACCCAAAAACCCATGATCATTATAACATAAATAATGAATAGCATGAAACAATAAATCATGAACAAATTAATAAGCATGTATAGCAACGGTTATATCATAAACAACATCATCAACAGAAAAGTAAATCCTTCCCTCGGTTTTCCAGGCCGTTCATAACCGCGAACACGGCCGATATATCGGTTTTTAACTCTCAAGCAGAGGTGTACACTTTCACTACGGGTCATGGTTTCCACCGGAGTAGGTTCATGACTCCCCAAACAAATGAAAACCATATAAAGTCGTTCAAAGGCCCCTCCTAAAAATATTAAGTGGCCAACAGAGCTACAACCCCGTTTCTCCCAATTACGGCAAACCACCAACAAAGTTAGGTAAAACCCTTGAACAACTAAAGTCGAGCCATGTGACCCCCATAGCCGTATGCGGTAAATCCCGAATTTTGCCAAAGGATAAGTCCTTATGGAGAGCTAAGAGCATCATAAACAAAACATAGCTCTTTCGCCCTATGAAACATGTTATCAACAATTCATATTTAACGCTCAAAGGCGTAAACATTAAGCAAGTCATAAGATCATGGTTTAAAGATAGCATATCCCAAAACTATACTTGCCTTAAATATAGATCCTTCAAGTCCAATGCTTTCCTAAAAACACCTTCTTCATCAACTTCTTATAGATCACGGTCTTCTTCGAGATCAACAACATAAAAGCTCACCGATCTACTCGATTCCAATCAAAGAACACACAAACACATGGATCCAATCATGCATGGCAACCAAGACTACCATTAGAACAGTACACCAATAATAGGAAAACAGTTTAAAAAAGTACATAAAACTATTCTACATGTCACTACGATCACACGTGACGTAAAGATCACCGAAATCGGAGCTAAAACGACGTAGATATGAATTTTACAAGTTTAACATTAATAAACCTAATATAATCTCGAAATTTAAAAGTTGCAAAACCTGACTAACAGTAATAATATAAACATGTAGGTTACGGAATTACGAATCTAATGAAAGTAGAACGGTTCAAAACGGATTTAAAACGGAGAAGTTATGGGCATTTGAATCGATGGCATGAGGATGTATTTGGATGTGGCCCATGAGTGGCCTATGAGTGCCGAGTGCACATGTTTAGTACCACCTTGCTTGTTGAGCAAGGGTGGAGCCAACTTATAAGCCTTCGCCATCCAGCCATATCACCTTCGGTTAACCCTTTTACATGAAGCGAGGACGAAAGTGTAAGAAAGGTGCTATGTGTACGCGTGCGTGCCCCTCGGAAGGGCTGTGCGGTGCGGCTTTGGAGGGCGGGGTGTTACAAAGGTGGTACTAAACATGTGCACTCAGCACTCATAGGCCACTCATGGGCCACATCCAAATTGGGCCGGGTGTCACAGTTTTCCCCTGAAGAAATCCAAATTTTCGCCCCTTCTTCTACCCTTCAATGCAAAATTGGAAGAATTTGGGAGAAAGTGCTTTACAATCCCACTGTGGGGGCCAACCTCATGTCCAAATCTTATGCGCTTGCCTATTTTGGCAATAAACCTTTAACCCCCACAAATAAAACCTTAAGAGATGGCCCAAGATCTAGTTTAAAAGTGCAGGGGTCCTTCATGGTATAAATCTACACCAGATAATGCCATTTTGGACCTTGACTTCTATGTTTTCGACATTCGAGATTTTGATATCCCGATTGGGCAACCCCTAGAAAAATTCCTTGTTGACCCACCAATAACAGGGGATCTAGAAGTAAAGTTGGGAAGGGAATCTTTTTCCATCCAAGTTGCTCGAGCCAAAAACTCTATCACGTAGCCTTTTCCCCTTACCTTGACCTCGCCCACGTAAGTCATGTCAATCTTACCATTTGACTCACCCGAATCATCCTTAGAAAAAGATGCAAATTTCTTCATTGAAGAAAAGGATGATTTAGGCCGGACCTTTGACCTTCCCAAAGAGGAAGTGCTGACACGGCCTCCGCTTGAGCTTAAACCCCTACCCAAACTTACGCTATGCATTTCTCGAATGGTGATACACAAGCTCCTCGTAATCATTAGCGATAAGCTTTCGATGAGGAGACGACCAAACTCATCGCCATCCTAGAAAAGCATAGGACGGTTTTTTAGGATATTCCCTACACGATCTCAAGGGGGTAAGCCCAATGCTCGCACCCATCGCATTCATGTTGATCCTTCGAGTACACCAACTCAGGAACCCCGACGAAAGCTCAACAATGCGATGTTGGAAGTCGTGAGAAAGGAAGTCCTCAAACTTCTTCACGCCGGGATTATCTATCCCGTTCCACATTGCGACTGGGTTAGTCCCGTCCATGTGGTACCCAAGAAGGGAGGAATGACGGTCATTGAGAATAGTAAGAAAGAATTAATCCCACAACGAACTGTCACAGGGTGGAGAATGTGCATTGATTACCGAAAACTCAATGCGGCAACAAAGAAAGATCACTTTCCGCTCCCTTTCATTGATGAATTGTTGAAGCGGTTAGCGAAACACTCTTTCTTCTCGTTTCCTCGATGGTTATTTGGGGTATCATCAAATTCCCATCCACCCCGATGATCAGAGAAAGACAACTTTCACTTGCCCATTTGGAACGTATGCATATCGACGCATGTCATTTGGGTTGTGCAATGCACCCGCCTCGTTCCAACGGTGCATGATGTCTATCTTCTCAGACATGATTGAAGAAATCATGGAAGTTTTCATGGACGATTTCTCAGTCTATGGAAAAACTTTCGATCATTGTCTTGAGAATTTAGACAAAGTCTTGCAACGATGTCAAGAAAAGGACTTGGTACTTAATTGGGAAAAGTGCCATTTCATGGTCCGTGAGGGCATCGTCCTTGGACACCTTGTGTCCGAAAGGGGGATTGAAGTAGACAATGCCAAGATAGAAGTTATTGAGCAACTACCACCCCCTGTGAATGTGAAAGGAATCCGTAGCTTCCTAGGTCATGTAGGGTTCTATAGACGATTTATCAAAAGAATTTTCACAAATCTCTAAACCGCCACGAACCTCGCTAGCAAAGGATACACCTTTCAAGTTCACGAGATGAGTGCTTAAAAGCTTTTAACACACTCAAGAAAGCACTCATCTCAGCACCGATCATCCAACCCCCGGATTGGTCATTGCCTTTTGAGATCATTTGTGATGTGAGTGACTACGCTGTTGGGGTGGTCCTTGGCCAAACCAAAGATAAGAAGCATCGCGTGATCGCTCATGCTAGCAAAACGCTAATGGGAGCTCAGCTTAACTATGCTTCTATAGAAAAAGAGCTCTTAGCGGTCGTTTTCGCTTTTGAGAAGTTTAGATCTTACTTAGTGGGAGCAAAAGTTTTTGTTTACACTAATCATGATGCAATAAAAATCTTGCTCACTAAGAAAGATCCTAAACCTAGATTAATAAGATGGATTCTTCTACTCCAAGAATTTGACCTTGAAATAAAAGATAGAAAAGGAGTAGAAAACATTGTTACAAATAATTTGTCGTATATGCAAGTCTCTAACCTGCAGGAGTTACCAAAAAGCGACTTGTTATGCAACGACATGCTGCTAGAAGTGACAGATTCCAACCCGTGGTACGCAAACATCGTGAATTTTATGGTCACAGGGTACATACCACCAGGGGAGAGCAAGAAGAAGCTACAAGCTGAAAGCAGATGTCACTTGTGGGACAACCCGTATCTGTACAGGGTATGCTCTGATGGCCTATTGAGGAGATGTGTACCAACGGCAGAGGGGAAGCAAATCATTGAAAAATGTCATGCAACACCATATGGAGGCCACTATGGAGCATTCCGCACACAAGCCAAAATTTGGCAGTGTGGGTTCTTTCCCGCCAACTATGCTCAAGACACCAAAGAATTCATAGAAAGGTGTCAGAGATGCCAGGTGCAAGGCAACATCACTGCTCGCAATGCAATGCCCCTACACTACAATCTTCAAATCGATATATTTGATGTCTGGGGCATTGACTTCATGGGACCTTTTCCAAAGTCACATGACAGCGAGTACATCCTAGTCGCCGTTGACTACGTATCCAAATGGGTGGAAGCCTTACCATGCAAAGCTGCAAATGCCAAGAATGCCCGAAGGATGTTCCATGAAGTGATCTTTCCTCGCTATGGAACACCAAAGATGGTCATAAGCGATGGAGGGTCTCACTTCATGGACAAGACCCTCCGGAACTTTTTGAAGGATCTTGGAGCAAAGCACAACATTGCCACACCCTACCATCCTCAAACAAGTGGTCAAGCGAGACCTCAAACAAACAAATCAAAAATATCCCCGCAGAAGACGGTCAATGAAATGGGAAAAGGTTGGAAAGACGAGCTACCTGATGCACTATGGGCATATAGGACAGCTTACAAAACTCCCATCGGCATGTCACCATTCCAACTCGTATATGGAAAAAGTTGCCACTTACCATGTAGAGTTAGAACATAGATCTTACTTGGGCAATAAGGGAATGGGACATGGATGAGATTCTAGCCGGCGTAAAAGCAGCAAAAGCAAATATCTCGTGCTAGAAGAAGATAGAGAGAAGGCATACCATAGTGCCGGACTTTATAAAGAAAGAACCAAAAGATGGCACGATCACCGAATCAAGCTAAAAGAGTTCAAGGAAGGAGATAAAGTTCTTCTATTCAACTCCAAGGTCAAGCTTTTCGGTGAAGGAAAACTTCGAGTAAATGGAAAGGACCATACACCGTCGTCAACACATCATCACATGGCGCAATCACAATTCAAGACGATGAAGGTAAGACATTCAAAGTAAACGGACAACGATTAAAAGTTTTCCGGAACCTTCATTTAAGTCTAAAGAAAACATAGATGAAATAAAAATAATTGAGTTTAATAAATTTGCTAAACAAAAGAAATTCCTTATTTAATAAATAATAATAAAATATGTTAGCCATTTTAGTAGTATTATTTGTCTACACTTGTTTTTGTATTTTCTCCTTGTGCAAAATAAAAGAACAGTACAAAAACAAGTGTGGGGAGGAACACAATTCTTTCACAAACCAAAGGTACGCAAAAAAATTCGACACATATTACACTTTGATTTGTGATATACATCTACTCTCCATACATGCACCTATAATGTCATATCTGAACCAAAGTTAGCATGCTCCATCTCTAGTCTACCAATTGATAAATAATTTGCATACATTTTAACTCCTCGCTCAAAACCCATACTTTGTGAAGCAACTACTTGATAGAAACCCCATAATATCTAACTAATTGTACTATGAGGATTAGTAGGATGACTTGAATTCCATTTTCTCGTACAAATAAGACTTGGTTTTTCTTCAAAAAAAAAAAAAGATCAAACGAGCATGCTCCTGGTTTAATAAAAGCATGAACCATTATATTTGAAGTAGCTACCTCCTTAGTATTACACCTTGTCAATTTCGAAGATTAATGTTTGAGAGAATTTCATAGTCCCATGATCGAAACATATGTGCAAAAAAAAAAAAAAAAACTGTGTTCCATTCATGATGAATCTATATGCTGACAAGAAGGACATGGGCTATGCTAGAAAAAAAATGGGCACGCGTGCCCGCTCGTAAAAATAAAACAATGGGTACCCCGATGCCCGCTTGAAAACAAAAGAGAAAGAGAAGAAATAATGGACAAGTGTCCGAGGGCGAGTAGAGCCCACTTCTCTAAATAAAATAAATAAGGGCAAGCCCAGGCCTCTTCAAAAAGCAAAAGAACATCATGATAAAAAAAGAACACCAAAAAATATTATTATACTTGCACATTTTTCGATCTAGGAGTATGACATTTCCCTCCATTAATCTAGAGCTTGACTTGGTGGTATATATATAAGGAAGGTGTGCCACTTTATTAAATACCTTAAGCTTTGAGAAAAGAAAAAAAATTACAACCATGGAGCATAGCTGATTTTCTTCTCAAAAATTTAAAACAACCAAGTCTCTGTTCAGACGATATAAATGGAAGATAGAAATCCTATCTATTCCCATTTTGCAATTATTCAAGATAGTGTGGTTATCATTTCAAATTCGACGAGAAAAAAATCTAGAGCAACTCGATGTCAACATCTTAAATCTTGGAAATTGAACCGCTTAGTTCTTCATAACTTTACTCGAGGACGAGCAAAGGACTAAGTGTGGGGAGTTGTTGGCGGTCACTATCATACAAATTATACCGCCAACTTAGTCATATGACATAACAAATAAACGTACTTTTGCCACACAAACCTTTGCTATTAATCTAGTTCCACTTGTATTCGAGAATTTATGTTTTGCGGTATAAACGTGGAAACAGTAAAAAGTACGCCTAAAAAGAGAAGGAAAGCGCACACCTAGCATTGCGCTTTATCAAGGGGAACGCCACCAGGGCCAAAACCGGGCGCGAACCAAGCCAAAGCACCCCGAGGACGCGACACGGGTGGGCCACAAGCCCACTGCCCGGCCAGACCCCGGCGGCGAGCCAAACTGCGGCGGTCGCCGCACCAGCGGCGCCGCCGTGGCCCGAGCTCCGATCCCGCCGCATTTTTGCCTTGACCGTGTCCCGAGGAATGAAGGCGGTTGCATGCGGTGCTTTTCGGGATGGTGCCAAGAACTCCCGCCAAGAATCCTTGGTTGCATGCGAGGGGAATTAATTTGGCACCAAGATTACGCGTTTGCATGTGAGGAAGACAAAGGCATGCGGGGAAGATGACGCTCCCGCCAAAATCCCTTGGTCGCATGTGATGGGAAATATTTTCCCGCGCTACAGGAGGCGGTTGCATGGGCAGGAGGTCAGTTTTTAGTCTAGAAATGAGGATAGCCCTCCATTCCTTTCTCCTCTCCACTATATAAAGAGGCTCTCCCCCCTTGTAATGAACCAATTCCATCACTCAACACTTGAGTATTCAATAAATTCCATTCCATTCTTTCATCCACTTGTGAATAAGAGGGAGTGAGTGAGGAAGAGTTAGAAGGAAGTCCGGAGTATCGGCTTCCTCTACACTCGCGCCTCTACGATCGTTCTACTAATTGCAGTGAGAATTATCGTTGTTTATCTTTCGGTATTAAGTTCTTGAGTAATTTATCTTTATTCATTATTTGTTTGTTGAATCGTCGCTCACGAGTGCTCTAGTAGAAGGACCCCGGGGACGGGTAAGCCTTGTCGACACGCTAGAGTAGTGGAAGATAGCATAGGCGTGGTGTCTAGGCTATAGTCTACCTTCGTTTAAGCTCCATATACTGAGACGGACGAGGTGGTAGGCGGCAGGTGGTGACAGCCTGCGGCCCTTGTATTCCCCACGTCTTGTATGGTGTAGGTGCTATGCCGGTATCGCTTGGCAGACCAGTGCGCTCCGGTGGCGAAGCAAATCGATAGTGAACAAGGTTAACTTCACTCGGGATCTTTACCCTTAAAAACCTCACTACCCATACTACTTTTCATCTCATCTCTCGGGAGAACTAGTTCGAGACTTTACACCCGTTCCCCTCGTGGAAAATACGATACCCCCTGAATACTTCCGGTGAAGTGCTACAACGGTACTTTCCGTGGCGCTGCGGGACTTTGCCGCTTACGCTAAGAAATACCAACGGTTTCCTATGACAAAACACACGAATAACGACATTATAGTAGCGATCGGGTGTCAAGTTCAGTTTCTACAACTCTATATATCCATCCGAGGATACAATTATCACCTTTCCTCACCGGGCGACCGAAAAATTCAGGCGCCGTGTTGATGCCACCGTTGGATGGAATTCACTCAAGTAGCTTCTCACACACCGAACAGATTTGAAAATTTCACCACACGAAACTAGCAAGTCCCTAATATTTATATAGTTCAATCTGTAATAGGCGGTCTATGAGGACTACACAATCCACGAGGCAATGAGATCACAAAAAAATGTAGTTCGAATAGAGGGATATAAACAAATCAGTAGTTTAGTAACAGTTCATTTAGTAGGAACATTTTTGTAAGACAAGATAGCAACATTATAGTAGCAGATTAGGTGTCAATTTCAGTATGTACAACTCAAAATATCCATGTGACGATATAGAATTATACGATTTAATTTTGCAATAGGCGGTTTATGAGGACTACACAAACCAAAGGCGGAGAACAAAAAAATGTACTTCAGGGAGAAGAGGGATACAAACAAACTCGTAGTTTAGTAACAGTTCATTATAGTTATAGTAGCGATCGGGTGTCAAGTTTAGTACGTACAACTCAAAATATCCATGTGAGGATAATTATACAGTTCAAATTTGTAATAGACAGTCTATGAGGGACTACACAATCCATAGAGGCAATGTATCACCCAAAAAAAAAAAGTTCACGAATAGAGGAATATAAACAAACAAAGTTTGGCAACGATTGATTTAGGGCACGCTTAGGTTGTAGTTTCCTATGAGAAAGGCATAGAGGAAGTCTAGTATGTGGACTACCCAATCCGCAGAGAGGCATAGATCACAAAAAAATGTAGTTCAGGAAAAAAGGGACGGACAAGATTGATGGGTTACATATCGAACCGTAGAATCGCCGTGTGAAGGAAGAAGCCGTTGGAGAAGGTGGTCGGCGCGCGCGGGGGCGCGTCGGCTTGAATGGCGCGGACGAGTCGGCTTTGAATGGCGTGGACGAGTCGGGCGGTGGCGGTGACGGCGGGCGCGATGAGGCGGCCGGAACCCTAGAATCACCGTGAGGAGGAGGACGAGGAATGAAATGAATCGCCTGTGAGGGGATGAAGAATGAAATGAATCGCCTTGTGAGGGGAGAGGTGGGGTTTTTCAATTTCGTGAAAGCTCGGCGCGAAAATTTCGTGAAAACGCAGAAATCCAGCCACGCACCCGTCTTTGAAAAAGGGAGTCTCGATCGCCCCCGCCCAATCGATGACACTTCGCGGTCTACACCGGCGTGTGTAAGATACACAAAGGATTTGCATTCATTGCAAAGGGTGTGGATATGACCAAAGACGTGTCACGGAGACAAGTCCGCTTACTAATTTCAAACACATGTTGACGGACGCGCCACATTATATAACCGCTTTTTAATCTGATTTTTATTTTTAATCGTGGCCAAGACTTGTGACGTAGTCTTTCTCCCTCATAGTAACTCCAAATGTGATGGTTTTTCTTACTAAATTATTTTAAAATCATGGTGTGTCAAGCTATTGTATTCTTCTTTCTTTTACTTTTGTTGAAACACGCACCATTCATACTAGTACTACTAAAAACCCGCATTTTCTGCCCACTAATTTGATCTAGCGCCAACTGTTCATCTTCCTTTTCCCCTGCACCAAGAGCGCCGAGATCCTCGCAGAAACCGCGATGCGTGCGGCGCCTCGAGCCATGGAGAACCTTCCGCAGAGGTGCTTGAGCACATAGCGCCTGCGTGTCACCATGACCGTAGAGCATCCTATGGAGGGCCTCATGAATCTAAGGGCCACCGGTCCCACAGCACGAGAGGCGTGCCGCCTCTTCGCCATAGTGGGATCAGACATCCCGCCGGACCTGGTCTTGAACCGGTAGACGGCCGGGAGCACCGTACTACTCTTGAAGTTTCGCGCGAGTCTCATCACCGACCTCGCCAAGTTCGGCAACATGGAGGCGTGTTTCAAAGCGGGCATGTCCGCCGTGTTCGTGGAAGGCGCGACACCGTCTCGCCGCTTGACTTGCTTTGGAACAAACCGCCAACTCGGGGCATGAACTCGCCGGGTATGTGCACGCTCTTGCGCTCTGAGGCGGAGCGAACGCCGCCGCCGATGATGACCATGCACGAGAGGTGTTGCGGGAGGTGGAGCGCGACATGGCGGTGGCGATGGCTCCACGGAGGACCGAGAACGTGCAATGCTCAGCGGACGGCGTGCGCGATCTTGCACGGCGACTGTGGTGCCCCATGCGGTGAGGCCGCATCTTCCTCCTTCGGCCAAACCAGCGCCTCGCCCGACGGGCATCGCGTATGGGTAGGAACATGCGGCGCCATGAACTGGTGGGTGGAGGGAGCGTGGCGGCAACACTCCCTATACTTTGCAGCGAGGAGTGTAGGATCCGCGACGAGTGTAGGAGGTTGTTTGTGCAAAAGCGGTGGTGGTGGGCATGAGTAGCGAGTGGACTCGCATGAATCTATGTATATGTTGATGATGATGACAATGCACCCATGCATTGCATTATGTGATCTATCTTACTTTTGGTGCGTGATGGATGATTATGTGGTCATTCGTGTTATATTCATTCATGTTCACGATGGTGTTTGCGATGACCGCCGCCCGCGACCATGCGATCATGGCCGCCGCGAGCACCTCGGCGTTGCTAGCTAGCTAGCCGCCTCCCGCTCTCGAACTCTCTCCCTTCTTTCTTACCTTGCCACCTTGAGGCTCGTCGGCAGACGGTTATGCCTGTGCCGTTGGCGGCGCCTTGGACGCTGCCGTGTCCATTGGTTCACGCCGCCGCGTTCAATCGTTCTCCACGGCGGCAACCCCTCTCGGACCCGTCCCTGCATCGCCCGAGTCTTCAAAAGCGTCTACACCTGCGTTTACGATGCTTTCCATCCCGTCCATTTAACCTCGGCCCAGTCCTCGTCGGCCGGAGTGTCCCCGCCCCCTCCGCCGGTGCCCGCCCCCGCCACCGTCGGCGTCAAACTCGGTACCGCCTAAACCCGCTCATCCGATAGCAAAAGATAGGAACGCTTTGGTTCTCACGGGCATCACGGTGGTGGTCCTCCCGTCGCTAGAGGCCTCATCTCCCGGTGACATCCGTACGCCGATGTGCCGCCATGTCGGAGACCTCCAAGGCTCAAGAACCCTAATTTTTCTTTTTCTTTTTATTAATCTATAGTTACAACTCGTAATCGGTCTTTCTCTCTCATCGTAACTCCAAATGTGATGATTTTTCTTTCTACGATTTTTGTAAAATAATGATGTGTCAAGCTATTGTATTCTTACTTTGCTACTACTTTTTGTCACGTTTGGTGGATAACATTTGAAATTTGAATTCAAAAATTACAACTTCATAGAACATTTTTGGAGCATCTAATGATTTCAGCGAAGAAGTCGTGAACATAAAAGTTGAAGAATAATTCTTAAGATGCACATATTTTATATTGGTTATTTCTTCATCCCCATAACATTGTTCACAAGATTTACACATGTCTCGTAGAGTTGTAGAGAGATTTCTAAGATTTGTGAACAATGTCACTAGCACTACGTCGATGGGGAAACAACCAAAATAAGAATTGTAGATCTTGCTAAGTTATGAAACTCTCTAATTTAGAACTTTTGATTTGTAATATCTTGTAAAGGAAAACTAGGTCTCAATTTTAAAAAATGAAAATTGAAATTTAAATGTTTTTAGTGACCTCGGATAGACAAGAAACCACGAGATATAATGATTGCAGTTCTCAAATATCCATGAAACTTTGTAGTTTACAACTTTTTGATTTGAGATCATATGCGGGATGTAGCTCGATGATCTCGATTGAACAAGCTTAATTTGATTGATCATATGCATGGTGAAAATTGAAAAGATCCAAATTAAGTATGCATGAAAACTGAGATATTTTATTAGTTATAACCCTACATTGTGTTATATTTTGCCAAATTTGTGATGTTTGGATGTTTGATTTCAGCTTGAAATGATTAGGGAACAGAGTCTTTGGAAAAAATACAACTCTCGTATAGTAAGTTTTACATACCCGTCTTTGGGAAAATGTTTGGTTAAAAGTTAGCTAGCCGATCTTGATTTGTTGCGAGAGAAAAAAGTAATGCCGGTCTTTGGGCTAGCAGTCCCGGAGTAGGTTCCCCGACCTGTTTATAGGAGAATTATACGTAAAAAAAAGCCGCACCGGGTTCCCGTGCATCTATCCCGAGAAAGCAAGTGAACGTACGACCTCCAACCCGGATCCGCGTGGCGTGGGTACGGAGCATCCGGATCCGGCCACGTCGGACAAGCAAAGGGAACAAGTATGCGCCGACGGGAGGCGGGACCACCAGTGGTGGGCCCCATGATTTCAACTACCTACAAAATGTTGTTATACTCCAAACCAAAAGCGAAATTAAAATTTGATTACACCATTGAATTTGAATAAATCCTTCAAAACAAGATCTCACATGGATATATTTAGATAAAATTATAAGTGGACCCCACCGATGGTAGTTGATATAGTAGAGTAGAGATATATCGGCACTCATATGTTCCTTTATTTACTTGGAACAATTGTGCAACCGCCCCTTTTCGGAGTCTAATTGCTCGTTTGCCCCTATTTGGGGCATTTGCGCAATTAGAAAACTAAAAACAGGGGCAAACGAGCAAAAGTTTAAAAAACAGGGGCAAACGGACAATTAGACTCTAGAATAGGGAACCTCTATACATCCCGGTGTGATAAGATTCTCTCCTTTACAAAGACTTTCTCCCTCACCCATCTCTTCTAGTATATCTCTATACCAATACTTGCTAGGTCCACTTATAATTTTATCTAAATATATTCATGTGTGATCCTGTTTTTTGAAGGATTTATTGAAATAAATTTAATTTAGATTTTTGGTTTGTGAGTTATAACGTTTTTAAGTTTGGTTCACGGGACTAGGGACTAAAGAGTCTTTTGAAATTGGGACTAAAAATTAGTCCCTAGTCCTCATGTTTGGTAATTTAGGGACTTAAATGAGACTAAAAATTACAGGCAATACTTAAAAATCGTGGGAGCCCACTCATCGACGCTCTCTCTCAACCTTTTCCCTCCTCACTCACGCATGCGCGCAGGGGACCAGCGCGGGCCCGCGCTCTGACATGAGTGCGGATAGATGTTGTGAGAGAAAAGCATTGTTGAACCAAACCCGGCCGAACAAGCTGGGACGAAACGGCATGCTGGGCGGGCGTGGGCCCTATTCTAGAATGAGTTGCGTAGGATACGCCAGAGGATTCGCATGCAAGGGTGTGGTGTGGCGGAGCCGGCGGCGCCGAGGAGCTCGCTCGCGCCATCGCGGAGAGCTCGTGGAGGGGCGGCGTGTGACAGGTTTTTTTCGTCCGTTTTTCATCCGTAGGGCCAACACCGGTGTTGCGGGAGATCGGGCGACCACCGTGCAACCGGCGAAGGCGCCGACTCGACTTCGACTCGATAGTTTTGTGTGTACAGATCTGCGGGACCCGTTGGCAATTAAAAAATCATCAAAACCTGTTCTTCACTCGCCCGTAAGCATAGAAACCTCGTGCCACACTATTTACGTAATAAAAACGAGTAGTATTCTCGCCCACTCGTTTCCAAATTTGTCTTTGTTTGGATTATAAAAAATACTATAGTACAACACCGGTAGTACTACTCTTGTCTTTGTATGGAGTGCTAAGTTTACGCACTCGTCTTTGGAAAAAGGAGTCCAGATTCGTAGGGAGTCTTGTAATACCGTAGGGCTGTAGGCGTCCGTCGCTCGTTCTCGTCTTCCCAGTCGATGCCTCGTCATTCGAGATGGGCATCCATCACGGTGCAGGTGCAGATGACAGAGCACTGCGCGGCCTGCACATGTAGTACTCCTAGGCACTATTCTACAAAAGGATGTGGATATGATCAGCACGTGTCAGGCGCTTTGCGTAGGTGTACACCTAGTCATGCGTCGCAAGAAAAAGGCGCCGCCCTAATTTTTCGATGCGACGGGTCATGTCGGCATCGCGCCGGCGTGCACCGGCCGCCCCCGCCATGGTCCTTCCGTGAGGCCTTCACACTCAAGAACTCGATTTTTCTTTTTTTAATATGTGGGCAAAACTTGTGACTAGTCTTTCTCCCTCGTACTAACTCCAAATGTGATAGTTTTTCTTTCTATTTTTTTTTAAAAAAGGTCAGATCGATATTGTATTCTTCTTTGCTATTACTTTTGTCATGTTTTATTAGAAACATTTTGAAATTTGAATTTCAAAAATTACCACTTTTTAGACAACATTTTTGGAGCATCTAATGATTTCAACGAAAGAAGTCAAGCACATAAAAGTTGTATAACTTCTTAAGATGTACCCTCCTCGTTCGAAATTATAGTTCGTTTGACTTTTTTTGACCCTAAGTTTGACCACTCGTCTTATTCAAAAAATTTGCACAAAAAAGATCAAATTTAAGTCATTCTTAAATACCATTTGTTAATAAAGCAAGCTATAACAAAATAAGAGATATTTTGCATAATTGTTTGAATAAGACGAGTGGTCAAAGTTGGGGTTGAAAAAGTCAAACGAACTACAATTTGGAACTTATTTAGTACACCTTTTATATTGGCCATTTCTTCATCCGACGATGTCGCAGAACATTGTTCATAAGATTTACACATATATCTCATATATAGTTGATGAAACTAGGAGAGAGATTTCTAAGATTTGTGACCAATGTCACTAGCACTACTATGTCGGACGGGAAAAAAACCCAAAAAATAAGAATTGTAGATCATGCTAAGTTATGAAACTCTCTCGGTTTCAAACTTTTTTGTTTTGACATTACTCCATCTTGTAAAGGAAAACTAGGTCTCAATTTTTAAAAAATGAAAATTGAAATTTAAATGTTTTAATTGACCATGGATGCGTAAACCACCAATATAACGATTGTCGCTCTCAAATATCCATGAAACTTTTCTAGTTTACGTACATCTTTTTGATTTGGGATTTGAGATCATCTTGTCATGGAAAACAAACACTATGTAAAAAGGCTAATAACCGCCCGGTCGCCCGAGACGCCGCTAATAACGAGCGCGTCGTGTTGTGACATTACCGACGCCGCGGCCGGGCGAAAGGCCGATAATAGGTGCCGGACGGTCCCATTAAGACCAATACGCGTCGTAATAGAAGGTCATTACGCATTATCGCAGTTCATGTAACGCCGTCTGTTTTCTTAATCCGCACGCGTTTTTCTGGCTGGGCACGCACGCCGCGGCTACGGCGGGACGCTTTTGAAACCGAAAGTGTCCGCAGAATTCAACGTATCACGTACACACGCGTTTCATTACAAAGCATTTTCGAGACCAATCGACCGTGGATGCAACCCCTAATTCAGACGCCGCTTTTTGCTTACGGACACCTTTTTCGCCGCCCATCCGTACCATTACGAGTATTACGGACGCGTGCCGATTCCCGCACTCGCGTGGTCGAGAACCGTCCCGTGTTGCTTGACACCGGTAAAGACGTGTGCCGCAGATAACGACGCTTGGAACATACAAGGGTCATAACGGTCACTTAAATTAAAGTCGCGGCGTTTATTTTCGACGAGTTGTGTTAGGAGGTGTCCGTACATGTCGCAACCAAAACCGATGCGCGTTTATTTTCGGAGTTGTGTTATCGTGTGTCCGTACATGTCGCAACCACTACCGACGCGTTTTATTTTCGAACGAGTTGTGTTAGCGGTGTCTCGTACATGCTTTGCAGCCTACTACCGACGCCAGCGTATAGTTTCGAGACGAGTTGTGTTATCGTGTTCAGACGTACATGTCTCCCCACTACCGACGCCGATAGTTTTAGACGAGATGTGTTAGCGGTATCCAGTACATGTCGCGAACCGCTACCGACGCGCGTCATTTACAGACATGTGTTGTCACCACCGCCCTGTCTTGTTCTTGGTATTACGGACACGTATCGCTGAACATACGCTTCGCAGTCGCGGCGTGCCTCGTGCCGCCGCGATGTTACGCCGTGCGTTGTTGCCGTAGTCCACGGGTATCCGTGGTGTCCGAAAGCGTTGCGCACACATGTCGATGAGCGGACGCCAGCGAGTGCACGCGCTATACATTTGTCTCGAGTCTTCTGATCGCCCGTCCCGCTAGAGAGACGATAGATGTTGACACGCGTCTGTACTCGGACCGAATTTGGTCGGGCCCGCATCCGGTTTTAACGGGCCTCCGCGCTCCGTTAAAGCCGGCCTTCCTTTGGGCCTAATTTGGACCTACATGTTAGGCCCGTTCTCTTGTGGTACAACGAAGCCGGGCCGTTTTCCGCTGCGTAGGTTATAACACCGCGACATATTATTATATATATATAATGCGTTGCCACACACTTCAACACCGTCTCTCTCTTCGGTGGTGGCGGCACACCGCAGGGGGGGGGGGGGGGCAGCGGAGGAGCGCGACGCCACGTGACGGCGACTATATACCGTTGATGATTGATTTGCTACGCCACGCTATATATCGTATTTGGATCGCCTCCTTGGTGTCCGTGGTATCGCGGAACCTGCGGCACGCGACGAGGCTCCAAGTTGGAAGTTGTTCCTCCCGTTGGATGCAGCACCGAGGATCTTCTCGCCGAAAGGTCCTCCTCCGCAGCCGCAACAGAAGCACGCCGTCACGGCATCCGAGGCCGTTGGTATTTGTTATGCCCACGTAAATATTGAAGATGAATAATCCGCAAGCGCATCGGATACCGTTGTAGCCTTCACCCGAGGGTTTTAAATATCGTATCCACGAGGAAACGTGTGAGGGAGACTAAGATCTAATCTTAACCCGTAGTAGCACAAGACCTAAGAAGGTTAAAAGTATAGAGATGATTACTAAGATATCTAATCCTTACTCGTAGTAAACTTGCCTTCTCTTGTTCTATCCGGGGACATCACATAGGGAGAAACACCAACAAAAGATGATTCATCTAGAGATAAATCCCACGAGTCCTACAGACGGGATGGGGAATACAAAGGATCAATGACACCCTAACTAGTTGGTCATATCCAACTAGCGGGCTATCACAAATGCGATCTACCACCAATCCTAATATAGGATGAATCTAACGAGATACCCGAGCCTAAGCACCACGCTTACACTACGAATATTACCTTAACCTAATGCCTTAGATTAAAGTACTCAAAAGAGACCCGCAGATCAGAAGAACAATATAAACAATGATGCTTACTAAAAGAAGTAGATTACCAAAGTAACTCCAAGTGTAGGTTAACTTCCACCGAGGTACAAGTTGTAGAGGTAGCACCGACAGGCCGGCACCTCCTCAGGTTCCTTCCCTCTCTCTATCTCTCTTATTCTAAAGACTAGATCTAATGAGATCTAATCCCTCTTGAATACTAGCTCATCTAGTTCTAGTTCTAGTCTAGACCTAGGGGGGAGACTCGGGGCCTCGACCTATTGATAATGAATGATAATGAATTAGGGTTTCACCTAGGGGGGGGGGGTCTCCTTATATAGCCCTAGGCGTGCACGACAGCCCTTGGATCAAACCGACCTTGAGCAACGGTGTAGATCTCTTCTTAATGGCGGTTGTGAACCCGACCTTCAGCGCGTAGGTCGACGGGGGCCCACGCCGTGGCCGCCGTCGCTACTAGGCCGGCCGCCACGGCTTATCGCTAGGTGGACCCTAGCTCATGGCTCATGCCTTACGGTGTCTTCTTACGGAATGTTCTTACGTGGGTTTCAAGTTGGATTGCTTCACGGATACGTCTTTATGTCGTAGGGCTTGCAAACTCTTGGGCATTTTCCCGTTTAATCCCCTCGAAAATATATAAATCACCAAAACTCGTAGAATTATGTCAAGAAAAAGCCCTTATACTATGTTGATATTCATTTTAAGCCCTTATTTCAGTTTTAAAAACCTCTATATTTTATGCTATAAGAGATATCAACAAGCTCCCCCAAGCTTACCCTTTGCTAGTCCCTAGCAAAGCCAAACTTAGCAATGGATCAGGAGTTGCTACAACGCTTTCACGCCTCAAAAGTACACATACTTTCAAACAAAATTTCTCCTCCTGATTAAAATAAACCTTTTCAACCTTCAACTTACCCATATTACCTTTAACCATGGAGCTTATAGCCTTTTCTTGGGATCTTGGGCAATTGAAAGATAGAACAATCAAGTCAAGCACCATGTCTCAGACTCTTTGTTCAACCATCATTCCGGAGTTTTTGCTAATTTTCAAAATAAAACTCAAAGTTCCTTTAGTATGACCCTTTCAAGTCTCTCATTTGTGGTATTTGTGGATTGTTGATATTTCTTAACGACATTACTAGAAATAGATAATAACCCATTTCTGGTAACGGCACCAGAAATGCTTGTTGACACTTCATAGTGCAATCTCTAAGAATAAATAATATTCTCGAGATCACGTTAAGAGATATCAGATGATAGATGGATTCATGTGTTTACTTCACCAATCCGCTAGCGCACGGATCTATCATTGTAGCATTTCACCCCAAGTGGTATTCGGGTATCGTGATTTATATTTTCCCAAGGGAAGGCGAGGCTTGTGTGGTTAGCTAGCATAATGATGATGATGATCCACAATGTATTTATGAATAACCATTAGTCAATTGCGGGGGTAAGAAGAATAGATATTCAGGATAGTGACAAACACACATAAGCTACTACACCACTAGGGAGAGAAAAGGATAAAAAGAGAATCTACAATGAGAAGGTGGTTCTAAATATTGCACATGGGTGAACTCTAGTTTAACATTGTGTGAGGAGGCTAAATCATGATGGGATTACGATCATATGATGAGGAGATGCCCGCAGCTAGTCTCGCTAGCCGATGGACACTTTCGAACTCCAACTCAACATCCGAACGTGGGAGGAATACGATGGGCGTAACAGGGGCTGTCACCACCGCCCCTACCTCACTACCGTGGGATGCCGACATTTTTCGATGATTACTATAGACCTGACACCACGTCCACGTATATAGAAAACTACCTAAATCCCCTCGGGACTCCGACCCTACTCTGACGACAAGCAAGGATAAAGGTAAACCCAAAGGTACACCAAAACCATCATAATCTACATAAACCGACCACTCTCTAGCGAGTCGACACATGACGGTTAATTCTATAATTAGCCAAGTCCTATCTACTAATATGTCAACTAGATCATAGTTCACACATTAATAAGATAACATGAGGGTAATTATACTCTAGTTCGAACGCATTGCAATATGAATATAAAGACTTGAATATTGAAAGGAACTCCATAATAATATTAATATTACCAAAAGATCCTTCCAAGGAGACAAGCCCTCCTTGAAGCTCAACCTTGCTCAAAACTACAACTAGGACTAAAGAAAGTGAGTGAAGTGCTCAAGGGTGTGTGTGTTGTGTATTTGGAAGGGGGGTGTGGCCTCTTATTTATAGGAGAATGAAAGTGGTTTTTGGCAGGAGTTTTGGCGCCAAATCCCCGAAAAGCACCGCCATGCACCGCCTCGGCTCCTCCGGCCGGACACGGGAGACAAGGCGCCGCGGGATCGGGCACGGCTCGCGGGCGCTGCGGCGGCCGCATTCCTACGGCGGTCGGCCCGTGTTTGGCCCGTCCCGCGCCCATCCTTCTCGCGTGTGGGCTGGTGGCCCAAAGTGTAGGTCGCCTTTTTCGAGGTGTTTCGGCCCTGCTTTTGCTTCGGTTACGGCCTCATCACGTTCCCTTGGTCAAAGCGCATTTCCTGGGTTTGCACTGTACTCTTTATTTACGTACTCTCACTGTTTCCGTGTTTGTTCCTCGCAAAACAAATATTCTCGAATACAAGTGGAACTAGGTGAGTAGTAAATGTTTATTTGACATAAGTGTGCTCCATCTCTCTTAATTAGAGCTAAGTTGGCGGTATAAGATGTGTGATAGTGACCGCCAACAAACTCCCCTGCTTAACCTTTGCTCGTCCCGAGCAAATAGCTAAGTGTTTTGGTTGATGATCGAGTTGCTTCAATGCCGATATAAATCAAAGTGTACCGTGTTTATAACAAAGTGTTCACTTATTGTTTAAATAAGTTGGCATTTTCATCTATCCTTATTACTCGAATCATATGGGTCTCATAACATTTCTCCACATTCTTGGGCGATTGCAAGATAGAACGGTTTTGTAGAGCTACTACTTCTTTTATTCTTTTGAGTAACTATCCATCCGGATTTTATTTGGCATGTGTATACAAATGCATATTTTTTTTTTTTGAATACTTGAGAGAGTGTGATATTCTCTCTTTCTTTTTTTTTTGAGGTGGGTTCTTCTCACCCTAGACTTGTGTCTTTTATTTCCTCTCTTTTTGGAGATGTGGGCTCTACTCGCCCTCAGACACTTGTCCATTTTTCATCTCTTTTCTTTTTTTTAGATTCACGTTCCCGGATGTCAAGTTCTCTAAGAATAAAGTTATAGTAGAGTCTCTCTATACCATATCATATCCGGCAATAACTTAGAAAAGGATCATGTTCTTGCAACCCATGTTTATCTAGTTTTTAGGACAAGACAGTATTAGCCAACAAACTTAAACATCAAGGAATTCTGAGTTATAAACTAGGTGCAAGCTGATTCATAAACAGAGCAACTATTCATCATTTCATCTTAAGAGAAATCTACACCATCTTATGTCAAATAAAGGAGTGGAATATATTTTTGTTGCTTTTATCAATTTTTTTTGAACTGAAAAGGAAAATGACTTGGGAAATTAAAGGCTTACACGGTGGGGGTCCTCCCCAAGCCGGGCTCAAAGCCTACGGTCGGGATTATATCCCATGTGGAGCCAAAAGGCTCTCTCTCTTGGCGCTGCACCGATCCTCTCGTGCACGGATGTCGGTGAACTCCTCGCCGGTACTCCCGTGGCTCGATCCGCAAATCGTACATAGGAGTAGAGTGTATCATGAATATTTCTAGTACTCACCTCCGGGCCGGTGGATGCGTGTGCCGAGGTCCTGGATCGTCCGGGCTCTCCGTGTGTCGGCGTGGTGATGGAGGCAATCCTTCGAACTCAAAAGAGATCTCATAGGAGCTGTCCATGCTAAGCCGCCGCCGATCTCGGGTGCGGGTGTAACCCGACCGGTAGCCCGGTATGTACTGGGGTTCGCGCATAGCCGAAAAGAAACCATGTACCGGACTGGCGTGAACCCGGTGGAGTCGGGGTGCGCGGGTTCCGCACAAAAAGTCCGGTGGTGGGGCGATCGTGAAGTTCTGCCCCATCTCTTGCTACCCTCCTGGTTGACTGCGAGACACACAGAGCTTACGCGGCTTCGTGGAAAGGATCCGAACGAAGGTAAGTGAACGGGACTTATACAATGAGTATTCCGGGTTAGGAAGCGGAATCTCCATTGTATAGCCCGAAAGTAATAAATAACTTTCTCGCGGTCATCCGCATCAAGCTTAATATGATGCCCTTGAACCAAGGATTGATTGTGATCTCGGGGCCGTCAAGAATGTAAAGAACATTCTCGCCTTCCAAATAAGACCAACACCATGAGCAATCCATGTCACAAGGGAAGTGCAATAAAATGGTGGTAAGCTTGATGGTTTCTAGCATCCAATTAATCATTTCTTTCACAGGAGCAATTTTAATTCGCTTTTAGCATTGCAAAGAGACATTTTAATTTAGCATCATGAATGCGACGGGGGATCATGTCTAGGAAAATAGTGCTAAACATCCATTTGTGCATAAACCTTAGCGATGGATGTTGTATGTTTGCATTAACAGCCTCAAATCTAGCACTAGAGCAATCAATATCGATATTTGCATGAAGAAAGCATCACGATTATACCCGTGAAGGGCTGCATCAAAATCAATTAAGCATTTTGCTTTATCAAACCCCAAAATTTCAGCAATTTGTTTCCATGTGCGATAGTGGTGGGTATGAAAAAGTCAAAAAGAAATACCCTCATCATGAACTTTCAAAGTGCACAGAATTGGATAGTGAGCATTTTAGAGCCTAATTCATCAAGAGGATCTACCTTTGCCCATCCTACGGCTCTCCACATGCGAGGGAATTCAAATCCATACCTAGTTTCTCGAGAGCTTCCCGGAGAAGCGTGGTGCGTGGCGCGAAGGGTCGATCTTTGAGCATGTGGTATGCTTGTATTTCTCGTGCATCTTGGAGGTCGAGGTACGGAGCGTCACCTGGTCGATCGTCAAATGTGGGTGGACTTGAGGAGGAGCGTCGTCTTCGTGCATCGGGCTTCCTTCCGGCCGGTGTGGCGAGAGCTCGAGCCTTGAGAGAGACGGAGCTCCTTCTCAACGTCTTGCTGAATGCTCCGGTGATCTTGCTTCCTATCCTCGCTCATGTTTACAATAACAAAACAAGAACTAGAACAAGGGTGATGTTAGCTCGAAAAATTCTTACTAGCTCTTGATCTTTGACACGTCGGGGCTGTTGAGTGCAAGAGGTTTCTTGCACAAGTGTTGGCGTTTCTTAGCGCAATTACTAGAAACAAGTTTAGAACCCATCCCGGCAACGGCGCCCGAAATGCTTGCCGACATTTCTTAACGCAAATCACTAAGAATAAATATTATTCTTAATGATAACGTCGAGAGAGTGTCGGTGATAGATAAATTGAATATTGCAAGGGTCAACCCGCAAGCGTCACGGATCTATCATCATCGTAGCATTTCACCCGTGAGTATTCGGGTATCGTTCATTTATATTTTCCCATGGGAAGGCAGGTTTAGTTTTAATATGATGATGATAGCCCACAATGTATGTATGGATAGCCACTAATCATGTATAGGGGTAAGTGACAATAATATTGGAGATAGTGGTGACACACACACTTCTTGAGCACTAGAAGGAATAAATAGAAAATAACATTAAAAGGGAAAATCTATGTTGAGTTGGCTATTCTAATATCGCCAATGCGTCGGACTATAGTCTACATACGCCATTCATGGTTCATAGCGTAGATGGGCTAAAGTGATGAGAAGATGCCCGCGCCGGTATATGCCACCCCGGTGACACTTGATAAGACTCCAACCCGACACCCTGGGACGTGGAGGAGTGCGAAGGACGAAACGAGAGTTGTCACCCTCTACGCCTACCTCACTACCGTGGGATGCCTAAGCATTTCGGATGATTCTCTATAGACCTAAGCACCACGCTACGTTTATAGAAAACTACCTAAACCCCCTCGGTACCCGACCCTACGGATCGACGAGGCAAGAGTAAAGGTAAACCCGAAGGTACACCCGACCATCACTTTCGAACTTAGTTCTACTACGTTCCAAGAATAAAATATGATTCAATTAGCCTAAAGTTAGTCATGTTAATTATCACATTATACTAGCTATACTCTAGTTAGCATAATATGAATATAACATGAGGATAACTATACTCTAGTTCATATGCATTGCGATATAAATAATGAGACTTGAATAAAGGAAAGAACTTCATAGTAAATTACCAAAAGATCCTTCCAAGGAGACAAGCCCTCCTTGAAGCTCTCGCCTAACTCAAATACTAATACTAAACTAATGAAGGGGAGAGAGTGGTGCTCAAGGTGAGAATGTAACAATGTGATGTGTAGTGTGTTGTGTGTTTTGTGTGTGAGGAGTGCCTCTCTTTATATAGTGGAGAGGAGGAGGGAATGGAGGGCTCTCCTTGCTTCGAGCTATTCTTGGCGGAACGAAACTTTGCACCGCATGCAACCGCCGCTTGAAGATCGCTCCAAACCGCCCGGAGAAAGGGCGGGAACTTTGGCCGAAATAATGCGCCCGGCCGCGCGGTGGGCCGCCCCCCCTGGGCTCGGCCTCCCGGCCCCGGCCTTCTCCCCGGCCGTTTTTGTCATTCACATGTTGGGCCTATGGTGGTGCATGGGCCAAATTGTGCGCAGGGTTTGGTCCTCTTGATTGATCCACTCCTTGGCGTCTTTTATTCAATACGCTTTCTAATTTATTTTGGCGACTTTTGTACTGTTTCCACTTTTATACCGCAAGACATAATTTCTCTGAATATACAAGTGGAACTAGGTTAGAAGTAAAGGTATATGTAACATAAGTTTGCCCCTTTCTCATGAATTGGATATAAGTTGGCGGTATAATATACTCGATAATGACCGCCAACAACAAGCTCTTGGAGAAGAGATAGAATGGAGAGGTGTAGTGGGAGAGTGAAAATGTGAGAATGAGAGGGGTGGTGAGCTCTCCCGCACCTCGAGTATTTATAGAACAAAACACCAACGACACGGGACCGAGAACAACGGCTACTTCGCCACGGGCGGGGATACGGGCGGCGCGCCGAGGCGGCGGTCGCCCAGAGCACAGCGGCCGGCCGGCCGGTGGCCCCCCCGCTTTCCAACTTTGGCGGGGGTGGCGAAGAACGGTCATGTGTTGCCCCTAACCGTTGGTGCCGGCCGGTTTCGACCGTTGGCCCAAATTTTTTATTTTTCCCAAGTTTATTTTAACACTTTATGAAATGAAAAATTATTTTGGAATATGTTTTATATATTTTTATTCATGGCAGAATAAATGGGGTGCTAAAAATCAAGAGTTTTATTTTATGAGTTAGAAAATTTTATTTCTAGGTTATATTTATTTTTATGTATTAAATTCAATACTATATAGTGTTGGAAAAGAAAATTAAAGATTCATCTATATATATATATGTATATATTTTTAAGTGAGTAAATAAATTCTATAAAGAAATAAATAAATAAATAAATACTTAATTTATTTCTCGACTTACCTTCGGTGCTCTTTGTCTTGAAAAAGCGGGGTTGATTTGAATATCTTACTCGCTTTTACTCCCCTTTTCTTCTAGTGTAAGCTCATTGTTCTCCTTGGGCGGGTGTAGGCTTTACTCGCCGGACCTTCCGTGGTGGTCTTTGATGGTGAAGGTGTTGGTTGTTCCTTCCTTCTCCACACTTGTTTGGTAGGCGTGGCTTTGCTTTTTCCCTCGAAACTTCTTACATTAGGAGCATCATCTTGCTTGGGAGCCGCCTTTTTCCTTGGCTCCTAGGCTTTTGTTTTCTCAAAGTTTTGGCTAGTTGAGGGAGGTTCATGAACTTTTTGAGATCTATTACTATCTCCTTCAACTCTTGGGTGGTTGGTCCATACTTAATACGAATCATAGAACATTGCTCTTTGGCTTTCTTTGGGTTTGATCAAGGGTCTCCTTTTACTGATTGGGTTAACGGTTTTGAAACCGTTAAAATGGCACCGCACTGTTTCATCGGGGAGTTGGAACTTGATCCTTCCTGCTCCCCCACGGATATGGTGGCATTTGTCGTGTTTAGAACGGTCTTCCCAAGAGTAGTGACATGTTTTCATTTTCCCCCATATCCGGGACGACAAAATGCGTGGGGATGTAACTGTTCTTCACCCGCACTAGAAGATCTTACGCTATTCCTTCACCGCCCCGATGGATTGGTCCGCCATTTAGAGTTGCATTTTGATGGGGGTGAGTGGCGAACATCTTAGTGCATCACTTGTCTTCTTGGACATGATGTTGACGCTTGCCCCCAAATCACAAGAGGCTTTCTTGAAGACGCGTGCGGACCAATTGCACAAGTGATTGTTGGGTGCCCGGGGATCCGCCTTCTTTGCGACAAATGGTGACTCTACAAAAACAATCGGGCAGGTCCGACTCGAGGGTTACCAATCCTCGTTGTCACCATGTTAATCTTGTTTCGAGTGAAGGTTTCGCTTCGCCAAACCTTCTTTTGATTTAGGCAAAATAGCAGATGACATTTGAGAAATTTGAGTTTCAATCATTTTATTAAAGCTAGATTGATTCTGAACAGCCCGTAGATAAATTTTCAAGTTTTGAACTAATAGATTCTAACATTTTATCATTATAAGATATTTTCTTGTTCGTAGATTCATTAATCTTAGCTTGACCATAAACTAAATCTTTCAAAGAAGGTTGGTTTGAGTTATAATTAGAATTGTAATTGTAATTAAAACCATTACCTCCTTGTGGACGTCCTTGATTGTTCCACCTATTGTTATTATTATTATTGTTACGGATGGAACCCATTGTTGATGAAGGCAAGCTCTTCGCGAGGTTTGGGGGCAGTTGTTGCCCGAATGTCCAAGCTCTCCACAGACTTCACAAGTCATCAATGCTTCGGAGGTGGTAGAGTGTTGTTCATGACTTCCTTCTCGGTGGCTTGATCTCCCAATCTTTTGAGTAACAGGTCCATCTTTGCAACTAGCATGTCCGTCTCCTTGACGTTGTGCATGCCTCTTTTGTTGGGGCTCTGTCTTCTCCCCATGCTTGGTTCTCGATCATCTTCTCGATGAGCGCTTTAGCTTTTTCAACAGTGAGGGACAGAAATGCCCCTCCAGCAGCGGCATCAAGATGGCCCTTACACATAGGTGTAAGACCATTGTAGAAGTTTTGAAGTACGAGCCATGTCTCCATGCCATGATGTGGGCAGGCAAGGATGTATTCTTGCAGCCTCTCCCATGCTTCAGGAATTGGTTCATTTGGATTCTGCTGGAAATTGGAGATTCTTGCCCGCAGGGCATTGGTTTTGCCCATTGGGAAGAAACGTGCGAGGAATGCTGTGGAGCACTTGCTCCATGTGCTTTGACCGCCTCTTTGTCTTTGTAAAACCATTTGCCGCCTTCCCCACAAGGGAGAAAGGAAACAAAGTGAGCTTGATGGCATCGAGCTCCACCCCTGATGACAATGGTGTCACACGGCTCTAGGAAATTTTGAAGGTGTGCGTTGGCATCCTCGCTGGCAATCCACGTAATGGATTTGCCTGCACCATCGTGATGAGGCGGTCTGCGGATCTCGAAATTCTTGTCTCCAACGTTGATTTGTTGGCCCGGTGGGGACATTGCCCACCGCCGGGGTTGAGTAGTCACGGAGTGTCTTGGCCATGAGTGTTGATGAAGATGGTGCGGTGATGATGGGTTCAACCTCCTGGTGGAGTAGCGCGACAGTCTAACGGTGCGGGGCCGTCTCTTTCTAATCAACGCCTCGGATTGTCAACGGTTGTTCGGTAGGTTGCGACCGATCATATACTATCCCTGTTTTCATCCACAACAGAAGAAAACAAAAGAGTTAACCCCCGCAAAGACTAGGGCTATCATTCATACATGTAGTTATAATCATCATATGCTAGCTTTATGATTTTTTTTTAGAAAACCATGCCTTCCCCGAACGGCCGCGCCGAAATGCTTGTTGATATTTCTTAACGACATTACTAGAAATAGATAATAACCCATTTCCTAGAATCGGCACCAGAAATGCTTGTTGGCACTTCATAGTGCAATCTCTAAGAATAAATAATATTCTCGTGAGATCACGTTAAGAGATATCGATGATAGATGGATTCATGTGTTTACTTCCACAATCCACAAGCGCATCGGATCTATCATTGTAGCATTTCACCCAAAGGGTATTCGGGTATCGTGATTTATATTTTCCCAAGGGAAGGCGTGGCTTGTGTGGTTAGCTAGCACAATGATGATGATGATCCACAATGTATTTATGAATAACCATTAGTCAATTGTAGGGGTAAGAAGAATAGATATTCGTGGATAGTGACAAACACACATAAGCTACTACACCACTAGGGAGAGAAAAGGATAAAAGAGAATCTACAATGAGAAGGTGGTTCTAAATATTGCACATGGGTGAACTCTAGTTTAACATGTGAGGAGGCTAAATCATGATGGGATTACGATCATATGATGAGGAGATGCCCGCGAGCTAGTCTCGCTAGCCGATGGACACTTTCGTAACTCCAACTCAACATCCGAACGTGGAGGAATATGATGGGCGGAATGTATTGCCACCACCGCCCCCTACCTCACTACCGTGGGATGCCGACATTTCGATGATTACTATAGACCTGACACCACGTCCACGTATATAGAAAACTACCTAAATCCCCGGACTCCGACCCTACGGATCGACAAGCAAGGATAAAGGTAAACCCGAAGGTACACCAAACCATCATAATCTACATAAACCCACCACTCTCTAGCGAAGTCGACACATGACGGTTTAATTCTATAATTAGCCAAGTCCTATCTACTAATATGTCAACTAGATCATAGTTCACACATTAATAAGATAACATGAGGGTAACTATACTCTAGTTCGAACGCATTGCAATATGAATATAAAGACTTGAATATTGAAAGGAACTCCATAATAATATTAATATTACCAAAAAGATCCTTCCAAGGAGACAAGCCCTCCTTGAAGCTCAACCTTGCTCAAAACTACAACTAGGACTAAAGAAAGTGAGTGAAGTGCTCAAGGGTGTGTGTGTTGTGTATTTGGAAGGGGGTGTGGCCTCTTATTTATAGGAGAATGAAAGTGGTTTTTGGCAGAGTTTTGGCGCCAAATCCCGAAAAGCACCACCATGCACCGCCTCAGCTCCTCCGGCTTTGGACACGGAGACAAGGCGCGGTGGGATTGGGCACGGCCCTGCGGCCGCCGGCCGCCGCTCTCGGGCGGCGGCCCAGTTTGGCCCGCCCCCGCCATCCTTCGGCGTGGTGGGCCGGTGGCCCGGTGTAGGTCGCCTTTTCGGAGGTGTTTTGGTCCGTTTTGCTTCGGTTCGCCTCACACGTTCCCTTGGTCAAAGCGCATTTCTCCTGGTTTGCACTTTACTCTTTATTTACGCACTCTCACCAATTTCGTGTTTGTTCCCGCAAAACAAATATTCTCGAATACAAGTGGAACTAGGTGAGTAGTAAATGTTTATTTGACATAAGTGTGCTCCATCTCTCTTAATTAGAGCTAAGTTGGCGGTATAAGATGTACGATAGTGACCGCCAACATGGATCCTCACTAAGGCAATAACGTTGTGTTGCCTTTCTCTCATAATATGTGGTATTTTTGGGACTAAGGCAAGGGACACTATGCCTTCTTCTCTCTCACCCTATATCTAAAGCTTATATGTGGAGTTCATAGGTGGGAGAAAAACTAAATCTACTTACTAAGCATATATTGTAAGTTCAAGCAATGGATCCCAAGTCACGAGTCATACCGCATGTGCATGTGTATGGTGTAGTGGAATGAATATGGTGGTAAGTGTATGAGGCGAATGTAATGAATGCAATGAGGGGAAAGAGCCCAGTTCTACTTTAGCTCCTTGAAGAATCATCTCTCTTGAAACTTGGAAACACTTGAGAGAACCTGGGTTGCATATTCTTTTTTTTTTTTTCATGGAGAGGCGCATCTAGTACCCATTGTTTTCATAGCGAACACTTGTCCATTTTTTTTAACTCTCCTTTATTCTCTTTTTCTCTTTTTAGGGAGGTAGGCTCTACTCGCCCGTAGGACACTTGTCCATTTTTCATCTCCCCTTTCTTTTTTTCTTTTTTTTTGAATACAACCCAAATCTCTTTTGCAATAACTTTTGAGAGATAGAAAAGAGTAATGGAGCTTTATAAGATTGTTGGCTGAATTGATGGGTGTAAGGAATATTTTAGGTTGTTCTCTCCTAGGATTGGAGTGGAACATTTTGGTGGGTATATGATGGATGCGTATGGTGGGTGTGTGTGGTGGATGCTTACTTCCAGGGTAGAAGTAGCATATATGCAAGTGGAATAGAGTGGGATGAGGTGGAGTGTGCGTGATTAGCAGAATGACAAGTTCTTAAGGATCGACAAAGATTGACCAAACTCAATGCAAAGTAAGCAGCCTATATATATATATTGAAAAGGGTTTTCCTAGCTAAAGAGCATGTATATGTATGGTTGTGGTAGGAGGTTCAACACTCTGTCATACAAGAACTTATCATGTGCATTTTATAATTTTCAAAAGATAAATCTCCGAAATCTAGTGTCACTAGGAGTAAGATAAATAGCAGCTCAAACTTTCATATATCATATCCGTCAATCACCTAGACTTTAGAGCGGGGCATTTGCTACACACGTGTTTTAGGTTCGTAGCAAATCTCAAGTCAAAGCAGTTTTGCATTAAAGGCTCAAGAGAAAGTAAGCTTGAAAGCTAGGTACTTGAAAGGAATTACGACGAGCAACTATTCATCATTCCCATGCATGAGAATTACCTTCAGAGTTCATTTTATTTTGGCAGAAAAAAATAACCTTTGGTACACTCCTATTTATTTATTCTCAAACCTAAAGATCACACTAATATTATATATGTATAGTCTAAACATTTTATTTGGTTTTCTATGGTTATACATCTTTTTATTTCTTTTTAATAAAGCAAACATATCTAGCTAATATTAAAACATAGGAAAGAGATACTTATCGGGATAACTAGGGGTGCTCTCCCCAAGCTAGATTGGAATGTCGAGTTGATGATGTGGAAGTTGAGGTAGACAAATGATGAGGGTGTCATCCTATCATGTCTCTCTCCCTTGAATCCTGCTGAACTCAAATAGACAACAAAGCTAGTGGAAAAAATTAGGCGTTAGTGGTTGGCCACATAGGCCTCATGTGCCTAGAGACGGATCACGATTAGTTTAAGCGTAACTTCAGCGGAAAATATTTTTGGAGTTTTATAAATTTATATGCATGCAAAGAACTATGATGCAAATGCAACTAGATGAATGCATAATTATTTTTATGCCACCACGTTGAATATCGTTATGGGTTGTTACACACCACAAGATCATTCACATGGGGCTTTAGAATTTTTCAATGCAAAGCTAATGCGGAAATTTAAATATACTAAAGGAAAATGATTATGCAATGCAAGGAAGTAAATATGGTATGCATTAAATATGGATAACTACCGATCTTACCTTTTTCGGCGATGGTTCAGTGTTTTAAGTCCCCCGAACAAGACTACTTACCTTGTTAATTTCTTAAGTGCATCATCCGACCTTGGTAGGTGCATCTCTTGAAATGGTGATTCCGATGATGGTGTCACCCATGTTCTATTGCTGATCCAACATTTTGAAGTGAAAATTTGATAGTGGGGGTTGGCAGCTTCTTGTTTTGTGTGCCTACTTTGTGGTTTAGGACATTCACTTATAGAAATTTGGGGGAGTGACAAACTCCTCCGCATTTTTGCTTTCGAGCGTGTCCCTGTTTGCAAAGACAAGGTAGAGATCAAGTGCATGGGCCCCCGTTGGTGGGAAAACACCAAATGTAAACCAAAAATTCATTCTTCTTTAAAAACCTCGTGGCACATTGAACAAGATGTATTTGATGTATTATATATTTTGATTAGTCCTAATTAGGGTGGCAAGGTCAGAAGATGAAACATGAATGTTGTAATATTTTTTATATGATTGGGACTATGAGAAGAGAGTGGTGTTAGGAACAACTTAACGAAACATGTTGAGTTAATGAAAACGGATCAAGCAAGGGTGTTACTCTAACATGTTTGGTTCTTTATTTATGAACATGTCGTAATTAAGGGAAAGCTTATTTATTGACAACTTACCTCAAGATGTTACCTTTATTGTTGGAGCATGCCGGCACCTTAACAACTTGTGGTGGTCTTTTCCTTTTGCTAGAAGCTTTCCTTATTTGGCCTCTTATATAGCTTCTTCCTAACTTGTCTTCTTTTTTTATTCCATAAAGTTCCTTTGTCCATGCGCACGTCTTCCTTGTGAAAGATTTGTTGTATCTTGCTTCTTCTCACTTTGTGAATCCATCTCGTGACCTCCCCAAGCTTATTTGAGAGTTACTTTTCTACTGTGGTTAGTCCAACAAAATATACCGATGTCTACACAAGCAATTTTTAGTTCAATAACCAAACTAGACTCGATGTCTAATTCAATTAAGGAAGGTGTTCTAACCTAAGCACCACGCTTTAATTTAAAAACCTTTGAAAACACGCTATTCGTACTATAGCAAAGATTCTCAAACCAAAGCATACTAGGGTAGACAAAGGGTAGCATGAAGGCATTTATAGAGAGTTACTCAAATAGAGATGAAGAACATATATATATATATATATATATATATTTTAGCATGTAATTAAGGTAGAGGCAACCAAGTAGTGTAGCAACATGACAAGGAATATTTCTATGCATGTGAATTAATGTTGCACAATGATTGGTTGGACATACCTTATATTGTTATCCTTCGTTCTTTCTTGTTCCGAGATCTGAAATGGTTAGTGACAAAAATACCCGAAGGAATATTTCCTCATTTATATCTCTATGCTCATTTCACAAGGGTTTTATAGCAATAAGGTAAACACTCATGTTATTTCTTAAGAAATGCTTGTTTTAGGGCAGCAAGCTCGTTCTTGGGAAACCATTGAATTATGATTCATAAATCAATCTGCCTCGTGATTCGGGATCCGGAATATTTGTGATAGATGAACACGCCCACAACCACCCTTTCAAAATCTATAGGAGGAGAGAGAATAAGGGGGTCAAGAATTTATGCGTGCTAAAGATAGAGAGACTAGATGGTTCAGAAGTTGATCATGTGAACATGGACTAGATGAAGTGTCTATGAAGCAGCTCTCATGCTCATTGATGTCATCTTCCTTCTCAAACTCCAATGTTAATTTATCATGGTTATCTAAGGGGTTCCTTGGGTTGGTGTCTCTCGGGCTGATTTCATCTAAAATTTCGTCCATCAACTCAATGGCTGTGACACATATGTTATTAACACTCTCAAGCCATTATTGTTGGTCTTCTTGGTGGTCTTGATGATTCCTAAACATGGGTTGTTTTGGTGAATTTCTAGGATCATCATGAGTCTCAAAGAAGTAGGGATATGTGGATTCATCGGGGTCAAGGACGGGTTTAGAGATAGGTTCGAATAGGTCATCTTGTTTAGGCATAGAAGGGGAGAAGATAAGGTTGTCTTCTAGATAGCTTTGCTCTCCTTCTATGACATGATCGACATGCCATCCTTGGGTTTCTCCCAATGTCTTTTAAAAGAATAAGCATGTTCAACAAGAGTCATCTCCTTAAAAGAATCTGAATTATAGTCACTTGGAGATCTCTTGTATGGACTTCTCCCATAATCTCTAAGGGTTGGTTCAAAAGGATCTTTCAAAGGTGGAATTTCTTCTTCCTTTGGTGGATTTTGGGATGTTGATGGTTCAGGGTAGGTAGCTAAATTTTGGGATTGGAAGTGTTGTGAATTAGCTATCGTAATTTCCTCTTCTTCCTTTTTCTCGGGAAAAGTACTAGGTGTTGGTATACCTTATAGCATAAAATATAGAGGTTTTTAAAACGAAAATAAGGGCTTAAAATGAATATCAACATAGTATAGGGGCTTGACTAACATGATTCCACTAGTTTTGGTGATTTATATATTTTTCGTGGATTAAACGTAAAAATGCCCAAGAGTTTGCAAGCCTTACAACATAAAGACGTATCCGTGACGTAACCCAACGTGGAACCTACACTAGAACATTCCGTAAGAGACCAGAGAGCACCGAAAGGAGGGTGGGGCCCACTGGCAGAGCCAAAGGCGGCGCCTTTAGGGGCATGGCGGGCGTCCGCCCTGGGGGCCCCTCGTCGCCCTCTCAAAGAAGGTCGGTTCACCACCGCCTATGAGGAGCAATCTAGTCCATCCATCAAGGTCGGTTTGATCCAAGGGCTGTCGTGCATCCTTTGGGGCTATATAACAAGACCGCCTGACCCCTGGGTGAAACCCTAATTCATTCATAGTCATTATACTCCATACCCAGTCCATCATCAAGACCCCAAGTCAAGATCCTAAGCCCTAGTTCCACCATAATTAGAGCAATAGCTATCTAGGTTAGCTCTAGAGGAAGTCAAGTATTGTCTTGGATTCCGGATAGTCAAGAAGTAGCGGGGAGCGAAGCTTCACGTGGCTTCTCTCTTGTATCTCATTTGTAAGTATTTGTTTAGAATACAATTGCCATGACTTTATTCTATTTAATGATTATATTCTTAGTTATATGCTTCTATGCTTATTATGATTATATATTTAGTTTAGTATGTTTGTCTTTATATTCAAGCATGGAGTCGTATAGCGCCCCCTTAGATGCGCACTATGTGGGTGGTCGACAAACGTAAACGTGGTGTTTATACAACGTTTGCCTGCGACATCACCCTATATTCTCGGATGTGTGGTAGATCGTGGATGTGATACTCCCATTGAGTCCTTTGGAGTCTACCCCGAATGTAGGGCTAGTTGAACTTTGTTACTATGGTAGGTTGGTTTTGTTCCTAATCTTCCTTAGTAATATTCACCATGTGTAGATATAATGCCTTCATACGATGATGACTAGATGTATTGCACTAATTGTAGTATGCATTGACATATAAGTAGGCGTAACTTAGGGATATTCCATGCATCTCACCTATACTATGGTATTTATCCTTTTATGATACTAGCTAGTGGCATATGATGATCTTTGACTTGGATGATGCTATTATCATTATTATTATTATCTTATTATCTTTATTATGTGACTTACCTCGTTTGAGTTTAGTATGATGCATATGGTTTACTCTACATTACACCACCGCAAGTGAATCATCATTAAATCATCAACCTACCCATAGCCCGTCCCTTTCTTTTTCGTAGAATATACATACGATACCGATAGACTCCCGGTGAAGTGCTACAATTGGGTAATTCTATCTCGTGCGCTTGCGGATACCAGAATTATATTATTATTGCAAGAGTTTCAAGTGTCATTATAAGAATATCCGTTCACGCATTTCTTTAGCGTTGTGAGCTAGGGTGACAGACTAGTTTCAGTAGGCAATGCTAGAATGTGTGGTACAGCTTTTTGTGCCTATCGTGGTGAGATTAACTCCACCATCGATATGTTGCAAAGTCATAAACCATAACTAACTCCGTCTAACTTTATTAACTCTCCGATCCGACTTTTTATTGGAATGTGAGATTAACTCCACATCCAAGCTAACTTTTTAGATAGATACCATTTATACATTTCTAGCGCCGTCCTAGATGTGGATCGTGTTAGAGATGTCAACAAGCATTTCTGGCGCCGTTGCCGGGGAAGAAAGGGTGCTAGCCAAACCTAAACACACATACATGGAAAGATTGATATCACTTGCATCACGTAATGTATCGAGGACCCATTATCAACTACTCAAACAGGCTTACCCTTGTTTGTCTACTTGTTTTTGATTTTATGCAGGGTAAAAATATTCATTGGAGTAATCGTCCAAAGAGCACTATTGAAAATCAGAATTATTAATCAAGAGGGCAAGAATTCAAGCTCAGAACAACCTTTATACTTTTTTGATTTGGACGTTGATCAACTTAGGCAAAGCCTATTGCCTATTTTTGAGGCCATGGCCAACAAGACACTTCGTGAATTTTCAGCTCCAACTACGGCCAATGTTCGCACTGGACCGGATGTTGTAATTGGGGATCATGATTTTGAGCTTAAGCCTGGGCTCATTATTAATATGGTACAAGCTAGCCGCTTCTATGGAAAGGCACATGAGGATGCTAGTGCTCATCTCCAACACTTTTTGGAGATTTGCAAAGACTATCATCATTAAAGGAGTACCAAGAGATGAAATCCTACTCCGTCTTTTCCCATTCTCACTGTTGGGAAGGGCGAAGCAAAGGGTTCTACGCTACAAAAGATAAAAATACTACCTGGTCACTGTTTCTATCGCCTTCCTTGCAAAGTTCTTTCCTATAGGCAAGACCAATGCCTTACGGGGAAGATTGCAAATTTTCAACAAAGAACAAGATGAGTCTGTCCCCGTAAGCATGGGAACGCTTTCAAGATAATATCTCGAATGCCCACACCATGGGATGGAAAATTGGTTACTTATGCAGACCTTTTATCATGGGCTCACTACAAGTGCTCGTGAAACAATGGATGCCGCAGCAGAGGTGCTTTCCTATCACTCACACTTACAAAAGCTACCGAACTTGTGGAAAAAATGGCTTCAAACCGAGTTGGAATGAGGAGCGACAACCCCGCAAGAGGTCGAGGAATGCACTCACTGAAGGAGGTAGACATGTTGTCTCGCCAAGATGGATCTAATAATGAAGAAACTTGAGGAGAAAGCTCCCCGAGAAGAAAGAAGTCATGCAAATTCTAGACTCCAAAGATGACATGTGAAGAATGTGGCAACAATGGCCACTCATGCAATAATTGCCCGTAGATTGAAGAGGATATGAACTACATCAACAATAACAACAATTATCGCCCTCAAAGAAAACCAAGGTTGGAACCAAAGAAAGACCAAACTACCAAGGTAATTATACAGTAACTATCAAGGTAATAATTTTAACCAACCTTCTTTAAGAGATCTTGTTTTAAATCAAGGAAAAACTATGGAAAACTTGTCTAAGAAGTTAACTACTAATGATAAAATGCTAGAAACAATAAACAATAGAATGGATAGTTTTTCTTCTCGCGATTAAAAACCAACATAGTTTCAACAAAATGATAGAATCTCAAATTTCTCGATGGCAATTTCGCTCCACTAACCACATCAGGAAAAACTCCGGCCAGCCTAAGAATTAGAATCGCAAAATCTTGTAGACATTTTTAATGCAGGTCGCTACTTTACGGAAAAAGTTGGAGAGCCACCGGGCCGGATGACTCCCTACCACCAAAGAAAGAAGATCCAGGGAGGCCAGTCATCACCATCCAAATTGGACCACACGTATTTGAGAACGCACTATGTGACTTCGCTCAAGCATCAACATTTTACCTCTGGTAATTTATGAGAAAGATAATGGTAACCCATTATTATATACAACCATGTGCTTGCAAAATTTGCAGATCGACCACTACGCTATCCACAAGGCATACTCCAAGATGTCTACGTACAAGTTGGAAAATCATATGTGCCAGCAGATTTCGCAGTAATTGAGACAGGAGGTAGTGAAAAGGCACCAATTATATTGGGTCGACCTTTCTTGAGCACAGCTAGAGCAATCATCTATGCCCAGAGCGCAAAGATATGTTTCAACATCAATGGAAGAAAAGAAGTATTCAGTTTCAAGAACAAGACACTCACCTCTCCCCGCTCATCCGCAAACACCATACAGCTTGTGAGATGCCACCGTAACCTACATTCAAGAACACCAAGAAGAACAAAAAGAAGAACAAGAAGGCTCAGCCTGTGAAGGTAATGATGATTAACAAGATAGGTTCTGAGAATGACCACTTACTCAAATCTCCAATGCTGACTAAGATGGAAGATCCAGGCATCCCAACTATATCATGCACTATAAATTGTTTGACCTTCAATAACACATATTGTGATACAGTGGTCCGCATCAACATCATGGCCAAGGTAACATATCAATTATTATTCGATAAAATGCCCTTGTACCCAACATATGTGCAAAACCGCAGATGGCGTATCCAATCATGCCGATTTCCTCAAGGAATTGCGAAAAAGACGTGCCCGTGAAAATTAATGATCATTATGTCCTCACCGACTTTCTAGTCAAGGACATGGGAAAAGAGTTGGATCCACCACTAGTGTTGGGAAGACCCTTCCTCAATACTACACGCCCATCATCTACATAAGAACAGGAGAAATTCACTTCCAGCTCCCTACGTAAAAGGTACGAGTATATTTCAATAGTTATACTAATTATGAAAAGAAGAACAGTCAGCACGCAGACGCCCCCGTAAGAAGAAACAATTAAAGATTCAATAAGAGGAAGAGGTAGAAGGACCTAGAGAAGAAAAGTCGTCCACCACAACAAACAAAGATTGTAAAATCTCTAAATCAAGGTAGAAGACAAAAGAAATAATGAACCCAAGACAAAAGATATGCAGGTCACTAGAACCTCCCGAAACAAGAAGTGGATAAAGAAAAAGACAACTCCCAAAGACATCATCGAGAAACATCGATCAAATCATCGAGCCACCAATTGTGACTACCGACGTACCTTTGGGAGTAATGAGCGAAACAAGAAAGTCTTGTTCGAGGACTTTAAATCCCCGAACCATCGCCGAGGTAATTCGGTAAGTTATCCATATTTAATTCCCATCATTGCATATTTACTTTCTCCAATTGCATAGCATATTTTCCTTTCCGCATTGCATTAGAAAAGACAATAAAAACGTTTAGTGCTTTGCATGTTTAAAAAGCTAAAAGCCCCATGTGAGTAAATCCGAGGTTTAACACCCTTCGAGATACTTACTGTGGTGGCATAAAAATGAAAAAGCATTCATAAGTTCTTTATCTTCTTTTGCATACAAAATAAAAAAAAATTATCTTTTCCGCTAAAAAGATCCTAGGCTTAAAAAAGCAATGTGGCTAAACTCTAACGCCTAATCAAGTTTCACTAGCTTTGTTGTCTATTTGAGTCTAGCAGATATCGAAGGGAGAGAGACATGATGAGCCGACACCATTGTTACCATCTACCTCAACTCCCATATCATCAACCCGACATTCCAATCTAACTTGGGGAGAGCACCCCACTTATCCCGATAAGTATCTCTACTACTACTATTATTATTAGCTAGATATTTGGTTTGCTTAGTTTGCTTAGAGTGAGTCTATATAATCTTTAAAGAGTCTTTGTTATAGTATGAATAAAATGATCAAGAGAGGGTGTACACCTTTATGCTTTTGCTCAACTAAAAAGAACTTAAAAAATAAAGGAGATGATGAATAGTTGTCTCCGTCGTAATGCCTTTCAAGTACCTAGCTTTCAAGCTTAATTTCTCTCAAAGCTTAAAATGTAAAACTGCTTTGACCCGAGATTTACCTTAAACCCGAATTTCGTGGATTGCAAATGCTTGCTCTAGAGTCTAGGTAATTGACGGATATGATATATGAAAGTTTTGAGCTGCTATTTCTCTTACTCCTAGTGACGCTAGATTTCTGAGAGATTTATCTTTTGAAAATTATAAAATATACATGATAAGTTCCTGTATGACAGAGTGTTGAAATTCCTACCACGTACCATATATACATGCTCCATAGATTAGGAAAACCCTTCTGATATATATATATAGGTCGCTTGCTTTACATTGAGTTCGTTCAACCTTTGTCGACCCTTAGAAGCTTGTCATGCTGATGTACACTCCATCCATCCGTTCATTCACCATCCATATATTCCATTCCACTAGACTCCACTCATATATATATATATGCTGCTTCTACCCCGAAGTACGCATCCATTATACACACCCACCATATATCCACCAAATATGTTCCACTCCTAGCTTGGGAGAAGAGCAACCAAAAATATTCCATTCCAAATCGATAATCTTATAAAGCTCTAATCTATCTCCAAAGAGTTTATTGCAAAAAGAGACTTGGGTTGTTAGTTAAAAAAAAAGAGAGAGGGAGATGAAAAATGGACAAGTGTCCTACGGGCGAGTAGAGCCTACCTCCCTAAAAGAAAAAGAAAGAGAATAAAGGAGAGTTAAAAAAAATGGACGAGTGTCCGCTGAAAACAATGGGTACTTAGATGCCCGCCTCTCCATAAAAAAATGCAACCCAGTGTTCTCTCAAGTGTTTTCAAGTTTCAAAAGAGAGCTGATTTTTCAAAGAGCTAGAAAAGAATTAGACTTTTTCTCATCACAATCATTCCATTCACACCTACCATCATATTCATTTCATTCCATCATGCACATGCATCAGTGTGACTCGTGACTTTGGATCCATTGCTTGAACTTACAATATATGCTTAGCAAGTAAATTTAGTTTTCTCCCCACCTATGAACTCCAGATATAAACCTTAGATATAGGGTGAGAGAGAAGAAGGCATAGTGTCCTACTGCCTTAGTCCAAAAAATACCACATATTACGAGAGAAAGGCAAAGCAACCTTATTGCCTTAGTAAGGATCCACCAGTACCACATATGAGAGACTTGAAAGGGTCATACTGAAGGAACTTTGAGTTTTATTTCAAAAATCAGTAAAAAGCTCGAATGATGGTTGAACAAAGAGTTTGAGACCTAGTGCTTGACTTGATTGTTCTATCTTTCAAATACCCAAGATCACAAGAAAAAGCTACAAGCTCCATGAATAAAGGTAATATGGGTAAGTTAAAGGTTAAAATAGTTTATCCAGAGATGAAATTTTGTTTGAAAGCATGTGTACTTTTGAGGTGTGCAAGCATTGCAAAGAACTCCCCGATCCAACATAGTCTTGCTAGGACTAGCAAGAGGTCAGCTTTGGGGAGCTTGTTGGTATACCTTATAGCATAAAATATAGAGGTTTTAAAACAAAAATAAGGGCTTAAAATGAATATCAACATAGTATAGGGGCTTGACTAACATGATTCCACTAGTTTTGGTGATTTATATATTTTTCAGGGATTAAACAGAAAATGCCCAAGAGTTTGCAAGCCTTACAACATAAAGACATATCCGTGACGTAACCCAACGTGGAACCTACACTAGAACATTCCAGAAGAGACCAGAGAGCACCGGAAGGAGGGTGGGGCCCACCTGGCAGAGCCAGGCGGCGGCCGCCTTAGGGCATGGCGGCGGCCGCCCTGGTGGGGCCCCCTGTCAGCCTCTCAGTCAAGGTCGGTTCACCACCGCCTATGAGGAGCAATCTAGTTCATCCATCAAGGTCGGTTTGATCCAAGGGCTGTCGCATCCTCCGGGGCTATATACCAAGACCCCCTGACCCCTGGGTGAAACCCTAATTCATTCATAGTCATTATACTCCATACCCAGTCCATCATCAAGACCCCAAGTCAAGATCCTAAGCCCTAGTTCCACCATAATTAGAGCAATAGCTATCTAGGTTAGCTCTAGAGGAAGTCAAGTATTGTCTTGGATTCCTGGATAGTCAAGAAGTAGCGGGAGCGAAGCTTCACGTGGCTTCTCTCTTGTATCTCATTTGTAAGTATTTGTTTAGAATACAATTGCCATGACTTTATTCTATTTAATGATTATATTCTTAGTTATATGCTTCTATGCTTATTATGATTATATATTTAGTTTAGTATGTTTGTCTTTATATTCAAGCATGGAGTCGTATAGCGCCCCCTTTAGATGCGCACTATGTGGGTGGTCGACAATGTGTAAACGTGGTGTTTATACAACGTTTGCCTGCGACATCACCCTATATTTCTGATGTGTGGTAGATCGTGGATGTGATACTCCCATTGAGTCCTTTGGAGTCCACCCCGAATGTAGGGCTAGTTGAACTTTGTTACTATGGTAGGTTGGTTTTGTTCCTAATCTTCCTTAGTAATATTCACCATGTGTAGATATAATGCCTTCATACGATGATGACTAGATGTATTGCACTAATTGTAGTATGCATTGACATATAAGTAGGAGTAACTTAGGGATATTCCATCCATCTCACCTATACTATGGTATTTAGCCTTTGATGATACTAGCTAGTGGCATATGATGATCTTTGACTTGGATGATGCTATTATCATTATTATTATTATCTTATTATCTTTATTATGTGACTTACCTCGTTTGAGTTTAGTATGATGCATATGGTTTACTCTACATTACACCACCGCAAGTGAATCATCATTAAATCATCAACCTACCCATAGCCCGTCCCTTTTTTTTCGGTAGAATATAAATACGATACCGGATAGACTCCGGTGAAGTGCTACAATTAGGTAATTCTATCTGTGCGCTTGCATATACCGTAAATTATATTATTATTGCAAGAGTTTCAAGTGTCATTATAAGAATATCCGTTTACACATTTCTTTAGCGTTGTGAGCTAGGGTGACAGACTAGTTTCAGAGGGCAATGCTAGAATGTGTGGTACAAGCTTTTGTGCCTATCATGGTGAGATTAACTCCACCATCGATAATGTTGCAAAGTCATAAACCATAACTAACTCCGTCTAACTTTATTAACTCTCTCGATCTGACTTTTATTGGAATGTGAGATTAACTCCACATCCAAGCTAACTTATTAGATAGATACCATTTATACATTTCTAGCGCCGCCCTAGATTGGATCATGTTAGAGATGTCAACACTAGGGGAGGTGGAGTATCCACTAAATCTGTCCACGAGAAGTCTTGCTTCTCTAGCGTGCGATGGAGGAATGTGCCTCCCGAAGCTGCATTAAGGTCATCTCGCATCTTCCTTAGTAAGACCTAAATAAAAATGTTGAAGAAAGACTGGTCCTGAATACCAAGGTTTGGGCATGTAGTGGTAAGGACATTGAAACGTTCCCATGATGCAGCAAGAGACTCTTCTTTGTGTTGTTTAAAAGTTAGAATTTCTACTCGAAGGCGGGCCACTCGATAGGTGGGAAAGAATTTTAGATAAAAATTGGTGTACAATGTTCCCCAATCTCCATTCACTTTCTCTACATTCGTAATACCATCAAGCTTAGCTTTTCCCCAAAAAGAGTACGAAAGAACTTCTAGCGTAAGGTATTATCGGATATGCCTTTTATTCAAGACAATCCATAATTAGCTCAAACTCTCGTAGGTGTGAATATGGGTTGGAGGCCTCGCCTCTCCCGAGAAGGCTAGTTTCTAAACCAAGTTTATAAAGTCAAGGGGTAGCTCATAGGATGATGTTAAGATAGGTTCAAGATTGTGGCGTCCTAAAGCTTTCGCTTGTAATGTTGATGATATTTATAGATAGGCGTGGAATCCATAATGAAAAAGAAAACAAAAGAATAAAAGGGATAAAAGAATAAAAGAATATGATACAAGGATAAGGTAGATTCAAAGTCAACTCAAAGAATCAAGTCCCGCAAGAACGGCGCCGAAAAGCTTGTTGGTATTTGTTATGCCCACGTAAATATTGAAGATGAATAATCCGCAGCGCACGCGGATACCGCTGTAGCCTTCACCCTGAGGGTTTTAAATATCGTATCCACAGGGAAACGTGTGAGGGAGACTAAGATCTAATCTTAACCCGTAGTAGCACAAGACCTAAGAAGGTTAAAAGTATAGAGATGATTACTAAGATATCTAATCCTTACTCGTAGTAAACTTGCCTTCTACTGCTCTATCCGGGGACATCACATAGGAGAAACACCAACAAAAGATGATTCATCTAGAGATAAATCCCACGAGTCCTACGCAGACGTGATGGGGAATACAAAGGATCAACGACACCCTAACTAGTTGGTCATATCCAACTAGCGGGCTATCACAAATCGCGATCTACCACCAATCCGAATATAGGATGAATCTAACGAGATACCCGAGCCTAAGCACCACGCTTACACTACGAATATTACCTTAACCTAATGCCTTAGATTAAAGTACTCAAAAGAGACCCGCAGAAAAAAAGAACAATATAAACAATGATGCTTACTAAAAGAAGAAGTAGATTACCGTAGTAACTCCAAGTGTAGGTTAACTTCCACCGAGGTACAAGTTGTAGAGGTAGCACCGACAGGCCGGCACCTCCCTCGTGTTCCTTCCCCTCTCTATCTCTCTTATTCTAAAGACTAGATCTAATGAGATCTAATCCCTCTTGAATACTAGCTCATCTAGTTCTAGTTCTAGTCTAGACCTAGGGGAGACTCGTGGCCTCAAAATTCTATTGATAATGAATGATAATGAATTAGGGTTTCACCTAGGGGCAGGGGGTCTCCTTATATAGCCCTAGGCGATGCACGACAGCCCTTGGATCAAACCGACCTTGAGCAACGGTGTAGATCTCTTCTTAATGGCAGCTTGTGAACCGACCTTCGGCGTAGGCCGACATTGGGGCCCACGGCCGCGGCCGCCGCCGCTACTAGGCCGGCCGCCCCTCTTCTTATCGCTAGGTGGACCCTAGCTCATGGCTCATGCCTTCCGTGTCTTCCGAATGTTCTTACGTGGGTTTCAAGTTGATTGCTTCACGGATACGCCTTTATGTCATAGGGCTTGCAAACTCTTGGGCGTTTTCCTATTTAATCCCCGAAAATATATAAATCACCAAAACTCGTAGAATTATGTCAAGAAAGCCCTTATACTATGTTGATATTCATTTTAAGCCCTTATTTCAGTTTTAAAAACCTCTATATTTTATGCTATAAGAGATATCAACAAGCTCCCCAAAAGCTTACCCTTTGCTAGTCCCTAGCAAAGCCAAACTTAGCAATGGATCGGGAGTTGCTACAACGCTTTCACGCCTCAAAAGTACACATACTTTCAAACAAAATTTCTCCTCCGATTAAAATAAACCTTTTCAACCTTCAACTTACCCATATTACCTTTAACCATGGAGCTTATAGCCTTTTCTTGGGATCTTGGGCAATTGAAAGATAGAACAATCAAGTCAAGCACCATGTCTCGACTCTTTGTTCAACCATCATTCCGAGTTTTTGCTAATTTTCAAAATAAAACTCAAAGTTCCTTTAGTATGACCCTTTCAAGTCTCTCATTTGTGGTATTTGTGGATTGTTGATATTTCTTAACGACATTACTAGAAATAGATAATAACCCATTTCTCGTAACGGCACCGTAAATGCTTGTTGACACTTCATAGTGCAATCTCTAAGAATAAATAATATTCTCGTGAGATCACGTTAAGAGATATCGATGATAGATGGATTCATGTGTTTACTTTCAAATAATCCGCAAGCGCACGGATCTATCATTGTAGCATTTCACCCGGTGGTATTCGGGTATCGTGATTTATATTTTCCCAAGGGAAGGCAGCTTGTGTGGTTAGCTAGCATAATGATGATGATGATCCACAATGTATTTATGAATAACCATTAGTCAATTGCGGGGGTAAGAAGAATAGATATTCGTGGATAGTGACAAACACACATAAGCTACTACACCACTAGGGAGAGAAAAGGATAAAAGAGAATCTACAATGAGAAGGTGGTTCTAAATATTGCACATGGGTGAACTCTAGTTTAACATGTGAGGAGGCTAAATCATGATGGGATTACGATCATATGATGAGGAGATGCCCGCAGCCTAGTCTCGCTAGCCGATGGACACTTTCGAACTCCAACTCAACATCCGAACGTGGAGGAATACGATGGGCGAACAGGGGCTGTCACCACCTGCCCCTACCTCACTACCGTGGATGCCGACATTTCGATGATTACTATAGACCTCGACACCACGTCCACGTATATAGAAAACTACCTAAATCCCCTCGGACTCCGACCCTACGGACGACAAGCAAGGATAAAGGTAAACCCGAAGGTACACCAAACCATCATAATCTACATAAACCGACCACTCTCTAGCGAGTCGACACATGACGGTTAATTCTATAATTAGCCAAGTCCTATCTACTAATATGTCAACTAGATCATAGTTCACACATTAATAAGATAACATGAGGGTAATTATACTCTAGTTCGAACGCATTGCAATATGAATATAAAGACTTGAATATTGAAAGGAACTCCATAATAATATTAATATTACCAAAAAGATCCTTCCAAGGAGACAAGCCCTCCTTGAAGCTCAACCTTGCTCAAAACTACAACTAGGACTAAAGAAAGTGAGTGAAGTGCTCAAGGGTGTGTGTGTTGTGTATTTGGAAGGGGGTGTGGCCTCTTTTTATAGGAGAATGAAAGTGGTTTTTGGCGGAGTTTTGGCGCCAAATCCCCGAAAAAGCACCGCCATGCACCGCCTCGCCCTCCTCCGGCCGGACACGGAGACAAGGCGCGGGGGATCGGGCACGGGCCTGCGGCGCCGCCGACCTACGGCGGTCGGCCCAGGTTTGGCCCGTCCCGCGCCCATCCTTCGCGGTGGGCTGGTGGCCCAAAGTAGGTCGCCTTTTCGGAGGTGTTTCGGCCCCGCTTTTGCTTCGGTTCGCCCTCGTCACGCTCCCCCTTGGTCAAAGCGCATTTCCCGGGTTTGCACTTTTACTCTTTATTTACGTACTCTCACTGCTTCCGTGTTTGTTCCTCGCAAAACAAATATTCTCGAATACAAGTGGAACTAGGTGAGTAGTAAATGTTTATTTGACATAAGTGTGCTCCATCTCTTTAATTAGAGCTAAGTTGGCGGTATAAGATGTATGATAGTGACCGCCAACAAACTCCCCTGTGCTTAACCTTTGCTCGTCCCGAGCAAATAGCTAAGTGTTTTGGTTGATGATCGAGTTGCTTCAATGCCGATATAAATCAAAGTGTACCAGGTTTATAACAAAGTGTGCACTTATTGTTTAAATAAGTTGGCATTTTCATCTATCCTTATTACTCGAATCATATGGGTCTCATAACATTTCTCCACATTCTTGGGCGATTGCAAGATAGAACGGTTTTGTAGAGCTACTACTTCTTTTATTCTTTTGAGTAACTATCCATCCGGGATTTTATTTTTGGCATGTGTATACAAATGCATATTTTTTTTTTTTTGAATACTTGAGAGAGTGTGATATTCTCTCTCTTTTTTTGGAGAGGTGGGTTCTTCTCACCCTAGACTTGTGTCTTTTATTTCCTCTCTTTTGGAGATGTGGGCTCTACTCGCCCTCGGACAATTTGTCCATTTTTCATCTCTTTTCTTTTTTAGATTCATGTTCCCTGATGTCAAGTTCTCTAAGAATAAAGTTATAGTAGAGTCTCTCTATACCATATCATATCCGGCAATAATAACTTAGAAAAGGATCATGTTCTTGCAACCCATGTTCATCTAGTTTTTAGGACAAGACAAGATAGCCAACAAACTTAAACATCAAGGAATTCGAAGTTATAAACTAGGTGCAAGCTGATTCATAAACAGAGCAACTATTCATCATTTCATCTTAAGAGAAATCTACACCATCTTATGTCAAATAAAGGAGGGAATATATTTTTGTTGCTTTTATCAATTTTTTTGAACTGAAAAGGAAAATGACTTGGGAAATTAAAGGCTTACCCGGTGGGGTCCTCCCCAAGCTGGCTCAAAGCCTACGGGTCGGGATTATATCCCATGTGGAGCCAAAAGGCTCTCTCCGTGCGCCGGCACCGATCCTCTCGTGCACGGATGTCGGTGAACTCCCCGCTGGTACTCCCGGTGGCTCGACCGCGATGCATGTACATAGGAGTGGAGTGTATCATGAATATTTCTAGTACTCACCTCCGCATCGTGGATGCGTGTGTGCCGAGGTCCCGGATCGTCCGGGGCTCCTCCGTGTGTCGGCGTGGTGATGGAGGCAATCCTTCCGACTCGAAGAGATCTCATAGGAGCCTGTCCATGCTAAGCCGCCGCCTGATCTGGGTGCGGGTGTAACCTTGACCGTAGCCCGTATGTACCACGGTTCGGCATAGCCGAAAAAGAAACCATGTAATCGGACCCGGCGGAACCAAAGTGGAGTCAGCGCGGGTCTCCGCACAAAGTCCGGTGGTGGGGCAGGTGATCGTGAAGTTCCCGCCCCATCTCTTGCTACCCTCCCTGGTTGACCTCGAGACACGAGAGGCGCCGTCGGAAAGGATCCGAACGAAGGTAAGTGAACGGGACTTATACAATGAGTATTCCGGTTAGGAAGCGGAATCTCCATTGTATAGCCCGGAAGTAATAAATAACTTTCTCGCGGTCATCTGCATCAAGCTTAATATGATGCCCTTGAACCAAGGATTGATTGTGATCTCGGCGCGGGTCAAGAATGTAAAGAACATTCTCGTCCTTCCAAAATAAGACCAACACCATGAGCAATCCATGTCACAAGGGAAGTGCAATAAACAAAGGGTGGTAAGCTTGATGGTTTCTAGCATCCAATTAATCATTTCTTTCACAGAGCAATTTTAATTCGTTTTAGCATTGCAAAGAGACATTTTAATTTAGCATCATGAATGCGACGGGATCATGTCTAGGAAAAATAGTGCTAGACATCCATTTGTGCATAAACCTTAGCGATGGATGTTGTATGTTTGCATTAATGACCTCAAATCTAGCACTAGAGCAATCAATATCAGATATTTGCATGAAGAAAGCATCACGATTATACCCGTGAAGGGCTGCATCAAAATCAATTAAGCATTTTGCTTTATCAAACCCCAAAATTTCAGCAATTTGTTTCCATGTGCGATAGTGGTGGGTATGAAAAAGTCAAAAAGAAATACCCTCATCATGAACTTTCAAAGTGCACAGAATTGGATAGTGAACCGACCTTCGAAGGGCGTAGGTCGACAGTCTGGGGCCACGGCCGCCGCCGCCGCTACTAGGCCGGCCGCCTCGGCTTATCGCTAGGTGGACCCTAGCTCATGGCTCATGCCTTCCGTGTCTTCTCGGAATGTTCTTACGTGGGTTTCAAGTTGGATTGCTTCACGGATACGCCTTTTATGTCATAGGGCTTGCAAACTCTTGGGCGTTTTCCTTTTTTAATCCCTGAAAATATATAAATCACCAAAACTCATAGAATTATGTCAAGAAAGCCCTTATACTATGTTGATATTCATTTTAAGCCCTTATTTCAGTTTTTAAAAACCTCTATATTTTATGCTATAAGAGATATCAACAGAGGCGGCCTAGTTTCTCAGTTGAATGGAGGCTAGGGTTTTTTCCTTACCCCATACATGCTTCCCAAGAAGCAATCTCAATCGTTGAATCCAACTGAGATCAACGGTGCACAAGCACTAGGCGTCATTGGTTTAGGCTGCTTTGTTGGGCTCCAAATTCATCCTCCATGTGGAAGGATAGCCCAACAAAAAATCTGTTCCTAATCATACACAAACTCACAAAGACGAGGCTTTCTCGCGCTTTGCTTCACCGCAAATTCAGCATAGGTAGCCTCCAGTTTTTTGCAAAGCTTGTCCTCGAAAGTGTGGAAAAAACCTTCCGAATGACCCTTCCATTCTAGTCTTGCTTCATTGCCATGATAAAGCTCAATCCGCATATGCAGAATGCATTGACAACACTAGCCTTCACACAACCAAAGTAATCGCTATGAATGTGTACACAAAGAAATCAGCCTAAACCACAAGCAAATCATCCCGACAAAGAAAGTTTCAATAAACTATAAAATCGCACTATCAACCGCGGCAAATGAGTGCCACAAAGAAACAAACAAGCTCATTATTAGTCTTATGAAGTCAGATCTCAATTTTAAAATATGATAAAAAAAGATGACAAGCTAGACGCTCATGAGTAGAAGTTCCATCCATTGTAAACTCCGACAATGTACAAAATACGACACAAAGAGTTTACAAAAATGTTGGTCGTAATGCTCGGGTCACACACAACGATGCTCATAAAGAACAATACTCCTATCATGCATATCCCCTCGATGTGCACAATGTCAAGGTAGAGCCCGCCACAAGGCAAAAATGTTACTTTATGTCCTTGGAAGCCCCGCCTCTAGTTTCAGCCGCTTGCCGCTCATCCACATATTCGAATCGGATTTGGCATGCTCATCCGAAATTCTATTTTCTCCGTAACTTTAGGAGATATACAGCACATCATCCTACTAATATTATACAAAGATTATTAGCTTTCAAACCAAGTGTGGAATAATAGAACTGCCGAGTAGGTCTCAAATAAAAAATAAAAACTTTGAATGGCCCTTCCATTCCATCTTGCTTCATGCCCATCATAATAAAAAGCTCAATCCGCACGCGCGAGTAATGCATTGACAACACTAGCGTTCACACAAACCAAAGTAATCAATCACTTACACTTGTATATTAATGGAATGGCTAGCACTTACACTAGGTGGATACATCATGGGGAACCATTGAGGTTATACTATATGAAAATGAGGGCCTTGGCCGATGAACCGCACTAGTATCAATGATGATCTTTGCATGAGTGTGGATGAAGAAGATGGCCATGATGATGGAATTTATGATATGGTGCACGAGGGAATTCTATACAAATGAAGATGAAGGTAAAAGAAAAAAGGTCTATGTTTGCAATTATATTGGAAGAGATGAAGCAAAGAACTCAAAGACGATAAGGGTGGCATCTCCACCGACGAGGACGAAGTTTTTCCTCCGTGTTTTCGCCCCGGTTTTTCTCTGAAAAAATAGAGTAGCCAATAAGATACGACTATGACAGGGAGCCGCTAAACCATTACTTCCTAGCAGCTTCATGTGTACAATTTAAAATGACAAAGATATCCAAGAGTTTGCTAAACTAGTTTGCCATCCTTGGATTTTTGCAAACTAAAAAAAAAAACTTGGCTCCAACGAGAAGAGGTAGTTACCGGACGCCCACCAGTCATACATGGGAACAGAACCGACGAGAAGAGGTAAAGGAAGGGTGGAAATATAATTTAGTTTCACTCTCGTGGCTCCCGATGCAAGTTTGCTAGAGTGGGAAGTTTGTAGATCCGGGATTGGTTTAGTTAGTGGAAAATGAAATGCGCTTTGGGATTAGATTCGGCGCTTACGCAAGAAGATGTGCCTTCAAAGAACGCTAGATCCTGCTGTGCTTTTGGGACTCCTCATCCTTTTATAATCTCCCGCGTGGGTCTTTGGGTTTGTCCTAGGATCAATCATCAGAAAAAGAATTTTAAGACGACAAAATTATTGAGCAATGTTGTACAAGCTTGATAGCAAACCATTCAAAAAAACCCTTCAAAAAAAAAAAAGGAAGGATAATGCACTTACAATCTAGATTTCGGTGCTTACCCAAGAAGATATGCTTCCGCGACTTTACCCCGTGATCTGCAACCACCAAAAAAGAAAAGAAGATATGCTTCCGCCGATGGACCCTCCCCAGATCCGCAACCACCAAAAAAGAAAAAAACTTCTGATTTGCCGCTTCTAGAACCACATGAAAACCATATCTAGCTGCATGGATGTGATAAAGAGGTGCACCTGCCCAGTGATGGAGATCAAGGCGAGGCAGCCCCCTCGTGTCGGACCGCTCTCTACTCTTGTTTGCTTGAGATGAGTTTGGAAAGTCAAGACGAGAAGAGGTAAGAAGAGTACTACTAGTACAAAGAGGTGTAGTATGGGAGAAGGAACAAGGAAGAGACGAGAGAGTGAGAGACTCATGAGAGAAAAAACTGCCCATAGTAGCACTATAAAGGAATCCGAGGTGGGAACCGTAGAGAGTGTTCGATGCGCATACACCATGGTCCCACTAACGTGTAAAAGGGCTTAATCAGAACTTGTGTGCTATTTCGAATTTCAAACATTGTTTGGAGTAATAAGACTATGGGAGAATTAAGAATTTGGCCCCTAAAAAAAGTTTGTCCTACTCTATCCCAACTACCATCGCTTTGGGGCCCACTTGTAATTTTATCTAAATATATCCATGTGATATCTCGTTTTGAAGAATTAATTGAAACAAATTTAATGGTGTAATCAAAATTTAATGCTCGGTCACACACAAAGAGTACTCCTATCATGCATATCCCCTCGATGTGCACAAGGTCAAGGTAGAGACCGCACAAGACAAAAATGTTGCTTTTTATGTCCTTGGAAGCGCTGAACATTAGTTTCAGCTTAAGCTTAGCTTGCATCCACATATTCAAAATCGCATTTGGCACGCCGTGTCCGAAATTCTATTTTCTCCGTAACTTTGGCGCTTGTAATAAAGAAGTTGACAAATTCCACCTCTCTCTTCCCGCCCTTGTAATCTAACAAACGCATTCAGTTTCTTAAGGTGGCTTTGAAGACAATCAAGATATATGTTTTTTCAGATCGGTATTTTTAAAATCTCGGCGGTCACCGATAAAACAGGAATATCGGATATATCGGAAATTTATCGGCGATAAAAAAAACTTCCGCACCAAATTTATAAAAAATATTTATTTTGTTCAAAAAATCATGTACATCTATTCTATACCATTTTAGATAAAAAAAAACAAATGTAATTGCAAAAAGTACCAACTCAATGTGACTGAAAGCAAGAATAGCACCTTCAAAGACACAGCTTTCAAATAATATAGGTGCACTAGTCCACAACATAATTCAAGTCCCAAATATTAGTCCAAATATTACAAAAAAGATAGTCTAAAACATCACCACTAGTCCACAACATAGCGTAATCAGTAGAGGTCCACGGTTCCAAACATGCATAAAACTAGGATAGTACAGTCCTAGATATTACAAATTCCACAAAGAGTGCCAAATATTACATAATATCGCACAATCCAAAATACAAACAAGTTGCACATGGCAAAATGAGTCCATATCGCACGGTACATTCATGTCAAATCACCGTGATTTTTAGCAAACAATATGTTAGAATTCATACACTAAAAAGGCCAAGTCGACATTTCAGCTACCATAGTTAGTCAATTGCATGCTAGAAGTGGAAGAAACACACCTCACCTCTTCACTAGTACAAGTTCTTAACAGGGACTTTCTTCATCCTTTTCGATCTTGGACTAAGAGGGAGGAGGTTGGCTGTACATTTGTCGCTGCCTTGCTCTTATGGCCAGCAAGGTGTCACCTCTACTACCACTGTCATCAACTGTGTCAACCACAATGCCACTTCCTCAAGCCACACTCTTTGCCTTTAGCACTAGCCGGCACGAAGCTCCATCACCAGCCATTGTACTAGTAACAAATTAAAAAGTCATGAATTAGCATAGGGCACCAAATTATTTGTGTCACTCTCAAAGTTTTCAAGTGGAGCTGGGCCAAATTATTCCCGCCAGAATGAATTAGCATAGGGCCACTAATTGTTTGAAATTCATATTCATTCATATAGCAATAAAAGTACCAGATTAAAACCCCAAGGAGAAGTGCCTAGGCAATAAGTTACATGTGGATTATGTAGCGTAAAAGCGCCTTTCTATGTGATGCAAAACAAATCAGAGCGCCTTGGAGCCAAAGCTCCAAGCCATCGCTAGCAAACAAAGCCCAATGTACACATCCACATATAGCTAAACAGTTAGCCAAAGAATCGCCAACCATTTTTAATTTTCCCTAAATCAAACTAATGGGATGTCCTTAGTCGTATGCAAGCTAGAAGTGTTGCATCAGATATATGCAAAGCAGCCTTTTGCATCATCAATCAATATGCTTACACAAAAGAGCATGCATATGTATGTTAGCCATTAAAAGGGATCGATAGCATGCAAGACATCTGAATTTGAAGATCCCTACGACTCAATCAATATGCTTACACAAAGAGCATCAATAATATAACACACACACATCTGAATTTGAGGATCCCTACGACTCTACACACATCCGAGATTGAGGATGCAAACCTTCGGGATGGTTGGATGCCTGGGCAAGTGCAGGGAAGGGAGCCGCCGCCGGGCGCTGGGCAACCAACGACGCCCTCGCAGCTTGAGCCGATGGATTCGGGCGGCGCTCCGCCGGGCGAAAGCAACGAGGGTACCACCCTCGCGCCCGCGGAGTGAAAAACGGGCCGGCCGGGCGCCGACGGGACGGCCGCCGTCCGTAAGCCGCCGAGCGTGGACTCGAGAGTCGGGGGGGACGAAGCCGCCCGCAGCGCCAAGTTGTTGGTATTTATTAAGTGCTAAAAGAATATGAAGGATTCCGCAAGCGCCTGTAACACCTACCATTGTAGCTTTTCCCTAGGATGAGTATTCTAGAGTATCGTGATCCACAGGAAGCGCTGGCTAAAGAATCTAATAACTCACAATCATGTATCTACTAACTTAGCAAACCACTAAACTAAAGTGAGGGGGTAAATGATAATGATAAGAGGTATGCATAATATCACACACAAGAGAATTCCTAATGATAAATGTGTAGTAGCAAGTTGAGAGGACAAATGGAGAGATCTAGGTTCCTATGTACTTCTCTATTACTTAGGTTCTATGATAGTAATTACACTAATGCACTTTGGAGCAGCAGATCCGGCCCCAACTCTCGAGAAAGACTGAAGAAGGTAGTTGGGAGAAGGCTGCCAAAAGCTCGACGAAACACCAACCCGAACGTGGTGGACTACATCGCCTATCGTGGTCGCCACCCCCCCGGGCTACCACAACTATCCGTGGATTGGGCGCAACCTCGGGTAACCTATAGCCTAGACACCATGTCTATACTATCGACATACTACTCTAGCTACCATGAATAACCGTGAGCCCTCAATACGAAGGAGATCCCATGCAATAGCATAACAACTATACTTAACCAAATATATGAAAGTCATGGAAGTAAATAGAGAAGATAAATATATGAATCATAAGTCTTACAAAGAAAGGATACAAGACATACCAAACTCTATAGGCATCTCCGTAACCGAGCGCTAGCCCCGCCTCCCTAACCCTCTAGTTGCTAATCTACTACATTGGAGAGTCTAGCCCTAATTCTCTAGTGGAGAGGTTGTCCTCACATTGGGACACCTCCAAGACTAACAGGTCAAGAGATAATGAATTAGGGTTTCACCACTCAAGCGTGGGGTCTTCTTATATAGCCCTAGGTGATGCATGACATCCCTTGGATAAAACTGACCTTGAGCAACGGTGTAGATCTCTTCTTAATGGCGGTTGTGAACCGACCTTCGGAGCAGAGGTTGATAGTGGGCCCCATGGCCGCTGCCGCTTCTTTACTAGGCGGCGGCCTCGCGCACACCGCCAAAGTTGGCCCCGCTTGTGGCTCGTGCCTTCCGGTGTCTTCGGAATGTTCTTACGCGGGTTTCAAGTTGATTGCTTCACGGATACGCCTTTATGTCGTAGGGCTTGCAAACTCTTGGGCGTTTTCTGTTTAATCCCTAAAATATATAAATCACCATAACTCGTGGAATTATGTCAGAAGGCCTCTATACTATGTTGATATTCATTTTAAGCCCTTATTTCATTTTTGAAAAGCCTATATTTTTCCTTTAATAGGTGTCAACACGTGTCGAAAGGGACGGGAGTCAAGGCTGGGGACGAAGGGGATCGGGCGCCGCCACACCGCCGAAGTCGAAGGGCTGGCCGTCGGTGCGCCCGGTGGAGCGGGCGGGGCGCCGCCGAAGCTGCCCGGCCGCGTCCGTCCGGAGAGCGCAAAGGCTGCTCTCGCTCTCTCTTTTTTTATATAAGGTGGCGGCTGGTTGGGAGTGAATGAGTGAGCTTCTAGGGTTAGCCGGGGGCTTTTATTTGGTGGCAACAATGTTGGCGGGCTTCTACAATATTTGGGCCCAAATTTTTTACCCCTACAGTTTCAAAATTCTAAAATTTTTAGGCGGTAGGAGCAATATATACCGGACCCTAGCGGTAGACGCGATATTTCAGATGCTTCACCCTTTTTGACCTGGCCTTCAAAGATACCTGCAAATGAAACAAACAAAAAATGTCTGAGCTGAACACCGCAAAAACGTAGTGACAACGATTGCACAATTTGACTAAATAAACTTTCATTCGCATATAATTTGATTACACATAAACAAATTCAATTCATAAATATCAAGAAATATCACCTACATTTGAGTGTGTTAAAAAAATCTCTTCAAGCAATATAAGCTAGAAACTAAATGTGGAATGTAAGGTACATATAAATTTTTGATCCAAATGTTAGTTACCTTCACATAGAGCTTTTTGGAGGGCAAAACATTTCGTAAGACTAACAACATCATTAATGTCGAGAGATGGCATGCACACAACCAAAACTTTAATAGTTCCCATCAGAGATGACATTGCTGGAGCGCAACTCCGCCGTGCCGCCATGGTCGCCGGCGAGCATCTCATCGCTAACCCTCGGCGAGCTCTCATCTAAATTTCTAATAATTATATTACAGCTCAACACAGGGAAACAAACACATGTTGCAAATTAAAGCAGAACCGATGTTTACACAACAATATGACAACGAAAACCAAATAAAGCTAGTTTAGGGACATGTTGCACATCCTCATGAAGGCGTATACCGCTAAGCTGCTCAATTTGAACGGCAAGAGTATGAACTCAAAACGAGGCGGCACCGAAGCGGAAAGTAAAGACGGACGACGCCGCCCTCGCCCTCGTGGGTCATGCATTCTTCCGGCCGCATACGTACGTGGGAGTCGCCGACGCGCAGCTCTACACCGCTGAAGCAGTAGGGACATGAATCAAGGTTGGGTCGAGGCACACAACCGTGTTGAGGTCCGCCTGGGCCAAAATATGGGCTTTCGGGCAGAGATGGTTCCGCCCACCGCCGCCGCCGTTGGCCACCGCTGATTCCATGGAGCAGCGCCCGCTTGGTCCGCTGGGTTTCGACCGCATGCGAGCATCGCCAAGAAGTAAGCGCCGGAGTCCCCAAAGATCGCCGGCTCTCCCGAGGAGCTCCCGCCCTTGGGATCCCATGGCGCCGCCATATCTCACCATCCCTCAGAACATATGGCCTTCGGATGCTCGGGCCTTGAGGAAAGGCCGCCGCCAGCTCCTCTGGAACTCTTTGTTTCGGCAGGCAGCGCAGCCAGACGACCTGGCGGAGCGACACGAGCCGGACGCTCCCCGGGTGTCCGTGTCTGGTCGCCGAACTTTGCCGCACGCCGACTAAGCCATATACATTGCATCGGGGTAACTTGTTCCTTCTCTCGGGAGGAGGCAGCCGGGAGGATCTCCTACGGCAAAGTCCTCCTCCGGCAAAACAAGAATGCCAGCACGCCGTCACGGGATCCGCCGCCATCGCGCCTTCTTCCCTTCATCGCCTTTGGGGTGAGGTGGCGAGGGCGTGGGAGGGCAAGGGCGAGGGCGAGGAGGGGCCGGGCGGGTGCGCGCTTGGGGGATAACGAGGAGTGGAAATCGAGTGGAGAGGGAGTGAGTAGTACTAGTACTAGTGAAGATAGTGCGCACGGGGTTAGACATCGACATGATGGCCCCGTGGCACCTACTAGTATTTTATATTTCACTCGCACTTGGAGTGTTGGTTACCGAAAAGAACACAAAACTGCTCCACTCCTTCAAGATCTACCATGGCGGACAATAATGGTAAGCGCCAGGTTGGGGAGTCCAACGAGGACAACTCTTCCCCGCCCTCGTAAGAAGCATCGTGGAGATAAGTAAGTTATCAATATTTGCCATTCCGTAGCCATGTTTTTTCCGATCAACCATCTTGCATTATTTCAAGAATTCTCAGATATGACTTATTTAGATTGTGTGAACGATGAACTGCCGCTTGTTCTCGGTTGTCTCGTTGCCGGGTGTATATGTTGGTGTTCGCCTCTTTCTTTATATATATAGGGTGCACCTCACTTAACCCCCTAATGAAGCTAATGCCCGCCGCTCAAGGAGAAGAGAAAGGAGCGTAGATCTACGTGGGTGTAGCTACTCCTAGGGTGTAGGAAAATTTACCCTATATATATATATATATATATATATATTCCATAATCTATTCCTATCCTAATCTACCTTTATGGAATATTGTAAATATTATGTTTGCCTATATGCTTCAATGTTGATGCAAAGTGTTTGATTTCTTATCATAAGTGTTCATCCGCATGCATGAGATGAATGATAGTCATATGCATGTCTTTAGCGTGTAATGTACCATTTGATGGTTATTGTTTGTCACCGATGTGACTATTACTTTTTTTATTTTGGTTTCATTGGTCATATGTACCGTATGGTTTCAAAGGGTAGACCTATTCGACCAAGGCTTATCGCTTTACGCATCTCGAGAGTAGTTACTCCCGCCTCAATAAACCACGTTGCACATGTGTTCATACTTGTTTAGTATCGCTTTGAGTATGTTTAGATACTCATATTAACGCAAAGACGCAAAAAACTTTTGAAGGAACCCATATTTTTCATATATACAAACATATCACTATCGCCAGATATAAACAAAGTATATCCACATACTCTACGTATCCACATACCCTAGATAGTCTAGTATGATCATCATATACTTAATCCCCATACACTCAAGCAGCCCCACCATGATATCCAAAGGGCAGGCCCTACCGCTTGAACTAACTAAAAATGTTATAACTCACAAACCAAAAAATCAAATTAAATTCTGATTACACCATTGAATTCCTTTTAATAAATCCTCGCAAAAACAAGACCTCATATGGATATATTTCGATAAAATTATAGGTGGCCCCACCGATGATAGTTGGTAAAAAAGAGAATGGTAAAAGGGACAAACTCCATGAGACGGATGGTCAAACATGAAGTTCAAAAAGTTGAAAACGACAAACTCCACGAGAGACGGAGGGAGTAGTGATATTCTAACTCATCTCGCATACAAATAAAAACTAAATATAGCTAGTTTTGGGGACGGACACATCTGAGGAAGGCGTGCCCACGCGACATCCAAGTCCAAAATGCTCGAACCGAGCACGAACTCAAGATCGATGCGGCACCGAGCGCCGCGCAGATGTGATGACGGTTCTTCCCTAGTAGTGGTGGCGCCGCGTGCTTGCATCCTTCCGGCCATGCACGGGCGTGGGGATCGACGATGACGCCGCAGCCCCGCATCACGCGATCAACCAAGGTTGGGTTGCGCCGCCACAGCCTCGATGAGGTCCTCCATTGCCCAATAACACGCTTCCCACGATTATGGTTCGCCCACCGGGCCGCCGCTCGGACCGACCGATTCCATGGAGCAGCGCCCGGCGCTTCTGGTCCGCGGGTTCCACCTGCACAAAGAAGATCGCCAAGAAGTAAGCGCGCCGGGTCCGCAAAGATTAGCGGCTTTCCCGAGGAGCCCGCCCCTTGGGATCCCACGGGCGCCGCCGTCATCCTCACCATCCCTCGTAGTATATGGCCTCCGGATGATTGGCCTTGAAGAAGCACCCCGCTTAGAGCTCCTGGGAAATCTTTGTGCATCGCCAAGCGGTAGACGGCCAACGGAGCGACATGAGTCCGATCGCCTCCCGTGTCGGTGTAATACCGCCGAACTGCGCGCGACGCCGCAAAGATCCATGTACGTTACTTACGGATGTTTCTTGTCCTCTCCTTGCTTGATGCAAATACCGAGGATCCAAGCAGTTCCATGCGCCAGGGAAGCACGCGTACGGCATCTCCCGCCGGATCGGCCCGGTAAGTTGCCGCCTCTGCCCTTCATCTTCCTCGCTCCGCCCTCCTTGCCCCTCCGGAGTAGCCGGCCTCTTGCCCTTCCACAAAGACGCGGGAAACCCACCTCGCCACACGCAACCCCCGTAAGCAATAATGAACCGCCCGCCGGCCGCGCCGAGTCCCAATAAAAGTATTGGAAAAGGATGTTTTGGTCAAACAGTTCGAATATAAAAAATCATCATCAAAATACCTCGCCATTGGCGGCACCTCTTGTAGAGAGCACTTGCAGAGCTTTTCCACCGACGGCTCCTTTACTACACGACATCGTGTATAGGGCCTTGCATGCGAATCCTTGCATGCGATCCTTTATGCGAATCCCACACACCTCCAGTAGGATAGGGCCCATGTCCGCCTTGCACGAATCCTTTGGCGTATGGCTCGCCGCCAGCGATAGGGCCCACGCCCCGCCACCGTGCCCGCCCAATCCTTGGTGCAGCCGCAGATTGCAAAGTGCCATCTGACCTGCATCGGGTGCTCGAACGGCGCAGGCACCGACCGGGAAGACGAACACGCAAGGACGCCTACTACTCGTGCACACAAAGCCCTTTTTGACTTATTTCAAATTATTCTTCTCACGTATACTATTAAATCAGCCCGAACCGCTTCAAATATATTTCAGGCCCTCGAAAAAAATACAAGATGTGGGATTTCAGGGCGACGAATGCTCCAGATTAGCCTGGTACTATTCATCTTCTTCCTCTCGCCGCCCGCTTCCGCGCTCCCGCCACCAGCCCGCCAAAATCTAGAGAGAGTCCGCCAACCCTAGCGCCATGGCGGCCATCCTCTTCCCCACAGAGAATCACATATCATAGAGCTTTCTATAGGAAGAACAACTCACAGAGGGGAGGGAGGGAGGAGGAGAGGAGTAGGGACATCAAAATAGCACAAATTTGGAAAAATATAACACAATGCATGATTACGATGAATAAAATATCTCGCCATGCATACTCCTACTCGTGATCTTTTCAACATAAACCATGCATATGATCGATCAAATTAATCCAGCTTCGATCGAGAACATCAACCATCACGCAAGCACCAAAAGCTATCCAATTCAGTTTGTTTGATCGACAACGCCATCTAGAGAAAGAGGAGGTAGCAATAGATCAGTGCCAGCTAGCACTACAAATAGAAAGTTTGATTGTGTGAAGATCACAAACCTGGAGACACCGTCAATGATATCCGTGCTCTGCTAGTGATATCTACCGCAAAAGATTGATCGACCGAAGAACCTCTTACACTCGCCGCGATCCTACACTCCTCGCCGCAGTAACACGGAGAGCACACCACACCACCCGAGACGCAAGGACGGCCGCACCGCTTTTGGCCGGTTGCACCGATGCCCGCCATGGCGAGGCACCATTTGGGCTATAGGATGGGATGTACGCCACTCTTCTCGGGTATATGCTCCGCCAAGTCGCCCAACCTAAAACTCCATGCATGTCGGCGGGGCCGAGTACACTTGATGCTCTTCCACGCCCCCACCGGCCGCCGGGTTGTCACCTTTGATATCCCACAACACCCGGGCATAGTCGCCGCCCCGCGGCACCGGTGTTAGCCCCCAGAGAGCACAAGAGCAAGAACATAGTCGGGCGGCTTTCATGCTCTAACGCCAGCGCGCTGCAGCATCGAGTGACGGTTTGCCGGGTGCAAAATGCCTTCGACGGCGATGACATACATGCCGGCTCAAGTACGCCCCTCCGGTTGCCGACGGCGAGGAGGTCGGTGCAAAGACTCTCGCGATACTTGAGCGAGCAGTATTGCGCCCGCAGACGCCGACCCCGCCTGCAAGACTGTGTCTGGCCTGGATGCCCGGCCCCACCAGGGGCCGCACGGGGCGGCCATCTCAAGGGCGATCAACATGTGGGCCCGCTAGATTCGCGAGGGCCCCCATGGATCCGCAGCCGGGCCCTGGCGACCGAATCGCAATCTCCGCAAAGCATGTCACGCCGGAAGGTTTTCCATGGCGCGCCAGAGGTGCGACGCCGCGGGCTTTTGGTGGAAGCTCGAGCGCCCTCTAGCTATGCGTGGTTTGTGCAAATTTGCAGCGAAGAATGGTCGTCGCCACCGGAGGCGGTGAGCTGTGTCAAAGAAGGTTTCGCGCCTCGCCAGAGCACACGCGGGTGCGCGTTGGTGCAGGATGTAATGAGCGACCCGCTTCTGGTGCACTATCCCAATGCTCGCCCAGAAGATAATGAGTACTACAAAATGTTTTCAAACCGCTACACCCTCCGTCCCCACAAATAAGAGTCCGCTCTTTGACTTCTACAATCCTTGTTTGACCATTCTACAATGCTCGTCCAAGATGTCGCCGCTGCACGCTTCGTCTCCAGGTACAGGTGGCCCGTAGACCGTAGAGGTCCTCCATAGGATCCTCCTCTCGGCCATGGCGACGCTGAGCGCAATGTCCTCAAGCAACTCCCGCGGAAGGTTCTCCATGGCTCGAGGCAGCCGCGCTGTGGGGGGCTTTTTGCCGGAAACTTTGAGCGCTGGGCGGGAGGTGAATAGCAGCCGTGTGGCGCCAAGTTGGAGAGCAGCAATAATACGCGCGGCGCCCGGGTGCTCCCGATGCGTGGGGCGTGGTTTTTTAAGGAGCGGCCGGAGAGGCCTCGCGGCGACATGATCGGTGTGTAAAATTCATCTAGTACAGCTTTAGTACTTTTCGAGATCGCGCCATCGCTGTAAAAATTCATCTAGTACGGCTTATTTTCGAGACCGCGCCAATGAATACCAATGCCTTTTGATAGAGCGCCACGTCAGAACATTTGCACGCTATGCGTGCGTGTATCCTTTGGCGTGAGAGCTCGCGGGCGAACGCTTGCTATCATTCGCGAAGTAGTACATACTCCTCCCTTCGTCCCACCGAGTTTGTCACCCCGATTCCGTGCCATCTTTTTCGATCGCGTCGTCTTATTCAAATTTTTTTACATAAATGTAATTTATTTTGTTATTTTATCAATATTGATACTTGAATATTGATTAATTTATTTTATGATTTACATAAATATTTTAAATAAGACGGATGGTCAAACATATGAAATTCAAAAGTCAAAAAGACAAACTCCATGGGACGAGGGAGTATATCACAAATTCATAATTAATCACAACTAATAAAAGTTCTCGCTCACCATCACGGCGCATTACCGGATCGACATCAAGCATCACGTCTGCAGCGAAACGCTATGGAATTAAGTTTGTTCGATCGAGGTCTCCATCTAGAGCACTAGAAATAGAAAGTTTGATCATAAGAAGATCACCAACCACGGCAAAAGATTAAGTTGAGTGAAGAACCATCGACACTGTCGTGGATCCCGCACCCTCGCCGCGCGTAACACGCAACACACATCACCCGAGCCCTCACCCGAGACGGCACTATGGCAAAGACCGCCCCGGTTGGTCGCACGGATGCCCGCCATGGCGAGGCACCATTTGGGCTATAGGACGACGGCACTCTTTCCCGTATATGCGCCGCCAAGTAGCCCACCATACCGCTCCCATGCCTCTCGGCGGGGCCGAGTACGATTGATGTTCTTCCACGCCCCAAAGCCGTTGTCGAGCGGTCGCCTTCGATCTCCCGCAAATGGCCGCCGGGCATAGTCATCGTCCCGCGGCACCGCCGTTGGCCCTATAGAGCACAAGAGCAAGAACATACTTGGCGCTTCATGCCCCGACGCTGGCGGCGCGCCGTAAGCATCTCGAGCGACGGCGTGGACGGTGAAGCGGCGCCGACAAAAGGCGGCATTCATGCCGGCTATGAAGCACGATCACGGGTTGCCGACGGCGGCGAGCTTGGTGACAAGACTCTCACGATCCTCGGCGACACCCATCGCTTGTGCGGCGGTACGTAAAACATCCGGTCTAGTCGGTGCTCCATCCCACCGTCGCCGCACGGCACTTTCATCTCGCGAACATGTGGCCCGTAGATTGGCGAGGGCCTCAATGGGATCTGCGGCGTCCTTGGCGACTCGAATCGCAATCTCTACAAGCATGTCACGCGGAAGGTTTTCCATGGCGAGGCGCGCGGCGCCGGGGGGGCTTTTTTGGTGGAAGCTCAGCGCTCTAGCTATGTTTTTGTGCGGCGGGGGAGCTGAACAACGCTTGGTGAGCGATCGCGTAGCCCGGCACCTGGGGGCGTGGGATTTTATGAGCGGGCGGGCGGTGCACTCCCGGCGGCGATATCCAGCTAGCGACGCATTATCCCAAGGCTCGCCTTCAGTAATATTTCTTCCGTTAAAATCATTAGGTGCTCCAAAATTGATGTTTGGAGTTGTAACTTTTGAAATTTAAAATTGAAATGTTATCGATGAAACATGACAAGAGTAATAGAAGTAAGAATACAATTGCCCGATAGAGCATGATTTGACAAAAATTTAGAAACAAAACCATCATTTTTGGAGTTAATATGAGGGAGAAAGACTAGTTACAACTTTTGACCACAGATTAAAAAGAAAAATTAGGGTTCTTGAGCCCCTTCAAGGTCTCACCATCGCAAACGTGAATATAACACGAATTACCACATATATACATCAACCATCACGTGCCAAAAAGTAAGATAGATTCATGCAACTCCACCGCCCATCGTGCAACACGTAAGAACTTACTACACTCGGGCGCGGATCCTACACTCCTGGTGCGTAATGGGGGGTTTGTATGCCATAGGTTGTGCCCCCATTCTAAGACGGGTGCCGCAGTAGTCTCCCCATGTGCACCGGGATGCGGCCCCGGGCGAGGCACGGTTGTGCTAGAGGAAGACGAAGATACCCGCCCCTCTCGCATATGGTGCCACCAACAAGTCGCTTCGCAAAGACTTCCACGCCCGCTGCCGGAGTTCTCGCGTTGGCGGCCCTCGAGGCAGCATAAATTAAGCCAAGCCCGAAACAAGGCCTGGGGCTCCGCAAAACCGCCCCTCGCAGCTGGCCGTCATCGGCGCGGCGGCATTCCGCAGAATAGTAAGAGAATGCACATACCGAGTGAGTGCATGCCTTTGAGTTGGCAAACTTGTTTCCAAAGAAGCCAGTCGGCGAGGCAGTTACGGCGCCAACGGCCTTCCACGAACCTGCGTACATGCCTGCTCCTAAAGCACGCCTACGGGTTGCCGACCTCGGCGAGCTTGTCGATGAGACTCCGCGCCGGTACTGCGGTGAGTAGTACAAATGCCCGGGCAGCACGTAACCCGTCGACCACCGCCGCCGCCGCAAAGACCCGGTCTAGTGGGATGCTTTCGTCCAAAGATGGCACCGCTGCATGCTTTTCGCGGTCCGTACGGTGGCCCGTAGATTGTAGAGGGCCCGCATAGGATCCTCGCGGCGCCATGGCGACGCTGAGCGCAACGCCCTCAAGCAACTCCTCGTGGAAGGTTCCCCAAAGACGCTTTCCGGGCTCGGCCGGCACGGTTTTCCTCGAGAGCTCATGCTCGGTCCGGGAAAAGGAAGATGAACAGCGTTCTCGCCAATAATGCGGGATGGAGAGCGTGAAAAGTACCGCCGGGCCGGGCCGGGCCGGTGCTGATTTGTTGTGACTTGTGAGAGAAAAGAATCGCTGGCGACCGAACGACCGAGAGTGAGTTGGGATTATTACCGAGTACACCAAAGGGGTCGGTGCTGTTTAGGGCATAGAGGTCGAAAGTGACAAACATGATTGGTGAAACGCGACGCCAGGGCGCCCCATTTGCTTGTGAGTTTCAAAATTGAACTTTATATTTTTTTTCCATGGGGCGGTTGATCATATCCACAGTTCCACATGACACACCTTGCATGTGTATCCTTTGGCGTGATCGCCGTATCCATGACGGGTTTTCGTTTTTCGGTCTCGGGTTTCTTGGTATGGGAGGGCGATTTTTTTTTGACGTAATAGAGGGAGAGGGTTTGATTTTTGGTTGGTGTGTGCGTGGAATGGGGGTGGGGCCGGGGTGGTAGTGCAATCGTGGGACAGCCGGGTGGCATGTGTATATGGCTTGGGTGGGGTAGGCGGGGCCCGTGGCAAGTGAAGGAGAAGGGTCGGTTAACTCGAGTGGTTCGTGGGCTGTATGTGGTGGTGAGTTGGAGTAGATTCAAAAGCGTAAGAAAAATATAAATATATATATACCCGAAAGTGCACTTTCTATACACCTACACCCATATTCAAAAAATCACATTCGGTTTGAGTATGTTTAGATACTCATTAAGATACTCTAGATCTTACTACACCTAAAAATTTCAAAGGAACCTATATTTTTAATATATTACATAAAATGCCACTATTGCTGTATATAAAAAAGTATATCCATATACTCAACGATGAATACATGCTTAACATATATACCACCATGGATGGTCTAGTATGATCATATACTTCATCCACATGCACTTCGGGTCATATGTATGCAACGCCAAGGGGGATATGACGCGTGAAGGACGAAGTTCAAGAGATTAAATCATCTACCAAGGATTTCCTCAAATAAATTATTATATATGTTTTATTACATTACGAGAAGTTGTCACCCATCCAACATATCTAAATATTTCTATTCGATATTGGTTCAACTTGGAGTTTAAACATAAGATTAAATAATCTTTATGCAAAATGAATATATACTCTATTTCATACATTTAAGTTCTTCGTTACTAACTTTGTTTCTAACCTGCACAAGCAAAGTAATTAAACTGCTCAATAGCTAATTGTGATCGATTTCACAACGATTACAATTCTTTTTTTTTTTTTTTTGATTAAACAGTATAATAATTCAATCCTTTAACAATACCCTTTCCTACCCAAGAAAGAATGTGCGGGGGGAATTCCGCCTAGTATTTAGATAAAATTATAAGTGGGCCCCATTGATGGTAGTTGTATAGAGTAGAGATAAATGAGGCATGAGTGTGGAAGAAAGTGCCGTAAAAGGAAGGAATCTTGATGACTATAGGCCATATAGAGGATCGAGGCAAATAGAGATACATCGCTCTGAGTGTGGAAGAAAGTATCAGAAAAAGGGAATCTTGATGATCAAGATGTATAGAGGAAGTAAATAGAGAAACATTGCGATTTTAGGCGAGGTGCACTCGCTAACTCCATCGCACAATATATTTTTTGTACAATATTCAAGATATGGATAATGGGTTACACGATTGGGTTAAAAAACCTAGGAAAGCTACTCATTTCTCGTAGCAAGGCGTAGCAGCAGTAATCAGTGACGGCTTGCCGAAAAAAAAAATAGGACGGGCTGATCAATCTCAAATACATCTTAGCCCTCCTAATCTATGTAATTAATAAAAATTTAGGTGGGGCTTATTAGGTAGGGCTCTGTGTAATTTTGATCGATAGGGGGGGGCTATAGAGCCCAACCTACTCATTTCTCGTAGCAAGGCGGTAGTGGGAGTAGTCGATAGTGTGGAGTGATTGCCTTGTGTACGTGGAGGAGAATAGATTCATGTTGCGCGTGTGTATAGCAAATATAGGTTTCAAAATTAAATTTTTTTTTTTTCCATGACCTTGCATGTGTATCCTTTGCATATCCCACACACCCCTCTCGCCAAGAGGGCGCGCCGTCTGCCATCGTTGGTGCAGTTCCATCAAGACCGATGCCCTCTCGATCGGCGAGGCACCGATTGGGCGACGAGGACGAAGGACCGGACGCGCCAGTATATAGACTCGCTTATCTTATTTCAGCTTATTCTCTCTCTCATAGAATACTATTCAATCAGCCATCGACCAAAAATCAGCCCGAACAGCTATTATTTTTTGAGCACGGGTCTCAGAACATACACCCTCCATCCCACAAATAAAAGTCCGTTTTTGACTTTTACAATCCCCGCTTGACCATTCGCCTTATTTACAATCCCCTGCTTGACCATTTGTTACGCTTTTGACCACGTGATTAAAAATTCTTGAGTCCTCGAAAAAGTTCTCCGACATGGGCAAAGACAATCGGCGTCTTGCGAATGTCACCGGAGATGAGGTCTCTAGAGACGGGTGGACAACCACCGCATCTACCCAGAACCTAGAGCGTTGCTATCTATGCTATCGAATGAGCGAAAGGGTGAGAGTCCAGCCCGAGTCGGCTAGCTCGTCGCGGCGAGGTGCTCGCAGCCGCCATGGCTATGTGACGCCCGGCGGTGAGAATCGCAAATAAATTTAACACATGGATTACAAATCGAATTAAAACATCTCGGGGTTCATCATCTTGCTACTCGGAGGATCGATCGAACATCAACCAATGCATACATGCATCACCGCCGCGTATGCATGCACACAAATGAAGACGCCGCTCGGATCGCATCATCATCCTCTAGATCGAGCCCGTTTGCTCTGCGGTAGAGATTAACCTATCACACTTTCGCCGCGAATCCTACACTCCTCGCCGCAAGTTACACCCCAGCGGACTCGCGCATGGCATTGTGGATAAAATCCTGCTAGCACTATACTCATCGTTAAAACAATGCCGCCGTAGTCATAGTAAAATCTATGTGCCTCATCTTCCCATCTGCGTAACCGATGCCCGGCATGGCGAGGCACCGGTTGGGCTAGAGGAGGAAGACGAAGCCCGCTACCTTCAATGGCGTCCGTCACCACCGCCATTGCATTGTTGAAGTGCAGCGGCAGTTCAAGCTCCCCAACATTTTTGCCACCTCGCCGTATCTTCTTCCTCAATCTCCCGCAACACCTCTCGGGCATGGTCGTCATCGGGCGGCGCGGCGCGCTTGTAGAAGCGCAAGGCGTGCACATACGGCAGTGCATGCCCCCGAAGTCGGCGGCTTATTTCAGCACTTTGTCGAGGCGGCGACGGGTGTCGCGGCCTTCCACGAACACGGCGGGGCATGCCCGCTCAAGCACGCTCCGGGTTGCCCGACCTCGGCGAGCTTCGGTGATGAGACTCCGCTGCCGATACCGCTACGTGCAGTACAACCGCCCGGAGCAGACGTAGCCGGCCGACGCCGACCGCCACCGTCGTCGTTCAAAGACCCCAGTCCTAGTGGGATGCTCGGTCCAAAGATGGTCGCGGCACACCCTACCGTGTCCAGTACAGTGGCCCACGATTGTAGAGGTCCTCTATAGGATCCTCTGCGGCCATGGCGGCGTGAAGCCGCAATGTCCTCAAGCAACTCTCGAAGGTTCTCCGCGGCAAGAGTGCGCAGCGTGCTTGTGCGGTGGGGGCTTTGCTTGAGAGCTTTGGCCTTGCGGCGACGCGAATGTAAGCTGGCCCCTCACCGTGAGCAGCAATAATACGGGTGCGTTTGCAATATATAATGCGGTCGTTCGAGGGAGCTAGCCGGCCGGTGAGCACTCGGCGGGAGCGGTCGAAGGCGGCGTACGTACATGCATGGCCCGCAGAACGCATCAAAGCAAGTAAATGGACAGACGCCGCTTTTTCTCAATACGATCAGATATGTCTCGAATCACTGTTGCATGTTTATCCATGACAAGATGATCTCAAATCAAAAGCTTGTAAACTACAAAGTTTCATGGATATTTGGGAACTACAGTCTTTATATTGGTAGTTTGTCGGAGGTCATTCAAAAATTTAAATTTCCAAATTTCATTTGTTTTATTTTATTTTAAAAAATTGAGACCTAGTTTTCCATTACAAGATAGTGCCAAATCAAAAGGTTTTAAACTAGAAAGTTTCATAACTTAGTAAGATCTACAATTAATTCTCAATTTGGTTGTTTCCCCATCCGACATCCATGCTAGTGATTGTTCACTTAATATTAATTATACACCACAACAAACATGAATATACCACTGCTCATTCGTCATCTCGGGTGCAATTAGAGCACTCACAATGCGAGACTCTATCATGGTTTCTATCCTCATTTATTACCCCTCTATTTATTGCTTTTTTGCTGATGTGGCGCTATATTTATTGAAGAGAGAGAGGAAAAACACAAGAAACCAAGTCTAACTAAGAAACCAGAGGTCTTCACGTAAACCAAGATAATTTGTGAGAGTGACAAGTGGGCCATATGACATCATGATAGAAAATTGTATTGTGGGAGATAGTTTCTTGACACAATGTCCAAGACTTTAGAAACCATGATATAGTTTCTAGCATTGTGAGTGCCCTTAATAATCAAACATCCACGCAAAGACATGATTTAGAGTAACACAACGCCACCTCACCACCCCACTATCACCCCACTAGCATGCCACCTCACCAGCCCACTAACCCTTCCTTGTTGTGCACATCATCAACATGTCCCACATGTCTATGGGCATAAAAAGGGTTATAACTCTTGAACCAAAAAAAAAAATGAAATTCTGATTGCACCATTAAATTTATTTTAATAAAACCTTTAAAATAAGATCTCACATGGATATATTTTGATAAAATTATAAGTAGGACCTGTTGGTATAGAAAAAAAAAAAAAAAGTAAAAGAAAATTAAAAAAAAAGAAAAAAAAAAGAAAAAAGAATAGGAGGGTGATAGTAATATTGTAACACCGTTTGTAAAAGTAAAAATTGTGTTTATTTTGGGACGGAGGGAGTAGGCTTTTTTTTTTTAGGAGCGGCCGCGACCGGTGAGGCTTGCGGCGACATGACCGGTGCTAGTACTACAAAGCAGCGTAATGAATGCCAACGCCTTTTGATAGAGCGCGTCTCTAACATTTACACCTTGGCGTGCGTGCATACCTTTGCGTAGAGTAGCTTAGGCGAGTCTCTTCGCTTCCTACCGTAATCCGCCATCGGGCGCAATGTCATCATTATACTCGATGCCCGTCTCCATCGGCGAGGCACCGGCGAGGATGAAGGGATCGACTCGGCCTAGTACTCCTACTTACATGCACCCGCCTCAGACGCGTTACCCCGAATACTTCCCCGATTTGGCTTGTCGGTATCGAGATACGTACTATCCGATCGCAGATATACGGTATTGTACTCCTGCCGCCAAAGGTCCTAGATGGCTAGAGGGGGGGTGAATAGCCTATAAAATTTTCTACAAGCTCAACTAAACAAACCGATTAGTATAAAACACGGCGTAAAGCGGTTTGCACTAGCCCTATTGTCTTGCAAGCCTCTAGTGACAATTCTAAATATATTCTATGATCTCTATGTCAATCAAAGGCTATGTCACTACTCTAACTAGTGAGCAATCCTAATATGATCCTTATGCTAGTGTTAGCGTAAGCGAAATAGTCCGCAGCGCGCACGGAAATACCGTTGTAGCACTTCACCCTAAGTGTTCAGGGTATCGATTTCCACGAGGAACGGGTGTTAAGTCGAGTTTGACTAGCTACCGGGATGAAGATGGAAAGGGTGAACTGGGTAGTGAGTTTCTACTACAGCAGATTATCCTAAAGCCAAATTACCTCTTTTCTTATACGTTCACGTAGCCACTTGCGGCTCTCCCTCGGTTCGCGCTGAAGGGTCCGCCCTCGGACTTCTTGCACGGCCCGGATGTGGAGGAATACTAAGGTCAAACGGGGCTGTCACCACCGCCGCCTACCTCACTACCGTGGACTGATTGGCAAGCGAGGGTGACTCGTAGTTTAGACACCACGTCTACACTACTTATCACGCACTCTAAGCGTCGGCCGGAACATCCGTCTTCATCGAGAGTCCTCTACTAGAGCATCTACCGATATGGTAAACGACGAACCGACGAACGTATAATTAAAGTAATAACTCAAACTCAAAAGATAATTATCATAATTAGAACACGGACCTCTTACTCCAAACCCAAGTAGGGATGATCCGTAGAGGTACAAATCTTGGAGACGGGAGCCGCCAGTGTTGAACTCCGTCTACCCGAGGCGAGGGGTCGCTACTCCTCTTCTCCACACTTCCTCCTCTCTCACTCCCTTCTAATTCTAACTTAGCTCCTTTCCTCTACTCCAATGTGTACTAAGTGTGAGTGGTGGAGTGGAGTGTGTGAGTGAAACAATGAGTGAGTGAATGGTTGTGTGTGTGGATGTGTGTGTGTGTGAGTGTAACAATGAGTGAGTGAATGGTTGTGTGTGTGGATGTGTGTGTGTGTGTGAGTGTGCCTCTCTTTATATAGTGGAGAGGAGAAGTGAATGGAGGGCTCTCCTTGCTTCGAGGTCTTCTTGGCGGAACGAAACTTTGCACCACATGCAACCGCCAGCGTGAAGACCGGTCCAAACCGCCAGAGAAAGGGGCGGCAAATTTTGGCGAAAAATTTGCGCCGGCCGCCTCCCCGGCCCGCCGGCCCTCGGTTTGGCCTCCCGGCCCCGCCTTCTCCTCGTTGCGCATTTTGTCCTTCAAATGTTGGGCCTATGATGGTGCAGCATGGGCCAAATTGTGCGCGGGGTTTGGTCCTCTTTGATTGATCCACTCCTTGGCGTCTTTTATTCAATACGCTTTCTAATTTATTTGACGACTTTGTACCTGTTTCCACTCTTATACCTGCAAAACATAATTTCTACGAATACAAGTGGAACTAGGTTAGAAGTAAAGGTATATGTAACATAAGTTTGCCCCTTTCTCATGAATTGGATAAAGGTTGGCGGTATAATATACTTCGATAATGACCGCCAACAAGTCCCCAAAGCTTAACCTTTGCTCGTCCCGAGCAAATAGCTAAGTGTTTGGTTGTTGATCAAGAGGTGCTACAATGCCGATATATTTCAAAATGTACCATGCTCATAATAAAGTATTCTTCCGTTGTTTAAATAAATTGGCATTTTTATCTATCCTTGTTTACTTAAATCATATGGGGCTTATAACATTCTCCAAACTCTTGGGTTATTGCAAGATAGAACGGTTTTCATAGAAATACTAGTCATTCATTCTTTGATTGATCATTCATGCGGAGATTTTCGTAATGATTCCTTAAATCATCTCGGGTGTGCAAACCATAAGGAGAAACAAGTCATAAGCCTTGATCAAGATGTGCAAGTGAAATTTTATTTCTTTTTTTGATAAGGTATGGGCTAGCTCTTATTTCTTTTTTAGAGAAGTGGGCTCTACTGGCCCTCGGACACTTGTCCATTATTTTTTTTTTTTTTTTTTTAGAGGCGGGTATCGAAGTACCCATTGTTTTATTTTTTCGGACACACGTCCATTTTTTTCTAGCTTAGCCCATAACCTATTTTTGGCAATGTGAATGTGAATCTTGATCAAAAGCGTTATGACAGGTGTCTCACATAGGCTATCATGAGAGTTTTGATCATTAAGGAATTTTGGAAATTATTCTCCGAATGATGAATCTCTTTTAGAACAAAATCATAGTAGATTCTATTTTTACCATATCATATCCGGCAATAGCTTAGAGAAGAATCATGTGTTTGCATACCCACAAATCATTAAGTTTTAGGACAAGACAAGTTAAGCCAATAAACTTAAACATTGGGGAATGCAATGTTATGAACTAGGTGCAAATTGAACTATGGACAGAGCAACTATTCATCATTTCAACTTCGAGAGAAATTAAGCATCCTTATACTACATATTGGAGTGGAATCATATTTTTGTTCTTTTCATTTTTTTTAAAGGAAATGAAAATGAAAAACTAAGAGATAAAATAAAATGATAGGGGAGGTAGGTACTTACCTCCCTGGGGGTCCTCCCCAAGCTAGCCGATGGCCTATGGGTTAGGGGGTAGTACCCCATGTGGCGCCGTAACGCCAATCGTGCCTCGTGCTCTGCCGTCTCCGTTCGCCTCCTACGCTTGGTGTTGCAGTGCTGGCCGATGGTGTTGATCGGAAACTTGCACAAAACCCGGTGAGTGATCTAGCAAGCAATCTCACCTCTCTTGCGGAGTTCCACATTCCCGAAGTCGGGTGTTGATCTCTTGGAGCGCTCTGGGTCCACCGTGAGTGACGTGGTGGTGGCATCCCTTCGAGTCGGAGGACACCGTGTGTGTCTCATGCCATGCTGACCCTCTCCTCGCTTGGTCCGGATGAGGTGTGAACATCCCCATCATTTGAAGGTGGGTGTGAGCCCGGGTTCAGCGTTGGTGTAAAGAACCTGGGCGTGGACCGGTACGGGTGTAGGTCGTGGCATCATCGTGGAACCACTAGCCTCACCCGTAGCTCTCCTTCGTGATGACTGCGAGAAACAGAACTCTGCGTGCTTCGCCTAGCTCAACTAGAGCGAAGGTGAGTGATGGGGATTTATATAATGAGAGTTCCGGGTTAGGAGCGGAATCTCATTTATATACCCCGGAAAATAATAGATAATCTTCTCGTGGTCATTCTCATCAAATTTTATTATGTGCCCTTGCAAATGGGTGTGATAATGAAATTTCGTAGGTGGAGTATCTAGGTATGTGACATTCTTGCCTTGCAATGCACCAATGTTACTAGCAATCCTTGTCACAAGAGAGGTACAATAAACAGTGTGGATTGTTTAAAATTGCTAAGCATGCATTTTATGATTTCTTTTCACAGAGCAATCTTTCTCTTTGTGAACTATGGCAAAGAGGCATTGCATCTCAACATCCAAAAGACGGCGAAATTCTTGCCTAGGGAACAAAGTTATGGCAATCCATTTTTGCATAAATTTCAATGTTGGGTGATGTATGTTGGCATTAGTAGGATCTAAACCTAGGATCTCAGTAGGAACTATGGTAGAGATTTCAAAGTGAAAAGGCGACACGATTAAAATCTGGTAAAGCAACAGCTAGGTTTGTGCAACATTTCTTAGCATCAAAGCCTATGTGCCTAGCTAGTTCTTGCCAAGTGCAATAGTGAAATTGACTAAAAAGTCCGAAGCTAACACCACGATCATGAACTTCCAAAGATCCTAGAAATTGGATGGCGAGGAGGCGAGAGCCCAGGCTCATCGAGGGAGCAATCTGGACCATCGGCAGTTTTCCAAATGATGGGGAATTCGTTGTCCATACCTAGTTTTTCGAGGGCGCCGTCGGGGAAGCGAGGAGTGGGGCGAAGTCTCGGTTCTTGAGGATGTTGTAGGCTTGCATCTCCCGTTCTCCTTCCGTGTCGAGGTGCGGTGCATCGGCTTCCTCGATCGTCATCCCCGTGGGTGCTTGTTCTTGCTCTTGCTCTTGCGAGGGTGCGTCTTCTTCAGTATGCTTCGGCGTTGTCGAAGTGTGTACCCGAGCAAATTAGAGGGCTAATCCCTTTTAAATCATGCAATGAATACCTGAAGACCGTCCTATGTTTTTCTAGTATTTTGATCAATTTGGATGACTCCTCGTTGGTTAATTTATCACCGATAATTACGGGAGCATTTTTGTCATTGTTTAGGAAAACATAAGCGTAATCCTTCGAGGAAGGGCTTTTAGCTCAATGGGAGGTGGTGTCGTTTCTTCTTCTTTAGGGAGATCGATAAATTCATCTATCTCGCTAATTTCTTCAATGAAGAATTTGGAGTCTTTTTCTAAAGATTCTTCGGGGAGTTTCAAAAGGTATTTTTGACACCACCTCTATGGTTGTTATCGGGGACGGGGGTTCAGCTATTGTATTTTTGGATTGTTGTATGGGTAGCGTGAACGTGTCCCTACCTAATTTGACATCTAACTCCCCGTGTTTTTGTGGATCAGCGAATAACTTTTCTAGGGGATGGCCAATTAGAATGTCGAAATCCTCAATGTCAAAAATGTGGAAATCAAGGCTCATTCCGACACCTTCATGGTAAAGAGAAACATTATGTAGAACCCCCAACCCTTGGAGAGTTGAACGCATATCAGCTCTAAAAGTCTTTATTGTGGGCCGGCGTTGCTCTTCCTCAAAATAAGTTTGGGCATAGGTTTGTGACATGATGTTAATGCCCACGATTGGGTTATACAATACCGTTTCCTGTTTTCTTTTTATTATGCATTGAATGGGGAACGAGGGAGTACGAATCCGAATTTCTTCAGAAGACGACTCGTTCTCGTGTACCCATTCGCCGCTCATGATAGACGTTAACCCCTTGATTGACTCTCGTGAGAGAGTCTCGTATAAAGGTTCTCTAGGGGTGACAGAACTGGTGGTCTCTTTACCGACTCGTATTTTGAGGTATTTCCGAAATCTTCAAGAAATATGTCCTCGATATACGGGAGGTCTCCCGTAAGGGGTTCCTCCTTTGGTTTGGGGTCCAGTATTTTCGCCGGGTTCGGCTTGAAGCGAATTGAAACCTCGTCGGTCACCGGCTCAACACCTGACGGGTTCTAGAGGAGGGTGTTTTCAAGTATTCGGTCTAAAAAGGGCTTCCCTTCCTCTGTGGTTTTGTGTGTAAACGACCCTCCCCGCGTCGTGTCTAACTGCAGGGCGTACTCTTTAGTCAAACCCGGCTGCGAAAATGTCAAGAAAGACATGGTCGGGAATGGATAGTTCGGGACCGGACCTCGTTAAAATTGAGAATCGTCCCGTGCTGCACCTAATCGACTCCTTCTCCCCTTGTCGGAAGCGAGTATCTCTTGACGGAGGGAAGCAATTCGGGATATAGGGAAGAAAGCTTGGCAAAACCTTGCTCGCAATTCTTCCCAATCACCGCTACCTTCCCTACATTGTGGTCGAACCACTGTTTTCGCTCTCTCCTCAAGTGAGAAAGGGAATAGCTTCCATCTCAACGTGTCTTGTGACATGCCTTCAATGGGGAGGCAAGCGAGTTGCTCAAACTCCCTCGGGTGATGGTATGGATTTTCGTAATCATAACCCGAGAAGGATTGATCCCAACCATGGCCAAGAGGCCGGCGAGCTCATAACTCGAAGCCGTGATGGGCTTCGAAGAAGATGGGCGTTCTAAGAGCTCGCCACCGGAGCGCATGTTTTGCAATAGTTGAGTGCTCCATAATTTTTTTAGATTTTTGTTTTAATGGCGGGTGGAAATGGATAATGTAGGATACACGGGTAGACTAGGTTCAAGACTATAACGACAACCGTTCCCGCAACGGCGCCGTAAATGCTTGTTGGTGTTTCTTAGCGTAAGGCAATAGTCCGCATAGCGCACGGAAATACCGTTGTAGCACTTCACCCTAAGTGTTCAGGTATCAATTTCCACAGGAACGGGTGTTAAGTCGGGGTTTGACTAGCTACTAGGATGAAGATGGAAAAGGGTGAACTGGGTAGTGAGTTTCTACTACAGCAGATTATCCTAAAGCCAAATTACCTCTTTTCTTATACGTTCACGTAGCCACCAGCTCTCCCCGGTCCGCCAGGAAGGGTCCGGCCTCCGGACTACCGCACGCAGCGGGACGTGGAGGAATACTAAGGTCAAACAGGGGCTGTCACCACCGCCGACCGATTGGCAAACGAGGGTGACTCGTAGTTTAGACACCATGTCTACACTACTTATCACGTACTCTAGCGTCGGCCGGGAACATCCGTCTTCATCGAGAGTCCTCTACTAGAGCATCTACCGATATGGTAAACAACGAACCGGCGAACGATAATTAAAGTAATAACTCAAACTCAAAGATAATTACTCGTAATTAGAACACGGACCTCTTACTCCAAACCCAAGTAGGATGATCCGTAGAGGTACAAATGCGGAGACGGGAGCCGATGTGTTCGAACTCCGTCTACCCCGAGGCGGAGGGGTCGCTACTCCTCTTCTCCACACTTCCTCCTCTCTCACTCCCTTCTAATTCTAACTTAGCTCCTTTCCTCTACTCCAATATGTACTAAGTGTGAGTGGTGGAGTGGAGTGTGTGAGTGAAACAATGAGTGAGTGAATGGTTGTGTGTGTGGATGTGTGTGTGTGTGAGTGTAACAATGAGTGAGTGAATGGTTGTGTGTGTGGATGTGTGTGTGGCGGAACGAAACTTTGCACCGCATGCAACCGCCGCATGAAGACCGGTCCAAACCGCCAGAGAAAGGGCGGCAAATTTTGGCGAAAATTTGTGCCGGCCGCCCCCCTGCGCCGGCCGGCCCCGGCCTTCTCCTGTTGCGCGTTTTGTCCTTCAAATGTTGGGCCTATGATGGTGCATGGGCCAAATTGTGCGCGGGGTTTGGTCCTCTTGATTGATCTACTCCTTGGCGTCTTTTATTCAATACGCTTTCTAATTTATTTGACGACTTTGTACTGTTTCCACTCTTATACCGCAAAAACATAATTTCTACGAATACAAGTGGAACTAGGTTAAAAGTAAAGGTATATGTAACATAAGTTTGCCCCTTTCTCATGAATTGGATAAAGGTTGGCGGTATAATATACTGATAATGACCGCCAACAGCTAGCAAGAACAACCTACACAAGCAAGTGCTAGCTCTCTACTCAAAGTAATCTAGCAAAGTAATGCAAGAGTGAGAAGCTTGTTATACCGACATGTAGAGGATGTCAACCAATCACCGGAAGAAGAAAAGCTATCAATCACTTTCGAAGGTGACGATCCACACACGGAGACAATGAACAAGTCAATTTGTTCACCCGAGTTCACTTGTACACCGACAAGCTAGTCTCCTTGTGCCGACCAACACAAGGATGGTGTTTGAGCTAGGCGGTGCCCTTGCTAGCCTCAACACACCACTCAACAAGTGTGGTACCCAAAGCACGAGCAATGTATTCCTTGCACTTTGTCTTCCCGATGAGGAGTGCGTAATCCTCTCACAAATCAACCGGAGGTGGCCAAGAAACAATCACCTCTTCTTGCCAACAACTCCACCAATCCTCCAAGCCGGCTAGGAGCGGTGTCTCCAAGAGAAACAAGAAACCAACCGGCTCACAACGATCCCCAAGTGCCTCTAGATGCAAGAACTCGATGCAATGCACTAGGATCAACTCTTCTCTCAAGAATGAAGCTCAAATCAAGAATGAGAGAGAGGGAGGCTTGCTTGCTTGCTCAAAGGTGTTAGGAGTGATTCAAATGTCCAAGAGAGAGAGCAAGGGGCAGCCAAATGGGTATATATAGGCCACACCACGAAATGTGGTGGAAAGGGTGAAAACCACACTTTCTGCGGCCTGGCCCGATGCACCGACCGGACTCACCGCTGAGTCCCCGCTCGGTGGATCCGGTCACAACCGACAACCCCAAAAAAACCCGCTGACCCCCGCCTCCGTGCGTCCGTCGCGCATCCAATCGATGCGTCCGGTCAGCACCGGATGCTTCCGGTCGGTGCGTCCGGTCACCCATCAACGCCCGAAACCCGGAAACATGCTCTACGCGGGCGCGCACCCACCGGAGCATCGGTCAAATTCGCGTCGCGTCCGATTTTCGCGCTTCCGGCCGGTGCGTCCTGGTCATGGCGCGTAGCTGCGAAAAACCGTAGTTTCGTCGTCGTTCCTTCACCTTTGCTCCAAACCGACTTCCGCCACTTGTTTCTTGTTGCCGACACGTCGAAGAACACCTCGACACCATGTGTTAGAATTTTCGAAACATTTTCACCAAGCGCGGAGTTAGCTCTTTAGGTTAGAATGCATGCATATGAATTTTGAACCTAAAGGCACATGAGGACCGATATGTACGATAAGTTTCCCCTCTTTATAGTACGGCTTATCGATCCTATAATCACTCACGCCCTCTATGGTGTCTTGAGTGTGAAATCAAAAGCCCTATGGTTATACCTTTGCCTTGGGGTCAATTGATCTCCGAAACTCCACCGAGATGGTTGCTTGATCATCTTTTGGATCACCTCGATCCCTCAACCATGATCACCACACACCAACTCCGGCACGACCAATCTCCAATCTAATCAAACACTTAGCATCGAGAGATTAGTCCTTTGGTGTCACTAATTAGCCAAAACCAAACTAGAGATCTTCAATCTCCCCCTTTTTGGTAATTGGTGACAACCCGCATAAAGGTTTTATGATTAATGTTTTTGAACATACAACGGGTGTCCAAGCATTTTGCTCACAATCATAGGATTGGACAATCATCATAGTTCGGTTTTGGTAGCATAAGCTCCCCCTACATGTATGCCACGAGTTTGGAATGAAGCATCGCATACATGTATGAATATTGAAATTGAGGGTGAGCTATGTTACCAAAATGATGCTTAAGGTGAAAGAAATGGACCTTTGAAGCGTGATACCAATCGGAGTTGCGCCATTTTCACCATACAAGCATCAAGGTAACTAGATTTTCATCAAAACTCAAAGTACCACGTGAGATCACAATATAAGCAAGGTACTTGAATTAAGAGCGGAATTTTGAAAATCTAGCTAGCTCCTATGCATGCTAGTTATCAATCATTTGTAAACCACTTGTACAAACTAGCATACACCACACAAGCATGTATATATGGAATTTAAATACATGTGCAATGAGCAAGTCATATGTTAGTGCACAATCAAATGCAACAAATTGTCTATGAGCTTGCTCCCCTACTTGTGTGAACCACTTGTAAACTCATGAACCACATGAGAGGTTTTCAAAAACATGTGAAATTTTTAATTTTCCAAAACCTTTCATGCACTAATCTCTCCCCTTTATTCGACAATTTCCACAAAAAGGTATGACCATGTTGTGTTATGGAAGAGAGAATAGTACTCAAAATTTGGTCAAATTTGGATCACTTGTCAAACATATATTTCGGTTTGAACCAAAGACAAGCTTCTTCACACCTCATGACAAGGGTTATCTTGCCTATGTTGAAGCATATGTGTGAAAAGGTAGCCAAATTCAACACTTGAGATTGCAAGCCCATAAACATGTCATATGTCATCACTAGATCAAATAAGCATAAAGAGCCATAGTGATAGCATACATACATTGAAATCCTTTTTATTTTTCATGAATGCTTCCTAAGGCACAAATTATATGTCTATATGTTCTAACACGTCCTTAGATATCATGAATGCCATGCCAAACAATTTTACCTTTGCTTTGCTTGATGGAGGGGCATGTCATGATAGTGGGGTGCATTCAACTCATGTTGGAGAAGTCAAGGATATTCAACTCATTTCTTAGCATGCAAAACCTCTTCTCATCTAGTGGCTTTGTAAAGATGTCGGCCAATTGATCTTCGGTGCCAATAGGTTGAATAGCAATGTCACCCTTTTGTTGATGATCTCTTATGAAGTGATGCCTTATGTCAATGTGCTTGGTTCTTGTATGTTGGACCGGGTTTTGAGTCATCTTGCAAGCACACTCATTGTCACAATACAAAGGCACATGATGGAAATCAAATCCATAATCCTTCAAAATTGATCTCATCCATAGCAATTGTGCACAACAACTACCGGCACTAATGTATTCGCCTCGGCGGTTGAAAGTGTCACACCGGTTTGTTTCTTTGAGGACCAAGATACTAGAGATCTTCCAAGGAATTGACAAGTGCCACTTGTGCTTCTTCTATCAACCTTGCATCCCCATAGTCGGAGTCCGAATATCCAATAAGCTCAAAGTTTGACCCCTTGGGATACCATAGCCCAACATTTTGAGTGTGCTTCAAGTACCTCAATATTCTCTTTGATGCGGTGAGATGACTCTCTCTAGGTGAGGATTGAAATCTTGCACACTTGCCAACACTAAACATCACATCGGGCCTAGAAGCGGTCACATAGAGTAAGCTTCCAATCAATGACCTATAATACCTTTGATCAACCATATTGCCACTTTCATCATTGTCCAATGATCCATTGGTACCCATCGGTGTATTAATGCCCTTTGCATCTTGCATGCCAAACTTCTTGATCATGTCTCTAATGTATTTCCCTTGACTAATGAAGGTGCCATTCTTCATTTGCTTGATTTGAAGACCAAGGAAATATGTGAGCTCTCCAAGCATAGACATCTCAAATTCTTTTGCCATCATCTTGGCAAACTCTTCACAATACTCTTGATTTGTTGATCCAAAAATGATATCATCAACATATATTTGCATGACAAACAAATCCTTTCCAATCTTCTTGGTGAAGAGAGTAGTGTCAACTTTGCCCATCTTGAAGCCTTTCTTGAGTAAGTAGAAGTCTCTCAACCTCTCATACCATGCTCTAGGTGCTTGCTTCAATCCATACAATGCCTTGTTCAACTTGTAAACATGGTTGGGACGATGGTAATCTTCAAAACCGGGTGGTTGCTCAACATACACTAGCTCATTGATGAAGCCATTTAGAAAAGCACTTTTGACATCCATTTGATAGAGCTTGATGTTGTGTGCACATGCATAGGCCAATAGAATTCTAATTGCCTCTAATCTTGCAACCGGAGTATATGTTTCACCAAAGTCAAGACCCTCTACTTGAGTGTAACCTTGTGCAACTAGTCTTGCTTTGTTTCTCACAACAATGCCATCTTCATCTTGCTTGTTCTTGAACACCCATTTGGTTCCAATGACATTGTAGTCCTTTGGTCTCTCTACCAATTCCCAAACCTTGTTTCTATCAAAGTTGTTGAGCTCCTCTTGCATTGCAATGACCCATTCTTCATCCTTCAAGGCATCATCAACCTTTTCGGGCTCTTCTTGTGACACAAAAAGCAAAGTGTTCACAAAATGCCGCTAGTCTTCCTCTAGTTTGCACTCCACTTGCAATGTCACCAACAATTTGATCAATTGGGTGATCTCTAGCAACACTTGAGCTTTGGAGTATTGGAACTTGATTGCTTGAGCTTGGTTGATCACTTGTTGTTGCTTGAGATGATGTACTAGCTTGTTGTTGATCTTGAACTTGAGCACCACTAGCTTGAGTGATTTGCACTTCATCTTTGTCATCATCAACTTGAGTTGGCCTAATATCACCAATGTCCATGCCTCTCATTGCATTTACCAATTGAGTTCCACTAACATCATTGAGGTTCTCATCTTCATCTTGGGACCCATTGGTTTCATCAAATTCAACATCATGGACTTCTTCCAATACACCACTTGAGTTGTTCCACACTCTATAAGCTTTGCTTGTGGTGGAATAACCAAGTAGGAACCCCTCATCACACCTCTTGTCAAACTTGCCAAGTCTTGCACCCTTCTTCAATATGTAGCATTTGCACCCAAATACTCTAAAGTATGCAATGGTTGGCTTTCTTCCATTCAATAGCTCATAAGGTGTCTTGTTCATCATGGGATGGCAATACAATCTATTGATGTAATGGCATGCGGTGTTGATTGCTTCGGCCCAAAATGATTGACTCACATTGTATTCACTAAGCATTGATCTTGCCATCTCAATGAGAGTTCTATTTTTCCTTTCAACTAGGCCATTGGATTGTGGTGTGTACTTGGCCGAAAGTTGATGCATGATCCCATAATCATCACATAACTCATCAACTCTTATGTTCTTGAACTCACTACCATTGTCACTTCTCACTTTCTTCACTATGATGTCAAACTCATTGTGCACCCTCTTGAGAAATGTCTTGAATAATGAATACACATCACTCTTGTCATTGAGGAAGAACACCCAAGTGAATCTTGTATAGTCATCCACAATCACAAATCCATACTTGTTGCCACAATGCTTGCTTGTGTATGCGGTTGGGCCAAACAAGTCAATATGGATCAAGTCAAATGCCTTGCAAGTGCTCATGAAGCTCTTCTTTGGATGAGTATTGGCAACTTGCTTGCCGGCTTGACATGCACTACATAACTTGTCCTTGTCAAAGTGAACATCCTTCAAGCCTCTCACTAGATCATGTGTCACTAACTTGTTGAGTTGCTTCATGCCAACATGACCAAGCCTTCTATGCCATAGCCAACCCATGCTAGATTGAGATATCAAGCATGTACTAATTTGTGTCTCACTAGCACCAAAATCCACAAGGTAGAGGTTGTCAAATCTTATTCCCTTGAAGATCAAGCTTGAGTCTTTTGTATTCACTATCTCAACACTATCTTCACCAAAGATGCACTTGTAGCCAAGATCACAAATTTATGCCACCAAAAGCAAATTGTACTTCAAGATGTCAACTAGTGCCACATTTGATAATGTCAAATCATTGGTTATTGCAATCTTGCCTATGCCTTGTATCTTGCCACTCTTGCTATCACCAAATGTAATAGGCTTGCCATTCTCTTGAGTTGAATCAATAATGTTGAACTTTCTTGCATCACCGGTCATATGTTGAGTGCACCCACTATCAAGGATCCAATGATTCCCTCCAATCTTGTAATTTACCTACAAGCAAATAAGAAGGATTTAGGTACCCATTTTCCCTTGGGTCCTTGGAGGTTAGCAACCAAAGCCTTTGGTACCCAAATTGCCTTCTTCTTTGGGCCAACAATGGGTGAACCAACAAACTTTGCCTTGACACCCTTCTCACCCTTGGTAAGCATATAATAGGAATCAAAGGTGATGGAATGCACTTTTGTTGCCTTATTGTTGCTAGTGTTCATTTTAGCACATTTTTGCTCTTGATGCCCCACTTGCTTGCATCTATTGCAATAAGAACCATTGCTCTTCACAAAGCTAGGCTTTGGAGTAACAAAGGCCTTCTTGCCTTTCTTGGGGACATAGCCTAAGCCTTCCTTGTTAAGAGAAAACCTTTGGCTACCCAAGCACTTTAGCAAGCGGGCATCCCCACCATAAGCCTTCCTCAAGGAGTGGGTGAGCTCATCCACCTCTCTTTTGAGAGTCTCATTGTCAACCTTTAGTGATGAATCTAAAATTACTCCATCACTACTAGTAGAGCTTGAGTGGGTTGATGTGGATGTGGAAGGAATGGATGGTTCTTCAACATCAACCACAAAGGATTCATCTATGATGTCACATGTTGAACCAACATCCTTCTTGATGATTGAGCAAGCTCTATCATTCTTTTCTAAGAGCAAGGCATGGGCTTTTTGAAGCCTTGTATGAGCTAGCTCCAATTCCCCATGGTCTTCCTTTAGACTCTCATGGGTGGCCTCTAGCTCCCTAAAGTTTTGCTCAAGAGTTTTTACACTCTTTTGCAAAGCTTTACATTCCTTGTCCTTAGTCTTAAGCGTGATATGAGTTTGCTTAAGCATCTCTAAGAGGTCATCTCTAGTGGGTTCATCATCATCATCATCTTCATCATCACTATCATATTTTACTTCATTAGCATTTAGTTCTTCATGCTCATGCAATGATACCTTTGTGGCCTTAGCCATGAAGCATGAGGGAGATGAGCCGAAGAGGGATGACGTCTTGTGGTGGCCAATTGCACTCATGGCCTTGGGCTTCTCTTCCTCTTCATCGGAGGAGCCATCACTATCCCAAGAACAAACAAAAGCACCATCATTTGTCTTCTTGAATGTCATGGTCTTGCTCTTCTTGTTTGTCTTGCCACCCTTGTATGCCTTCATCTTCTCTTTCTCTTTCTTGATTGGGCAATCGGCAAGGATGTGATAAGGGCTATCACACTCAAAGCACTTTCTTGGCTCTTCATTGCCCTTGGATGAATCATTTCTTCTTCTAGAGCCTTGTCCAAACTTCTTGCTCTTCAAGACCTTGCTAAATTTCTTCACAAACATAGCAAACTCTTGATCAATCTCATCAAGATTAACTTCCTCATCATCTTCTTCTTGAGCCTTGGACTTGCCCTTGGCCTTGGATGAGGTGGTGGCGGCCTTGAATGCCACAACCTTCTTGTTCTTGTCATCTTCCTTCTCCACTTCATCTTCCATGCCATCAATTTGCTCATCGGTTAGCACCTCACCAAGCAAGTCACTAGGTGTCATTGTGTCCAATGCACCTCTAAAGAGAATCTTCCTCAACATAGCAAATCTCTTGGGCAAACACATCAAGAATTTGTGCCCAAAGTCTCTATCCAAAGTCTTCACTCCCAATGACTTGAGATCATTCACAATTACTTGGAGCCTATGAAATGTCTCCGGGATGGTCTCATCCTTCTTCATCTTGAAGTTCTCAAATTCACTCTTGAGAACATACAATTTGGCACTTTTCACAACTTTGGTGCCCTCATAGGTCTCACAAAGCTTCTCCCAAACCTCACTTGCCTTCTCAAGGTCTTTGATGCCCTCAAACACCTTGACATCCATGCCATTGTACAATGTGTTGAATGCCATGGTGTTGCATTGCTTGTTGGACTTGTCGGTGGGAGTGAGGTTGGTTGGATCAAGGATGACATAGTCCTTCTCGGTCATTTCCCATACTTGGTCATTGATTGATCCCAAGTACATTCTCATGCATCTCTTCCAATAATCAAAATTCTTGACCCCATCAAAGAAAGGAGGCTTTCCCCCAACATGGTTGAACACAACATTTGCCATACTATCACACCAAGGTTGTTAAGCCTTCAAATATGGTGACCACGGCTCCGATACCACTTGTAAGGTCCTAGATGGCTAGAAGGGGGGTGAATAGCCTATAAAATTTTCTACAAGCTCAACTAAACAAACCGATTAGTATAAAACACGGCGTAAAGCGGTTTGCACTAGCTCTATTGTCTTGCAAGCCTCTAGTGACAATTCTAAATATATTCTATGATCTCTATGTCAATCAAAGGCTATGTCACTACTCTAACTAGTGAGCAATCCTAATATGATCCTTATGCTAGCAAGAACAACCTACACAAGCAAGTGCTAGCTCTCTACTCAAAGTAATCTAGCAAAGTAATGCAAGAGTGAGAAGCTTGTTATACCGACATGTAGAGGATGTCAACCAATCACCGGGAAGAAGAAAAGCTATCAATCACTCGAAGGTGATGATCCACACACGGAGACAATGAACAAGTCAATTTGTTCACCCGGAGTTCACTTGTACACCGACAAGCTAGTCTCCGGTTGTGACGACCAACACAAGGATGGTGTTTGAGCTAGGCGGTGCCCTTGCTAGCCTCAACACACCACTCAACAAGTGTGGTACCCAAAGACACGAGCAATGTATTCCTTGCACTTTGTCTTCCCGACGAGGCGTGCGTAATCCTCTCACAAATCAACCGGAGGTGGCCAAGAAACAATCACCTCTTCTTGACAACAACTCCACCAATCCTCCAAGCCGGCTAGGAGCGGTGTCTCCAAGAGAAACAAGAAACCAACCGGCTCACAACGATCCCCAAGTGCCTCTAGATGCAAGAACTCGATGCAATGCACTAGGATCAACTCTTCTCTCAAGAATGAAGCTCAAATCAAGAATGAGAGAGGAGGGAGGCTTGCTTGCTTGCTCAAAGGTGTTAGGAGTGATTCAAATGTCCAAGAGAGAGAGCAAGGGGCAGCCAAATGGGTATATATAGGCCACACCACGAAATGTGGTGGAAAGGGTGAAAACCACACTTTTCGCGCCCGGACGGCGATGGATCGACCGGACTCACCGGTGAGTCCCGCCGGTGGATCCGGTCACAACCGACAACCAAAAAAACGACCCCCCCTGCCGCCGTGCGTCCGGCCGCGCATCCGATCAATGCGTCCGGTCAGCACCGGATGCTTCCGGCCGGTGCGTCCCGGTCACCCCTCGACGCCAAAACCCCGAAACATGCTCTACCCGAACGCACGACCACCGGAGCGTCCGGTCAAATTGCATGCATCCGGTCACGCTTCGGTCGGTGCGTCCGGTCACGCCGAGCTGCGAAAAACCGTAGTTTCGTCGTCGTTCCTTCGCCTTTGCTCCAAACCGACTTCTGCCACTTGTTTCTTGTTGCCGACACGTCGAAGAACACCTCGACACCATGTGTTAGCATTTTCGAAACATTTTCACCAAGCGCGGAGTTAGCTCTTTAGGTTAGAATGCATGCATATGAATTTTGAACCTAAAGGCACATGAGGACCGATATGTACGATAAGTTTCCCCTCTTTATAGTACGGCTTATCGATCCGATAATCACTCACGCCCTCTATGGTGTCTTGAGTGTGAAATCAAAAGCCCTATGGTTATACCTTTGCCTTGGGGTCAATTGATCTCCGAAACTCCACCGAGATGGTTGCTTGATCATCTTTTGGATCACCTCGATCCCTCAACCATGATCACCACACACCAACTCCGCACGACCAATCTCCAATCTAATCAAACACTTAGCATCGAGATTAGTCCTTAGGTGTCACTAATTAGCCAAAACCAAACTAGAGATCTTCACCACGCAAAAGACGCCCGCCTTCGAGCAAGTATTATGGTAGGTCAGTAAGCGGGTCAGTAAAGCTTACAAAATTAGGCTTGGGCACAAGAACAATATGTGAGATAGACAAGTGGGTCCTATATTAATTAGAAAGAGCTAACTACTGTATGGGTGGGGCTGGGAAGGCCGTACATCGGGGCTTGTCGGGCTGTATTTTGCTCTCAAGCGGGCGGAGCAGCCTCGCGGCCTCGTCGCGTGGACGCGACCGCGTCCTTCGCTGGCACATGCCGCTGGGGACAAAGGCGAGCGTTGAATTCTACCGCGAAGCGCGGCAGCGCCGGCCCGCCGTTGATCCTCATACATTTGTCTGTTCCTCGATTCTCCCGTGCATGCTTGGTGAGGCAGGCCATAGTGCCAATGTAGCCCGTCAGGACTATTTCTATTTTTTTAAAATTTGTTTCATTTTTTTCAATAGAAAATAAAAGGAAAACACCCTCAAATGCTTCATATGGAGTAGCTAGAGATGCCTATTTTTATTTGCTCCGCTAGAGTAAAATTGTCCTAATTATACTTTGGTGTGCAACATATTGTATATATGCTTTCAAATTGACAGATAATTTGGATAGATTTCATTAGAACTGTCACTGCTCAAGAGCAAACATCCACACATATTTGAAAAATAAATATATAGCACATGGATTATGTAGTTAGTACTATATATCACAACTAATAACACACATGTCTCAAATCAGAAGTGTGGCAAGATTCTTAGGCAAAACAAGTGTGGCAAATTACTAAAAGGCTTTAGAACGCCTTTCAAGACCTTTGCTAGAGGGATGGCTCCGGCGATGTCGGCGGCGTGCTCATCATATCTCGGCGAACAACGACTCGGATCGGGGTCGGTTCGCGGGTTATTGGTCGCCGGCCCCGCCGGGTAGCGGGAGAGGTCTTCCTCCGCTGCGTCGCCATCGCCGCCACGCTCATGCCCGCACCGATGAAGAGGCCGTGAGCAGCGAGATCATCGTCGCGCTTACGCGGTCGAGGCGGTTAGGCAATCGCCGCATCGCTGGCGTTCACCTTGTCCGCGATCCGCGATGCCGATAGCCGCCATCCCGGCGTTTTGCGCAGATAGCGCCGCAATTGAAAGATAAAATTCTACCAGGGAAAGCAAAGTGTTGAATCGAGGAGATAGATTAGGGTTTTTTCGTAAGACAAACCACCGATGCGCGCGTGATGAATTGCCGCCGCGCCTCCTCCCATTCCAACTCCTTCTCTGACATCTTTTGAGAGTACCCGAGTACTCATTCAACCCGCCGCGTCCGTGTGGATGCTCTCGACGTAGGAGCGTGAATACCCAACTCCGATCCCGATGAAGAGGATGAAGAATCGGAGGAGGCCGAGTTTGCACCCCGTCATGGGATGACCGGTGGAGCCGTTTTCCTCACATCGGGAAGTACGTGCCCCGCCTCTACCTCGGCCGAGGAATCTCTAAACAAAAGCGAAGGGTTGCATTAAGAACGCGTTACAAGAAAAACAAGAAGCAGATCAAGTAATGAAACTCACCCAACTCGGCGATGAGGATCGCGGCTTCCTCCTGTCTCTTCCTCGGCTCCGCTTGCCAAGGTTGCGTATTGGACCGCCATCGGTGAGCTTGATATTTTAGTGAAGCGAGGGCAAGAAGGCGAGATGAAGGAGTACAATATACAAGATTGAGGTAAAGGAGAGAGCCGGGTGCGCTTGTCTTATTTATCAGTAGGCGGAATAGGGGATCGTGGGAAACCATGAATGAGATCGTGGCGCCGTATCCCGAAAACAGATTGGAATGCCGAACGGCACGTTGGGAAGTTTCGAACAACCGCTCAAGTGGGCTTGATTTCTTCTTGAAATGCCCCGGTCCATTAAAGGATTGGTTCGGGTTTTTATTCGGAAAAAGAATTCAGTGTTGATTCTGAGGACTATGGTCAATTTTGGAGCAAAAGGTACTTTTACCCAAAAATTGAGGAGGCAT